>JAFBJS010001602.1:39843-78944 GCA_016785265.1 Paraplagusia blochii
TTATTTTTACCACCTGGCGTAATTTTGGTGGGTTTTAAATGCAGAACATATCTCTTTTATTCTCGCTGCTCCTTTAATTCTTGGGGCCACCTGCTCTTGTGGCGTCAGCAGCGTCGTATGCTGAAGCTGCGATCGATTTACGGCAGCAAAACGTTCAAAGTGGGATATTTTAGGAAATCCTGGTGATGCTGCTGCACACGGACATTGAGGAAAATTCCACAGAACACAGACGAGCGCAGGAGGTGGAACCTGCTGGTACCGATGAGACCCTGACGGTAAGACCGTTCTCGTGTCCGTTCACTCGGGGTTTTCCCATCTATTTTAATGCGGAGGAAAGGACAGATGGAGATGACATACTGCTGTAGTGTCCAAAATCTGGCATTGACATTATTGCTTTTTGTATGCGCGTGCGTTGGAAGGAGAGAGAGAGCGCGCGAGCAAAGGGTGTGAAACTGCTTTAATGTGTTCACATTTTAGGAAATAGACAGAAATAGAAATAGACAGAACATAACGACACACTAAGAGGCGTCGATGTCGCAATCCTGCAACTAAACCTCATCTGGATCACGGTCCTGATTTCTCCCAAAATGATGGCTGTGAAGCTGCAGTTTTACTGTCACCCATCACTGTCATCTCTCTCATATGTTTATTTGATCCTTATTGGACCATTGAAAACATCACCTGGTATATAAAATCTACCATCAACTCATCAATAAAAAACCTTGGGTTGAAAACA
The DNA here is from genome assembly GCA_016785265.1 of Paraplagusia blochii. Lineage (NCBI taxonomy): Eukaryota > Metazoa > Chordata > Actinopteri > Pleuronectiformes > Cynoglossidae > Paraplagusia > Paraplagusia blochii. The sequence continues at coordinate 40,580 of JAFBJS010001602.1, forward strand.
TTGATGGGGTTGTCCATACCCACCTAATCCAGGGTCTACAGATTAGATTAAAATATGGTACATTAACATAAACAGAAACAGACTGCTTCTAATCCTACCAACCCTTAACAGGATGAACTGGAGAAGATACAGTAGATGTTTTTTTTTTCTACCTTTACTGCATTGTTGCATTTTCAGCTTGTATCACTAGTATTTTTGTTGAAGCCAATATCAAAATACTTGTATTCCTCATCTTTGCAGACCTTGACAGACTCCATGTTTGGTCAGGACAGTTTGCACAGGTGATGAGAGTATCTGCTGCTTGTTTCCATGGCAGTGATGACCCTGTTACCTTGGCAACCACCAGCCATGCTATTTACTAGCCTGTAAGGGATTTTGTGTTAGAATGTGGCTGCAGCGACTGAAGTCGTCATATTGTGATCACATTTCAGTCAGAGGTTGTCATGTCATGACACATGAGAAGATGTGAACTACTGGGTCAAAAAATACAATTGTTTTGTCTATTTACTAGGATGAACTGTGCTAACGGTTCAGCAGACACACCAGAAAACATATTCCATATTTAGTTGACAAGAATGCTAATCCTAGCATGCTAGTTGTTTTTACACACATATTTTCCTCCTTGATATTTCTGATCTACTCTAATGACATGTGAACATCATCTTGGTTATTATGTGGCACAAGCAAACCTGGGAAGACTTTCTGTTGCCGGGCAGTTCCTTTTCCTTCCACTAGGGGGAGACACCTGCTGACATCTGTTTTCTGAACATGATTCTGGGTTTTATCAAGACTGGTTTCAATTCTAGACTGAATATGAAGGACTCCCTGGGCGCATGCGTGTCAGCGTGTACATTTGTGGTCAGGTGCGAAAAATCACAACTCAGTTGTAAAACACAAACCACACAGAAGATACTGTCACTGTAATCTACACCTGGCCTCAGCTTCTCCTTGAAGCACTTATTTGGGATATGAGTCTCTTGGATGTTTGACTGGATTGGATTAGATAAGATTAACCTAGATGTCTGTAGATTACATGAGATGGGTTGGGTTAGATAAGATTATATTAGATCAAATTAAATTAGATTACATTATATTGAATGATCTTGGGTTACATTAATAGGATATATATTATAATATATTAGATTATATTATAAAGGGGTAGATTGGGCTAGTTTACTTTTGTTCGGATGTATTGTATTGTATTTTATGAGGTTAGATTAGATTACTGTAGGTTAGATTCTTCTTCAGATTCAGATTATTGTACATTGGATTGCATCAGATTGAATTAAATTAGATTAGATTCCATCAAATTATTCCAGCTGATATCAGATAGCACTATGATAGATTGGATTAGATTTAAATAGTCTAGATTGGATTACATTAAGTAAGATCAAATCAGATCAAGTCACATCAAAGATGTTATATTAAGATATAATAAATTAGATTACATTACATTGGATTACACTGGATTGGGTTTATTGGATTAGATTATGTTAGTATATATTAGGTGACATTAGATCATATTCCATCACATCATATTACATTGTATTGTGTTGCGTTGAATTAGATTGGATTACATTATACCAGATTATACTAGATTAGATAATTTAAGATCAGACTACAATGGATATGACTAGATTAGAGTCCATTAGAATAGATTAGATTAGATGATTCTACTGTGCCCTGTGTGATTCTACAGGGTAACTTCACTTCCTAAGAAAAGTTAACTGATCCCAAACATGAATAAAGAAACAACAAATGATCAAGTAAAACTGAAATACATTGAAATAATCTGACCAATCACCAAACAATGTGTGATTTTCAGAGTAAAAGAAACTCCAACAGACAAGAAACATGAACATTTGTTCCTTGTGAAGTATATTATACAGCGAATGTATGGTAACTGTTGTTGTTATGTGCCTTAGATGTCACCATGGAGGACCAGCAGCAAAAATACAACAGCCTGTCCCCACCACATAGATAATCAACCATGTAGAAGACATCTTCCTCTGGATTGAAATCTTCTGAGATCTTTGCAGCCATGGCCTTCTGTAATGAAAGCCTGCTGGAGAAATGTGACTTCATGGAGCCAGAGGAAAGTCTGGACCCGCAACCAACTACTGCTCTGGCATCAGTGACTCTCCGTGTCACTCTGGCAGCCATTATGATCTTCATGATTACCATCGGCTTTCTTGGAAATGCCATTGTGTGTCTGATAGTTTACCAGAAACCTGCCATGCGCTCTGCTATCAACCTCCTGCTGGCCACCTTGGCCTTTTCAGACATTATGCTCTCCGTGCTCTGTATGCCCTTCACCGCCGTCACCGTGGCCACCTCAGACTGGAGCTTTGGGAGTGGTTTCTGCCGAGCTGCCATCATGCTCTACTGGCTGTTCGTCCTGGAGGGGGTGTCCATCTTGCTCATCATCAGTGTGGACCGATTCCTCATCATTGTTCAGCGGCAGGACAAGCTCACCCCACATCGTGCCAAGATACTAATCGCTGGTTCCTGGGTGTTAAGTTTGCTCGTGTCTCTGCCTTCAGTGGTGGGCTGGAGGACAAGTGCTGCTGGTATTGGTGGTTCCTGGGCGCCGCAGTGTGTGCTGGGATACAGTGAGTCCACGGCAGACCGTGCGTACACGGTGCTGTTGGCTGTTGCTGTATTCTTCGTGCCGTTTACTGTCATGTTGTACTCCTACATGTGCATCCTGAACACCGTGCGCCACAACACCCTCCGTGTCCACAATCACACCAGTGAACATTCCTGTCTGCCAGCTCTCAACCAAGTCAGCAAAATGAGGCTCAATGGCTTACAGCGCCCCCCTCAGGTTAAGGTTGATATGAGCTTCAAGACCAGAGCCTTCACGACCATCCTCATCCTCTTTGTTGGCTTTTCAGTGTGCTGGTTGCCTCACACGGTGGTCAGTCTGTTGGCCGTCTTCAGCAGACAATTTTACTACAGCTCCGTCTTCTACCCCATCAGCATCGCAGCTCTATGGCTCAGCTACCTGAAGACAGTCTTCAACCCTGTTATCTACTGCTGGAGGATAAGGAAGTTCAGGGAAGCCTGTCAGGAGTTCATACCCAAAAGCTGCCGACTGTGTCCCAAAGTGCCAGACCGGAGCCACAGAAGAGTCAGGCCGAGTAACATTTATGTATGCAATGAAACTCAGTCGGCTGTTTGAGACCAGAGTAGAATATCATACTCTCCTAATAATTGTACTGTAAAAGAAACCCAACACAGCTCTTGGCTGGTCTTTCTTTAGTTTGGATCTTTTTTACAGGTTGTAAGATGGCATATTCTGCCTGCGTTATCTGAATGTTGCAGCAGAAATCAAGACTTCTGACCACAGCCAGTGTCTCCACTTATTTTCAGTGAATGTTGATTTTTGATGAACCATGTATCTATTAACGTGCTTCTGAGTAGATATTTATCAATGCATCTCAAAAATACAGTTATTTATGACTATAAATGTTTTGAGTTGCTTTCTTTAACTCTCTATCTATCTCTCTGTCTATCTATCTATATATCTATCTAAAAATCTAGCTAGCTGTCTGTCTGCCTGTCTGTCTGCCTGTCTGTCTGTCAGTCTGTTTGTCTGTCTGTCCAATTAGTTTTTTTAATTCAGAGAAAGTTACGAGACAGAGCAACAGAGCCATGTAAAAATATACATAGACATGAAAATGTGTTCATTTATTTTGATATAGAAAACTCAACACATGGATTGGTAATGTAGTTGTAGTCATTGTCACAGGGGATAAGTACTCGACAACAACAATATTAGATTTTACAGAGATGATTCAAATCGGAAATCTTTGGTTGCTCTGTGTGGCCACACAGAGGCGCTGTTCTGCAGCAGGTAGAGACATGTGACCTTAATCGAATCAATTTATCCTGGCATTCACAGTAGTTTGACTTCTTGGAACAAATCACACAAACATGTGCACCTCGGTTATATAACACGTTTACAAAACAGTAACAGATGATGTCATTGCAGGTCAGCCAGTGTTGATAGTCCAGACTGTTTGTATTTGATAGTAAATTGCTCTGAGAAAGAATGCTGGAATAATTGCATTTAGTGTGGAATAAAATTATATATAATATATAAAAAAAGATTCAATAATAAATAATCTTACTTTAATTGTATCCACAACACACAACATGCACAGCTGTTTCCCTCTCTCTGACAAAGATGTGAAGAAAAAAACCCACAAATCATAAAACAACTGGTCCTCATTAACAAAACCCATGACCATGGTATTTTAACTTAGATCTCGTGTTTACTGATGCATGACTTTACTCTTCTAGTTAATGAAATTACAAAAATCAGACGGACACTTTGATGGTAGACAAGTCTCAGTGTTCGTCAGTGTTTCAGTCCTGTGACACAGTGGCTTCCTGTAGGGTGTTGTCCTACATTTTGTTGTGCTACAATATGTTTTAGGATATTGGTAATACTTCATGTTATATTTGTACTAACATTGATATCATATGTAGAATAAAACAAGACAAAATGTCTGTTATCTTGAACACAACTGTAATCGAACGGTAGTAACGTCAATTAATATGAATTAATATATATATATATACATATATACACACACACACAGTATATATATACAGTATATATATATTTATATATATACTGTATATGTGAGGATGTCAGGAGTGGCAGGGAAGTATGTTAGATAGGTGCAGAACATGTATGAGGTGAGCTGTGCTGTTGGAAGGTAGAGCCAAGGTAGAGGTAGGACTGATGGGACTGGACCAGTCCCATTTGCTTTCTTAAGATTTTCAGATTGAGGTCAGACAGGAGTGTCCATGGACCATGGTGTTTGAAGATGACATTGTGAGCTTTAGTAAGAGTGGGCAGCAACTAGAAGAGAACCTAGAGAGGTGGAGGTTTGGACTAGAGAGACGAGGAATCAAGGTCAGTTGGAGCAGGACCGAGTACTTGTGTAAATGAAAGGGAAAACAGTTGAATGGTGAGATTACAAGGAGCAGAGGTGGAGAAGGTGGAGGAGTTTAGATACTTAAGATCAACTGTTCAGAGCAGTGGGGACGGTGGGAAAGACGTGAAGAATAAAGTACAGTCAGGATGGAACAACTGGAGAAATGTCTCAGGAGTGATCTATGATAGAAGAGTTTCAGCTGAGGTGAAGGGAAAGAATTACAGGACAGTTGTGAGACCAGCCATGATGGATGGATTAGAGACACTAGACACTCTACTAAGTAGAGGACAAGAGACAGAGGTGGAGGTGGAGCATTTAAAGATGCTGAGATTCTCTTTAGGAGAGACAAGGATGGGACAGGATCAGGAATGAGGTGAGTAGAGGGACAACGTAGACATGAAGGTTTGAAGAAAAAGCTATGGAAACTTAGTTTAAGATGGTTTGGACATGTTCGGGGGAGGGGGGGCAGTGGAAATATTGGTAGAAGAATGATCCTAAAGATGGACCTAAGTAATTTTACTTATTTTACTTTTCTGTCAAAATTATTCTTACTATTTTATTACAAATTATATAAAATAATATAATATATACAATTATTACAGTTACATCGAAAACGAACCTAAAAAAAGCTTTTTTATTGCTATTATTTACAAACGTTCCAGAAGCTATGACGAGCACGCGCGGTGTATGCTGGGAGCGTCAGAGCGTCAATATGGCCGCTTCCAGGGGTAAAGAAGAGAAAGGTGTCTCTTCCTCAGATGTTGACTTATTACTTCACCCTGAACTGTTGTCCCAGGATTTTTTAAAGCTAGTTTTAAACGAGGTGAGTAAAGTAAAACACAATATGTAGAAACTGCGCTTATTTCGTGTAAATTGCTAAGAAAACCAGCGTAGCTAACCACTTGCTAAAGTGTTCAGTCAGCAACGGTATTTACTGTGTCTGTTGCAGAAACACGTTCGTACCGGTGAGTGTGGGGGTCGGGACGGGCTGACGGAGCTTTATCTCCGGCATGTGATCCCTTTACCGCAGCGAACTTTGCCCAACAACCGCTGGGGTAGACGAGTGGCGAAGAGCCGGGGGTCAACAGCTGACCATCGGTCTCACAGGTAGTGTGGACTTGTCTCATACCTTGGCCCTTCTATAATTAGAAGTCAGGTGACAGGCAACTGTCAAGAAATCCCAAGGAATATTTTTCATGTAATTTCTTAACTGTTACACTCACATCACAAGACATCGTTTGTAGCACCTCTGAGTGTGGAATGTTGTTCTGATCTCATGCACCTGTGGTCAAGTCTATGTTGTGTCTTTTCAGACTTGGCATCTTGTGTGTGTTATTCAGACACATTAAACATTATATTGTCCAGCGTCTGTCTGTTTAGATACACAATTCTCCACCTCATTACTACATCAGTGAGTCAAGAAACTCAGTCCTGCATTATGAGATGGTATATTATGACACTTATGAGAATAGTTTAAACCTAAAAGTAAATTTCTGCTTTACTTATTATTTTTTATTTTATAATTCCTTGGACCCAGTGATGACAACTGCAGGAAAAGGCCGCAAATCGTCTTTGATGGCAGTTCCACTCATTCCCGTCCACTGAAAGTGAAGAAAGTAGAGGAATCCAACACATCCACCCCGATCACTGACAGGTTAAAACCTCCACCGGCTGGAAACCAGTCAAACACAATCCGCAGGTTGTCAGAAAGCTCCTCCTCTTCCTCCCCCTCGTCCACATCACGTCATCTAAACTCAGACACAATCCATGTCAAACGAGAAGCGGTCAGCTCGGTAAGAACAGTTATTCCTTTTTTTCTTAGATGATAAGGAAAGTTTAACGATAATGTTTTGCAGCATATACTGTAAATGTCAGTTAAACTCTTTCAGGAGCTCATCTTAGAGTTTAATCAACTTTCAACCTTACATTTTATACCACCATATGGAAATATCAATATATCTCCCTTCTGAATTGCACCAGTCCTGTTGGTATTACTCATTGATGTCTTATCTTTCAGGCCGCAGTGAAATCTCCGGATGTTAAGAAAAAAATCCAGCACGTAACATGGCCCTGACCATCGGACTGAATGCTCCTCCTGATATGTCTTCATTCAGACACGTCATTGTCATTGTTCCTGTTACAGCAGAGCAGTAACCTGTGAGTAAAATCCTCGTCCGCTCTCTGTTTGCTCGCAGAGCCAATGTGATGGAGCAACACGTCTCTCCAACCTGAAGTGCTCTTAACATCAGTTATTTATAATTTATAATTGCTAATGAAGAATTGCTAATGGCTTTATTATTGCTCTTATTTTGGAGGAGGAACAGACATGGTCTGGGTATGAACCAGTGGTTTACAACCACCGTGTGGCATCATTGTGAGTATCAGGTCAGCCTTGAAAAATGAAAATGAAAAATTGGAAAGTTTTTAAAGTTTAGTGGTAATTTAATCTATTGACAGAGAAATTAAACACCAGGTGGCAGCAGATGATTAGAGAAACAAAAACAAGAGCCTTAATAGACTTTGTGTGTGTCTGTTTTAGTTCTTGCTAGTATAGTACAGTATATCTGGGTTGTGTTCAACTACACAAGTCCAGTGTTTTGCACTGAGTGTCCGACTTTTACCCAACTGACATTTTAAGACCGTTTGATTTATTTACATTTGCTTTTTTTGGACAGTTTCTTTGGTGGTTTGCTTTGGGTTTTTATTTTGGAGTATAAAATGTTTCAAAAACATGACGCTGTAAAGGCTGGCGAAAAATAAAACCTGAGGAAATGTCATAATATCTAAGAATGCGTGTTCAGAGAGAGACAAACAAAGTATATGTTTTTGTGTAACAGTCAACAACACCCTACGTTACGCCAAGACTTTACAATGTAAGGGATAGAAGTGACATTATTGTCACCAAAAAGGAATACAGATGTGTCCTCTGAGCCAACAACAACTTGAGGAATATGACAAGGTTATCATTTTGTTCACCAGTATATCCTTTAAAGTCTAGCCATCACGAATAAAAGTTTAAATCTGTAGATTTCTGTTTTAAATGACATGTTTTTAGGCCTATATTGGTAATAATTAAATAAGTCAATAAGTTGTCTTGGTTGATTATATATAAATCTTACCTAACTTCACATGTAACAAATCGGGTTTAATTTTAAGAAAGACAAGTAATTTATTTGTATTTTTAATTGTTTTAATTTTCTTGATTCCCCTAATATGGTTCATCTTTAAGGAGACTATGAAACAGGATTGGTTTTCTTGGTGATAGTGAGTGGACAGTTGTGAGTAAAATGCAATAAGACTGAGCTTTGAACATTGAATCTGTGGTTAAATACATTTTATTTATAACAGAAGTTTTAGAAATTTGTAATTTCTCAAAGCGCTGTTATTATCACTGTTTGTTATTTTAACATTTGCATTGTGTAAATAATTTGTTGGTCCTCGATAATTGTAAGTGCGTATGGCTAAAACTATTTGTTTTTAGGATTGGAAAAACAAAACAAACCTAAAGCCTTCGTGAAGTAGGCATCACCCTTGAGCAATACTGAGGAAACATGAAGACTTTTTTTGAAATGGGTTTATTTGAATCTGTGGTGGATCATTATTAATAATGCGCTAACACAGTGTAGCAAAGTTTGTAAATTTGTTGAACGTTCTGTGTCATATTTGTACCAATAGTTGCTTTTTGTAAATAAATGATCACAAATACTGAGTTGCATTCCTTCATTTATTTTGGTTGATTTCTTTAGATGTAGCCATATAGGCAGCCATATATTACTTTAGATTTTAAAATAACATTTGTGATATAATAATAATAATATAAGTTTATTTTGAAATAATAGTGATTTCATGCACAGCAACATTAAACATTTGTCTAAGTTATGATTCAATGTCGACATTTCTTTAGTTAAAACAGGACGTATTCACAAAAATCAAACCCTAAAATAATCCATGCACGAAGCAAACGTGATCATCTTTACCTTCAAGTCAGCAATAAACCCTGCTGATAATTTTCAAAAAAGCATCTTTTAAACAGTGATTACTGCTGATTTATGAGCAGATATTATATAACGTTCAACTACTGGTTACTTGGTTAATATTACAATTAAATAAATTCCGTTAAACCTGTTAGTAGTTTTTAATTTACTGCCATCACATTTGTAGCAATGTTAAATATCTTTGCCAAGATAGTAATCATTGCTTGTGCCTTATATTTTGAGCAAAGAAAAATTGTAGTCGGCCTGACGAGGATTCTTGTCCTTTACTCGGAATCTTCAGTCAGATATCCTTGCCGCACTCAGGGCATAAGATATCATCACGCTCAGTGAGGAAGCCACGTCCCACCAGGGACACAGAGCACTTCTTACAGTTGAAGCAGTCATTGTGCCACTGGCGCTCCTCAAATGAAATGTACTTGCTGCCGCCAAGACCTGAAAGAATAAATTCACAACATGTCAAGATAAACCTGAGAACATCTTATATCAGGAGAAGTTCTCTCTCGAACAAATCCATCTTTATATATTTTGAATAATAAAAAAAAACCGTTAGACTTGTCAGTCCTGACCAACCAGGACACAGTGTTTTTTTTTTTGCACTCTGAAGTCTTAACCCATAACAGAAGTTCATGCACCTGGACTGACTTTACTTTATTCTTAGGTGGGGTTTGCGACTTATACTCAGGTGCAACTTATACTTCAGAGGGATTTTATTTTTTCTCCATTATGCACAATTGTGAGAGCAGCCATGATGTATGAATTAAAGACACTAACAATAGGCAGAAGACATGAGGCAGAGCTGGAGGTGGAGGTGTTAAAGATGCCAATGTTCTCTTTAGGAAAGACAAGAATGGACAGGATCAGGAATGAGGTGATTGGAGGGACAACACAGACAGGAAGGTTTGGAGAAAAAGTTAGAAGAGCCAGATTGAGACGGTTTGGACATGTTCAGAATTCAAGCCACCAGGTAGGAGACAAAGAGGATATTGGTGAATGCAGTGAGGGAGGACATGGAGGTAGTTGGAGTCAAAGTAGAGGATAAAGAAAACAGAGGAAGATGGACGTTGACTTGCTGCGGCAACCCGTAAAATGGGAACCAGTCGCAAGGTGAAGAAGAAGCACAGCTAAATAACAGTTTTTTTCTTGTGTCAGTCAAAGCAGAGGGGTTGACTTTGGATGAATGTTCTTCCAGGATCTAAAACAAGTGCAGGGTCTACTTTTATGTTCTCCAGCATTACACTTACAACGGAAACAAAAAAATATAGTGTAGCTGTAGTTTACCACTGATTGGCGTGGTACAGGAGGCGCACTTCTTGGCATACAGGTTGCAGAAGCAGTTGAGACAATAGGCAAAGTCATCTCTCGAGGTGAATCGCTGGCCGGCCAGCTGCTGCTTGCAGCTGGTGCACAGGAAGCAGTCCTTGTGCCAAGGCTGTTCGCGGTAGGTCACGCCACCAGTGGTGATTGGCTGAAACAGAGGAAGTGACACCCTTTGTTTGTTGTATTCCAGTGATTGACATTTAAAACCGCCCGTCTGAATCTAGAAATGGATTGGCAGCCTGACCTTTTTGCAGTGCACACACTGCATAGCGAACTGCTTCTCATAGCAGGGCACGCAGAAGTTGTTGCTGTCCTTCGGGATGAAGCTTTTGGTGCCGATGGGCTGCTGGCACCTCTGGCAGGTGAAGCAGGTCTCATGCCAGCTGTTGCCCTTGTGCTCCATTTTCCTGGAGCCTGTGATTTGAGAATAAAGTGAGTCCAGGGGATTCCCAGATATTGCAACTAATGACGTTGAAAGAAATAAAACATTATTAGATCTAGTTAGACCAGTGCTTCTCAATCATTTTCTGTTACGCCCCCCCAGCAAGAAGAAAACAATTCGCGCCCCCCACCACCCACTCTCCGCCGCAACTATAAATAATAGCATTTGTCTATAAAATAGTTCTAGCTACACCTCTGCATAACATCGTATCCTTGTGAACATAAAGGAAACAAAAAGAAAGAGACATAGTTCAACTTACAAGGATGTGTAATTACACTTTATTGTAGTACGGCGGAAAAAAAAGCATGTTCCCCAGGGTCACATGCGCCCCCCTCAGCATCGCACCGTGCCCCCCCAGGGGTGCCCGCCCCACACTTTGAGAAGCACTGAGTTAGAGTGAAAAAAAAAGTTCTTTCTAGGCCAGAAATGATCTAAAATTCGAAATAATTTTTGGCATCAGTTGACAACATAATGTAGGCATGGGCAAACTAAGGCCCGGGGCAGGATGCGGCCCACTATGCCTTCTAATATGGTCCAAAATATATAATTGGTTTGTATTGTAACTTTGCTTCTGCTTTTCCCTGCAATGCCCACAATTTCCTTATGGAGACGTTCCTTTTTGTACCTCAGCCTTTATCCAGGACTTTTGCATATCATTTTTATAGGTTCACACAAACGTTTGACTTATTTGCTTCTAACGCAGCCCTGGTGTCCAACGTTTATGACCCATTTTGGCCTGCGAGTCAAAAAGTTTGCCATCGCCCAGCGAAATGGAAGAGAGAAAATACCCTGAGCTCAAGATCACATGCGAACATTGAGAATAGGTTCTTACCAGGCATGATGGTCTTCTTGCAGGAATGGCACTTGGAGGAGTACTCATTAGAGTAGCACTCAGTGCAGAGGAGCTGCTCATCCTTGGTGGAGAAGGGCTTGTCAACCAGGGAGCGCTTGCACTGGAAGCACTTGAAACAGTCCTCGTGCCAGTGGCGGTCCTTGTAGGACAGATCCTAACGGACATTTGTAATGACAAGTTTCAGTAACGCAATAAAAGAAACGGCAACAATTAGTGGTGTTGGAGTAAAATTCTCCTACTCTGGTGTTGCAGCCAATGGGTTTCTTGCACTCCTCACAGGTGTTGGAGTACAGGCTCTCGTAGCACTTCACACAGTAGGGATTCTCTTCTCTCAGGACATACTTTTTCCCAAAAAGGGACTCCTTGCAGTAGTGGCAATCGTAGCGTTCTGTCATTTTGACCTATGATCCTCCCCACTAGAAATTAAGCCAAACAGATTTTCTGCATTTCAGTATCAAAAAACAAAGACCAGAATCCCTTGCATTTAAATATTTCTGTCCAAAAAAAATCAGTTTGGTCAATATAGGTATCTTTTCTGGACTCTTATGACCTTTCAACATTGCATTTTATGCTTTCATCTCCTTCTCCAGTCTTAAAAACAGTCCTTGGTTCTGGCGCAGCAGTTGACGGACAAGGAGGATATAAATAACACTTCTATCAGTCCTGCTTAGAGACAGTTAACTTTTGACCCAATACATTCCTACACCGTGGACACCACTGTACTCTGACGCATCCATCACTTCACCTCCAGTTGTCATCGCCAGATCACAGCGTCCCTGGTCCGTGTGCGAGCGTCCGTGTGCGAGCAGGTTTGAGTGGCACTTCAAATAATGACTATTCACAATCTGCAGCTGTCTGTGGTCTGGCTGCTAAGCTCTCTGGTTATCCAAGCTGTGGTGCCAAAATATTCTTCCCTCCGTGTTGACCAAGTATAGTTGAGGCTAAATATTTGTCTGGGTGTGAATTTAGGAGACACATAGCTGAGAAACAAAGGGGAATAGTGGTATGGCTCTCCTGTTTGCACCATCCAATGCTTTTTGTCTTCACCCCCGACCCCAGTACACGTGCTGTTCATGTGACTATAATTTATGGTGTAGAACTCTTGAGCATATGAAAGAACATGGGGCAATTAGCCCCATTACTTTTATTGGATTTTCCTTGAACTCCCACTTTTTACTATCTGTCTTCTTTCTTTTTGGTTCTGTCCCATCTCTTTTTCTATGCAGATGACTGTAAACCCTATGACATTTAAACGTTGTCCTCCTGTAAGTCTCTTCTGAGGGGTTAGAGGCTCAAAAGCTTTTTTGATATGTCATACTCCTGAGGCAAAGGCCTGACTCTGTAGTCTGGCACCACCTAATCATCATGACCTATTGTGTTCCACTGTATTTTTTCCACGGATCAGTTCCAAAAGATCAGTTGTACGTATTTTTACTCAAACTCCCTTTGTTTTCTAATGCGCCTTATAAATAAATCGGGTTTGTTTGGATTAGATTAAATTATCTGCTACATAGTGCAAAGGCTACTTTGATCTATTTGTGAGTTCCTGGTTCAGCATCGAGTGTTATGTGATGTCGCTCGTGTCCTGAGAGTTATTATCTGCTCCCTGCTCAAAGTTAAGACGTTTAATCTTGCCCTCAGCCCTGGGTTCAGAGCCTGCCCTAACCCTCCCACATTCCCTTCATTGTCTGATGCCCCCACAATGACTCACCTCATTTATACAAGGATTTATCTGACTCCTAAAAATAAAAAAACCTAATCTCAACCTGTCACAAATGAGACATCTACGTATTTGGATAGTCCGAGCAGCTGTTCTTCCTTGGCTTTGATTCTACCCATACGGTCATTCCTCGGAGTTCATCTGCAGCCAGTTAGATGGTAAGTTTCAGTCCTGTTTGTCACTGGGAACATCTTAAATGAAATAAAACTCAATTTGCATTGACTAACAGAATACACCTATTGTATTCATGAAACTTACTACTCCTTCCAACAAAAAAAGTTCCTTTCCTCTGGCTGTGAATAAATGTTTTCTACAGTACAATTAAAAGAATAAAAGCCTCAACCTAATCTGCCATAGTTCTGCATCACCATGTGTTGATCCAATGTCTTCACAAGGCTGCAGAGAAGTGTGAAGTTGATGAAGAGACATGAAAGATGGATGGAAAGAGATCTGGGTTCAACGAGGGGCGTGCATTTTTTTTGCCGACCTAAAATAGAAATTTAAATGGTTTGATGACAGAGGAAGTCAGGGAGTATTTGAGGAGATGGAGCTGAAGTAGAGGTGGTGAAACAATAAAGGATACTGGTGCTGATGGAGATAGAGAGGCAGGGGGGGAGCGGTGCAGGTGATGGGAAGACATACAAGAGGATGCAACTGTGGACCAGGAGATGGAGGAGACTGGGGAATGAAGACCAGTGATGAGGATGAATGGAGTGGGGAAGGTGACAAATGGACGAGTGAATGGATGGAAACAAAGTCAGATCTTACCTTCCTGTTTGAGGAGTGTGTGCCTGTGCGGAGTCTGTGGCAGACTGAGGGTTGGAGCCCGTGTTGAGCTGAAGTTACTCCTGATTGCATTACTCCACCCATCATGGGCTAATTGAAAACGGGGGAGTTGCCATTGAGGGAGTGGTACCAGGGGAACAGACAATCTTTTTTTAAAAGCTCTATAAATACAGTGGTGCTTCACAGAGATTACCCAGAGTCGCCCCCTCCCTCACCATTCACTTACTTGTCCAGTCACCAGAGTGGCCATGTGGCCTTTTAAGGTCACTCTGTTGTTCTTTATTCACTGCAGTGTATCTCTACATTTCTGTTCAGGTATAACATGACATTCAAACAAAAAAGTGACGAAGAAATTGCCTGAGGCTGCAGTCGATTCTATAAATCTGTCTTTTTAACCATTTACTTTCAACACATTAAATCTAATAAATCTTACTGGAAAATGTAGTTTTACATGGGGATCAATTTTGACACATAATAATCACAAACCTGTGCTGATATGTCAGTAACACATTTATTGGCTGCATAAAAAGGGATGTATTTAACACAAATGTAATATAAGCAATACAGTGATTCTTTGCTTTATCATGCTTCACTTCTGCGGATTCAGTTTTTTGGTTTTTGCAAGTTCTTATGGTGGACACGTGTATTTTATATTGCAGATTTCCTGGGTGTTCTCCTCTCAACTCTCACATTGTAAAGTCACAACTTTGGGAAAGTTGTAAAAATGTGAAAGTTTACAGGCAGGTATTTGTTTTACAGTTGGTATAGGCCAGACATTGGCAAACTAAGGCACGGGGGCTGGAGGCAGTCCGCTGAGCTCCATGATCTGGCCCACCAAACTTTTCGGAATGTTATATTTGGTTTATATTGTGATTATACTCAAGACATTTTATTTGTTCTCACTATAGATGGCTCTGTGAAGGTTTATGCTAAAAGAATTTTAGCATTGATGCACAACTTTTACATGTCATTTATGTTGAGTCACATTCTTGCTCCGTCTATCTGCTCCATACTTGGCCCCTTTGTCCAATTCAAAGACTAATTGTGGCCCGTAAGTCATAGGTTTTGCCCATGCCTGGTTTGGGCTATTCCCGGTAAACTCACCTTTATGTATCTTTTCCATACACCTCATCGAGAGTTACCTCTTCGTCCTTTTCCATTTCTAATGTGTGCTACCCCATTGCACTGACCGCGTCTTGCAAATAGTCTGATGGCATTACCATAACACTCGCATGCACGTACTCTGTTACATAACACCTCAATATTCCTATGGCCTTTCAAACAGATGGAAACATGCTAAGGGTCAGAGATCATTCCTGCTGTGAAATTCAAACGTGCTCATGTGTCTCATCTGTCTCTACTTCCCAATATTCCTCCTCCTCCTCCACCTCCAGGGAATAACACACTTATTCCCAAACAGCCAGTGAGTGTTGGATATGATATCTGCTGTAGGCATGGCAGCAACAGATACCCACTTGGTTTCTAGGAAGATTCTTGCACTATTTTCTGCAACCTCACACACACTAGTTGTTTACCCCACATGCAGTGCTCTCAAAGCATTCTTCTATCAACCAGTCTCTCTCTCTCTCTCTCACACACACACACACACACACTCTGTCTGTCACTGGTACAGGTTTTCCTGACCTGGTGGTTCCTGGACACTGTCCAGTCAGATAATGCGTCATCAGTGTCCCATTAAGATTATCTCTCTCACACTCTGTCTCGCTATCTCTGCCTTGACTGCACACACTTTTAAACTGCTGTTCTTCTAAGGTCTCTGAACTGACTCTCTTTAATTTCCACAACCAGAACAAACCCTTACGTATAAAACGTATACCTGTAACAATTAATCAAGCAAAAAACAAAAAGTGAAATAATAAGATATGGTCGTTTGGATGTAAAATGTATTTTTACCCTAAATTAAGCATGAATATTGCCAATAAATTAAGCATTGTTGATGTCTCTGAACTACACAATTATAAGCTTATAAGCTTAGAGCAAAAAGTTCAAAATTTTTTGGTGAAGCATTTTATGCAGGACCTAGCACTGATTGACACATGATGTTGCTAAAACAAATTATAAATGATAATTGACAACAGACCAGCAACATGGCTGCCTCCAGGGTTCCTTTTCATGTCATTTTATTATTTTCACCTTTTTAGGAATTGTTTTTAAAAAATGCAAAATTTTTTTTTAATTTACTGTTTAAAAATTCTAAGAAGAGTCGAGTGCTCAGCGCTAAGCCTCACCATGGATTACACAATGACTATACTGTACAGGCATGGTTTACAGAGAGACTGTTCATCCCTCTGCATGTTACTATTAAAATGTTCCAACACTTTTACCGTATTAATTGAGTGTAATTATTTCATATTGTGAAAACAACAACAATAAACTCAAAATGAATCTGAATCTAAATGTTTTGTGCAATTACTCCTCTGTATGTGTAATATATATATATATATATATATATATATATATATATATACATCTATACTTTTTTACTCTTTGTGCTATACTTCCAGACTCACTGTTGTGTTTCTGTGCAATGACAATAAAGGTGGTCTGGTCTAAAAAAGGACACAGAGTCATTGATACAAGATTCCAACCTTGTATACCGGTCTGGTAGGAGAAAATGAAAGGCTGTGTGCACTAGCGAATCATTGTTGTGTCCATGCACAGTTAATTCAGGTAGGAAAATTCTATAGGTTGGAAAATATTTCAGAGGGGTATTTATCTGCCACAACTTAACGACCGGTCCGTGAAAATAGTATGAGACATTTAACTGGTCCATGGTGCATAAAGGTTGGGGAACACTGGTATAGATCACCAAAGGTGAGGGGAGAATGTCAATCACTTGGACAGATCCTCAGCTTTTTGGCCCAGAAGGAACTTAGTGAAACAATTTCCAAGAAGACAAAATTTCTCTAGCTTTATGTGCCAGCAACTACAGCATTGGTGGAGTGGTCATTCTCCGACTGAAAAGACTGAAAACATACAGTGGTCAGGGATGACTTTCTTCTATGGCAGTGATCTCCACTAAGACAGCAGACTAAACTGAAGATAAGCAGGACTTTTATGATGGATAATTTGAATAATTAATAAATATTTTTTTAAAACAAGCAGCGTATAAACTTCATTTATAGGGTTTTTCTTGTAGGAATTATAATCTAATCTAACCTTTCAGTGAAAAGTAAGACACATACATAAATACAGAAAAATGCAAAAGACACATTTTTTTGTACTTAGCCAAATTAAGAAATCAATGTCACATGATCATAGAGTTCCGTTAGAAAAAGAGAGACTTTGCTGCAGATAATTTCTAAATTGGCAATCTGAAAACAAAGTTAAAACAGCCAGCTGTGACAAACAGGAAGCTGAGTCAACTGGGCTACCATGACCAATTGAAGTCAGGTGACATTTTCCAAACAGTAGAGGATGTTGTCGTCCCGATGGCAGATTGAATTACTGGGACTTCACCAAACATTCATGTGTCCACTTGGCTTTTGGGAATAAAACAAACAAGTCTCATCCACGTGAGAAACTCAGTGAAAGCGTGTACTGTCAGCGGTGGTCACTTCCCCTTGGTGCAAAACATACATTAAATTGCATTACTTAGATGTAACAGTGCGGTGTGTAGGAGTTTGACTGGTAACTCACCAAGAACTTCTTATTAAATTAATAAAAATCAAGCTTCAAATGTTTTAACAGCCAATAAAGTCGAACCATCCAATAAAAGATCAGGGCCTCAATAAGTTGTCCACATATATAATACTGTATTTCACCGCAGCAGTGGTTAGAATTCTTTTATAATGTCACGGTAAATACAATTAATTTACTGTAGTTGTTGTTGCAATGCTTCAAAAAGCTGGATTGACATCAGTCTGTACCAAACCTAATACAAGTCTTTGGTCGACCAAGTTTATAGACCTGCCGTCCTTATCTGGGCCACGGGCCATACTTTTGTTGTTTCATCATCACAGTGTGGGAATTCCAGCTCTACCTCCAGTACAGAGGGCTGTTAAATTTTTAATTGCATATAGTTAGGCTGACCTCCAATGGGGCGATGACAGCATCAACATTCTTGGCTCCACATTAGACCAGACCGAGTGATCAACATCTGGGCTATAGAACGTTGGGACCTTTGGTTGGCCTGCAATAACATGTGTGGGTATTTTGAATATGAAATTCAGAATGTGAGGCCACATGAAATCTAGTTTAAAAGTATTTTAGCCCTACGTTTGACAAGACAAACGTGTCTGCAATGTAGTCCACATACCTCATGTGTTTTATATATTTATATCTAGATATATATCTACATATATAGAGGATGTTAGCAGCCCGTGAAGCCCTGTGTGACAAATCTGATTTGTAAATGTGGCCTTTATAAATAAAACTTCATTGATTTATTGATGTATATATAATTTGGTTCATCTTTATCCTTGTATCCATAGGTCTCAGGGACAACAGTCTCCACGACTGCTTCCCAAATCACACTGCACCATACTGTGAGCCATATAACAAAAATTTTCTGCTCTTTTCAACGTGTCCCTTTTGCCACGGCGAATCATAATTTTCCAACTCACCCTCCAACTACCTCCATGTCCTCCCTCACTGCATCCATCAATCTCCTCTTTGTCTCCTATACCTGCTAGCTCCATCTCTATGATACCAATGTAACCACTGTCCCTCCTCTGAACATGTCCAAACCATCTCAATCTGTCTTCTCTAGCTTTTTCTCCTAACCTTTCTGTCTGTGTTGTCCCTCTAATCATCTCATTCCTGATCCTGTCCATCCTTGTCTCTCCTAAAGAGAATCTCAGCATTTTTAACTCCCCGACCTGTCTCTTGTCTTCTGCCTATTGCAAGTGGGCTTACAACCTTACACTCTTCTATCACACCTTTACAATTTTACATACGTACATACTGTATATCCATCCATCTTTGTTTTCTTATCTGTCAAGGCTGCAGCCAAAACACATTGCACCAGCCTTCTTGGAGGTGATGAGTCCACTGGAAGGAGCCAACCGCCCTAAGTGGGATTGGATCTTTCCCAAAAAATTAACCCTGGAATTTCACATGAATGAGAGACATTAACTCTGGGCCAAAGCACCACTATATATGTATATAAAATTAAAGTACAAAAATACAATTTCGTATTTAGTCGTACTATACTCAGCAGGTGTGTGAGTGCTGTAGATATTTTTGTGCGTAAATGAGTATATCACTTTTATCATTTCAGATCTGAGGTATAATGTTTTACCTCTAGGGGCAAATCTGTTTTACGATCAGACGAAAGAGAGTCCAAGTAATGCTCTTAGTCATTCACCCCCCTCTCTTTCCTTTCCCTTGCTTGCCCCTCACCTTCAGCTGACACTTATACGTCCAACCCTCCCCTGTTTTGGGGCCTCCCACTCAGCTGCTGAGGCCAGCGGATAAAAGTGCAGCTGTCTGGGCACAGCGAACAGCTATCGTGATGCTAAAGCCCCCTGCTTACTTCAGTTGCAAATACAGCCATGTGTAAAGGTCAAGCCGGGCAGACCCTATCATCACCGGAGAACTGTTAATCATTTATACCGCGGTAATCAGTGGGACTGGGATTTCTCTGAGTCACCCAAGACCCATATGATCTTCTGGACGAACTTCAGTCGACAGCCAATCAAATTGGCCGAAATAGATACCAACAACTAATTTCAAAGAATGTGCTCTGTCAATGAGAAGGGTCTCAAATGGATAATTAGAACTGATGATGTGGGACAGACTCATTTTAAGCTTCCTCAGTGGCTATAAAGTATAGTTGCAGCTTATCAAGTGTCCACCAAGTGTATCATGGACTACTTGGTGCTTTCAACTAAAAAACATGAAGAATTTGGTGATTTTTGCACAATTTAATGGACGTGTTCTTTTTCCGCAAATGGTAGAATCTCACCCCCTTATATATAGCTTTCAATTCCTGATGGCTGATACATTGAATTAAATATACAACATATAATTCCCTCATTAATTACACAGTATTGAGATATTTACATTTTGAGTTGTTGCAACCCACACAGGCCGCCACACCATTTGGTATGTGTTCACAGCTCATGGGCTCCCAACTGTGAGAGGCTAGAATGTATGTGGCTCCTCAGGGGACTTAAACCCAGGTCCTTGCATGTAAGGCAGATGTGATAACCACTCTACAACCACTAGAGCAGTGCTTCTCAAAGTGTGGGGCGGGCCCCCCTCGAGGTGCGCGGTGCGATGCTGTGGGGGGACCTGAGCGTGTGACCCTGGGGAACATTCTTTTTTTCCACCGTACTACAATAAAGTGTAATTGCACATCCTTGTAAGTTGAACTATATCTCTTTCTTTTTGTTTTCTTTATGTTAACAAGGATACAATGTTATGGAGAGGTGTAGCTAGAACTATTTTATAGACAAATGCTGTTATTTATAGTTGCGGTGGAAAGTGCATGGTGGGGTGGGGAGGCGCGTATTGTTTTTTTTTCTTGCTAGGGGGTACGTAACAGAAAAAGATTGATAAGCACTGCACTAGAGGGAATTTTGACACTATGATAGAGCCTATGACAGAGTTTTGATTGCGTGGGTCAAACTAGCCATCTATCAGTTTACAGATAGTTTACACCACATGGGCAACAACTTGTTGTGATCTTTTCTATTCTTCATTTGATTGGGTTTATCTTTTGGTTGGCGATAGTCATTACTATAGTTGTGTATCGAGCTCCTTCAAAAATTTAAGGCTTTTTTTTCTTCCCATAGTCCTATTTTCTGTAAACCCCATTAGCAGATAATACTGGTGAAATTGGCTAAAATCTTATTATGACAACAAAATCTTCAAATGAAAACTCAGATGGCACTCAACTTATGATCGGAATTCTGTAGTTATGTAATTTCCGTAATTAGGTTTGTGAGCAGTAAAAAGGAAAACAATCCCCGTCTGTTCCAAGAAGTGCCACAGACGTCACCAAAGGATCAAAATAAACTCCCATGCCATGTTCACTATCATGGAGTAACTGTTGTTAAAGTTTAATAAGACCAAATCCGGGTAGTGTGTTCCACAAACACCCATCTGTGTGTCACAAAAGAGGTTTTATTTTTTTCAGATCGTCTCACATTAGGTTTCCTAAGAGTTCCTGGTCATTTTAGATGTTTCAATTACCGTATTTCATTGTTGAAAACTTGAGTATTACTTATTCTTCAGGTATCACTTGGTCAAAAATAAAATATCCTCATCAAAGTTCAATAATGGTCAATGATTTGGGAATAGTGCCTATTCGATTGGGTTGCCAAGTTTTGTGACTTTTGAAATAGAAAATAGAAAAAGAATCCAAATCTCTTCCATCTGGTTGCAAGATAATGGTCAGTAAGTTGGTGCTAAGTTCAATTCTTCACTAGGGATACTCCTGTAATAATCTGTGCCTGCCCTCAACGTCTGTATAATAATATTATACCATGGATGTTTATTTTGGTTAATGAGCCTCATAGGTTGTGGCTCTAATTAAGCTACAACCTTAATTAGATCTGAAAATGTGGGCCAGATCAGTATATTTAATAATATACTAATATTATCTTATTATATTAATAAGATAATATTATCACAAAAGAATACAGGACGTTTTTTTGCCTTTATTTCCTTGCAATAAAGTGCATTCGTCATTGAATCGTGATAAGATAAATCTTCATTCTAAATGATATACAATTGTACAGTATATGTTTTTTATTTTTTTGAGGGCTGGATTGAAACACACCTCTGTGTGGTTTGCAAGAAATGACAGTGAAATGAAGGTGCAGTTACTCAGGCTTGCGTAAAGTATACATAGAAGTATGGTAGAACTTTATTTAATAAAATTAAATAAAAACAGAAACAGCAGCATTAAGCATTTAAATATATAAACCTCTCCATATATCTCCATGTGTATTTTAACAAATTGAATATTAACACTATCGGAGCGTTCCATGCTGCTGTTGCTGCAGACTGAACGAGGAGACTTAGATGTCTCCTCCTCTGAAAGCGCTCCATCTGATTCATCAGAACACAGTTTGTGATAGAGCTCCAATGCTTGGGCAAACAGCAAATGTCTCCTCATGTGGGACATTATGCTCAATGTAGTTTGAGCATAATGTCTCATAAAGACTCTTTCCTGCTGTCTCTCTAGATCAAGTCAAAGCGTATAATTTATGCAATAAATGGGACTAATGTTGAGTTTTATTTTTCTGCTTGACACAGGTATGATTTCCCGGTTGTGTAAAATGACCAAGTGGTTGGTTGTTCTAACCAAAGTGTTAAACTTTGACACTCATCTCACTAACAGGGTGAGACATGTGTGAGGATGGGGCTTGCAGCTGACCTGGGATCAGCTGGGGCTCTGATCGTAGCAGAGGTTGCTTACTTGCCGTTAGGAAAACTTGAGGAAAGTAAGAAAGAAAAGAAAACTCCTTGTCATTGTGATCCACACATCAAAATACGACATTTAACCCATCACCAAAGTGAGCAGTGCAGCTCTGGGCGCCCAAGGATCTCAGTGGTAACTTGCATGAAAGTAGCTTGTATACTGATACCCCACAGGTTTCAGTGTATCCCGCTGTACATAGAAGAGCATCCCAGATCCTATTACACTGAGGGGAAAGACAAATTTCTACTCCTTTTTTCTCCAAATCAGAATGTTTCCAAATCTGTTGCAGCTTTATCGCCTTGTATCAAATGAATAAACACCTTCTTTTTCTCCCTTACAGTCTACCGTCAGTGTTGTTGCACTAATGTGGGTCTATATGAGACACAGCAAAGCTTCAGTCGTGGAGGCTGGTGTTGTATTTCGTGGCTGCAAAATCCCCTTAGAGACCAGCGGCATGCCTGAAACCCCACCGTCAGTGGAACACTTTATTTATACGCCAAAGTTTCCTTTTCCTGTTTGCTCTTTTTGCAGTGACACGGGCGGTTGATCCGATTCTGTGGAACCTGTAAATGTCCCATGTTTGATGGTTAGCATGAGACTTAAGATCAAATAGTCTCACTCGGACCACGAGAACTGTTGACCTGAACAACAATCAGGAGAAAGACCAACGTTAACATTTTTTAATTATTTAATTTAGAAAGTGGTATGATTATGTGCATGTTCCACTGCGAGTTAATTAGCATCCTTAATGCTGGCTCTCCTAAATGAGTTTCCGTGAAAATTTCCTCGATTTATAACTCATTTTGCTTCTGTTGCTCCGTGTGTCCCATTCAATAAGAGACCGGTACATTCTCATCTGACATCACTTATCTGGACAACAACTGAGTCCCTCTGTCTCTGCCTGTGTTTATGCGGCTAATTCTGTCTGCTGCAAAGCGAGGGCAGCTGTCATGGCAGTACTTTGGCAGCGAGTACCAGGTCCCTGAGTCTCATAATACTTCTTGAAAAAAAACTGTGGATGAGAAGAAAGATTGAGGCTTTAGGTGCAGTTGACAGCTGTCCAGAGCTTGAAGGCGCTTATAGCGGCACAGTCCTAGTTGTGTGACTGATTTGCTCAGCAGGACGTGGTGACCAGTGAAAATATCAATGGGGTTATGGACAATTTCGTGGTTGTATAGTGTAGCAAAGTTGGCGGTGATGACCCAGAAGTTAAGGAAACGGGCTTGCGTATCCAAGGCTTTGGGTTCAAATCCACCAGCTGCTCTGTTGCCATTAAGGTGCTATTAGCAAAGCGCCGTCCCAACCCGCATAACTTCTTACACCCACAGGAAGGCTCACAATATGGTGCAATGTGAATTGGATAGCACGGGCTGACACTGCAACCCGCCATTGGACAAGCATGAAGATTAATGAATAAATGAATGGTGTAGCAAATAGCACATTTGCTTAAGAAATAGAAGGTCCTGGGTTAGATTCCCAGACAAACCACTTGATTGAAGAATCTTCCTACTGTAAGTCACTTTGGATAAAAGTGTCTGCAAACTACATCTAATTCATTCAAGTCGTGGTCAGATTTGAATAAAGTATACAAACTTTTTAGCTACAAGGTACAGTAGTAATCTAAAGCAGTGTTTCCCTATTATTGAAGATATTTTATTGTTGAGCGAGTAATATCTGAACTATTAGTGTAGAACAAGATTCTAAAAGAAAAAAATAATTAAATAATCAAAAATGACTGTGAACAAAAACACGATGCAATAGGACCCAAAAATAAACTTTTGTGACCCACCTGAGGTCCACGACCCAGTTCTTTGGGAACAATATTCTAAAAGAAAAATAGAACTTTAAGTTTTATTGTGACTTCCTCTTTTCGTTCCATCCAGCAGTTGAGACTGTCCATAACCTTTCCGTACGCTCTTCATCTTCATGGGTCCACGTGTGGTGTAGCATAACAGAGGAGCCACTGCTTCGTCGCGTACATCATCACTTCCAGTCAGGTGGATGTAAAAGACCGACTCCTAGCTGCCAAAATAAACATCCAGTTTCCTCGGTGCTGTAACTGTAGACCAGCTCAGCTCTCAGTGGTCGGGCTCAGGATACAAAAGGGCGTGAGGCTGAGGGGGAAGACTTCATGGTCATAGTGACAGAGCAGTGACAACTCTGATCAATAAATAAGAATCTCCTTAAAGAGACGGAAGAGTCCGAGAGACATCCTAGTTATTTTGCACTTGGAACCAGCAGCTCTTAATCACCTTCCCCACCCGACATATGGCAGCGTATGGCTCCAAGGCTCAGAACGGTCACGGGTCTTCTTTGTGGTCTTCGGGTCCTTCAAATGATTATGAACAACTTCCAAAAATAACAGAGCACTGTATGATATTTATTCTTGTGGGCTCACCACCCACAGGAGGGCTCACAATATGGTACAGTGTCATTTGGGTGGCACCAGCTGCCCCTGCGACCAGATAAGGGACAAGCAGAAGAAGATGAACTAACAAATGTAGGATATTTATATTACTAGAACAATCAGAAGTACGCACAATGTCTAGATTTGGTTTTGTGAGGTTGGGCTTTACCAAAAGCTGTGGGCCACACGTGTCAAACTCTGGCCCACAATCTATTTGTATTTGGCCCACGGGATCATTTCAAATGTGTACTAGAGATGGTGTCCCCAGTATGGAACCCCCATGAGCTACATATGTTATAGGAAGGCACACTTCTTGGTGTCTTTTGCCCGCACTTGAGTCCAGGTCCTAAACCAGACTGGTGGTAGCAGATGCTTTTATCCAACACTTAAAATTTCAGGAAAAAGTAATGTTGCAGTTGGGTATGGAAAAGAAAAGCATGGCGAGTCATACGTTAGGAAAAAGAAAGTGGATGAAGATGGAGGGGTGGAGGTGGGGTCAGGGCCTCCTGAAAGCACAAGACCTGAAATTGTTGACCTAAGTGAGGATCCACCAAATAGGACAGTTAACAAGAGTTAACAGTTCATTACGCATTATTAACAACTTAATGATCTAATAAAATAATTTAATTTAGAACATAGTTTGGTTGTGTGCATGTTCCTCTGCAAGTTAATCACCATCTTCAGATCCTGCTGAACAATGACACCAGCTCTCCTCACTGAGTTTCCATGAAAGTTCCTCTAATTGATAACTGAAGTGGACTTAGATGATGACTCACATGAAGACAGCCACTGATTTGACAAACATGGTATTTTTGGTTTTACTTTGAAAAATAATTGTTTTGCTTTCAATTTAACGACTAAAAACCATAAAATCAAATCACAACCATTTTCCTGTCCTGCCAACGTGCGTCTCACTACTTTCCACTTATTGCCATCCTGATGACTCCATACATGGGCCACCGGGAAGGGTAAAAGGTGGATGTCAGAAATGTGAACCTGTGCCTGCAGTAACGTCCACCTCCTGATGGCTTCATAATCAAACAGATTTGTCAGTGCATGGAAGTCATTGAGGGTCTAGAATGAGAGTCAGCAGAGCCTTGGTGTTTTAACTTCCTGACATTACGGTAATGAGAAGCTGATCGTTGGTACGGGTGTGACAAGCCTGCATTGTACCGTAACAGAGACAGTGTTCAAGGCTCCTCTTCAGGGGACGATCTGCCCCCTGGTGACGGGAAAGTCAAACACCCAAAAACACGTGACCGGACATTCTTAATCCAGTCCCAAAACTAAATTAATGTTTAAATTACTCGACAACTTATTAAAATATGCTTCCACCGTTAAATACGTAGAAATTATTATACTTTTTTTAACATCTATAAAAACATGCTACCGCCTTTAAAACAGAGGGTAGGAAAATATTATCAGTAGTAGGCAACTTCAGATATGTATATATATTATATATATAGAGATATGTATATATATATATACACACACACACACACACACACACACACATATATATATATATATATATATATACACATATATATAATTTATTTGTTTTCTGATAAACATGCATCATAAGTGCCATTACCATCATGGCATTCCATCAACACTGGTTGGTATGAACTAAAAGAAATATATATATTGCATGAAAATGAATAGTGCAAAAAAAGTCTCCATTGCCATACTCACCTTCATTTAGAGCAATGTTTACCCCTCATTGCAGGGACTGGACCATTTTTGGCATTGCTTGTGGCTGTGCTAACATTCAGCTCAAGGTGCAGGCCACAAAATATCATCACACTGGCCACAAATGGGCCACGGGCCACATGTTTGAGCCCCCTGGTCTAGTGCTTCCAGATTCTTCTTCCGACATTGTTAGATTTTGAGCTCAGTCCATAATAACTTGACTTTATTAGTTTTCGCCTGAAGTTTTATCATGATAATCTTTAATCTTTTCTGCCTGTGCAACAATATCATATTTTTTCATTTTCTGTAGCTATAAGGTTTTCTTTTCCATACATCAGTTTAAACTACACAATAACATTTACACATTTTCACAAAAAAATAATAATTTCTTACTTTTTTCTTGGACCAGACGCTAAGTACATGCGTACAAGGTACAAAATTGTCTTATTGAGATCTGCAATGTATTTTACTGTTAAAAACTCTGAAAACAACTGTACTATTTATTCTAAATATGTTGTCATTCAATTTGCTTTTTAATCTAATACAATATGGAAGTCTATTCATTATGTGTTTGAGACAAACCTTTTTTCCAACAAAATGACTTAGGTTATAAAATCTCAGCTAATATCTTTGATGAACGTGATCAACTAATTTGACCACATGGAATTAAACAATTAAATTAAAATTGTAAATAAAAAATAGTAATAGTACGTGTTCATAATATTGAAACTTTGTATCGCATCCTTATTTGATCGGATTTGCATCGATGTAATGGCGTTACATACAAATACTGTATTTTAACACTCAAAATAGCTTTGATTTTTTCTTTACTACCTATTTATGGCGAAAGGGGGCGCTAAACCCTCTCAAATCTGTCACATTTCTCCATAGTTGCCCTGTCCTGTAAGTAATCCCCGTGTTGATGTCGTCACCAACCAGACCGGCGATCAAGCTCACAGAAAATAATCAAATCATTCCGGAAACCACGTGACTTTAATTCAAAGTTAATCCCATTTAGATAAAAAAAGGAACTCCCGTTATAATAGCCGAATAGGATTAAAATGTAATAATTTGTAAATGTAACGTTTTTTTAATACACCTTTTAAGGAATAAATGTATAATATCTATGGAAGCTATGCATAATAGAACAGATATATATACTTGTAGAAAATAAATTATAAACATAATTTCGTGAAAAGATATATATAAATTTAATGAAAAATATTGCACCCGTAAAATTACATTGAGCCGTGAAATATTCCTCAAATCCTAGTAGTTTTGTTTTGAAAATAACAAACCGGATGTGCTTTGCTCCACGATTACGGCGTGAGTGAGAGAGTGGATGAGGTGGAGGCACTGAGCCTGCGACAGAAAAACAAGCGAGTATAAGTCTAGACTCACTTTCTGCTATGTCCAGATACAATTTGTATATACAAAAAGACATACAGACGATAACATTTACACAGAAGTGAAATGTGGATTTAACGGCTCCTGTCGTGGCTGTTTGTCGCTGTTTTGAGTCTGTGCTGCTAACGTTTGTGCGTGTGTCGCCGTCTGTCCATTCTCTCTGGAGTGAACACTAAGGTAAGAGCCACAATCAAGTTTTAAAGTCATATATTGGAATTTTATGACACAATTTACTTTGACACCCACCACCACATTGAAGGTTACAATATAATTCAACGCCTTTTGTGTCACTTTTCGGGCTTTGACTCCGGCTCTTTGTCCGCGCAGATGTGGTTCGATAAATAGACATTGTGCATTGGAAACCCTTCGTTTTCTGTGTCTGTATTTTCTTGTTGCGAATTTAACAGCACACATTGTGGTTTTATTTGCCCAGAGTTGTGTACTTAACACACGTGGGTGGAAATAATTCACACTCGCATGTAAAATTAATAAAGCACCAATTCTCACAGGCCTTTACACACATTTAGTCTGGGTTTTTATTTTATATTAATATGAATAACTTGTTTTTTTTGTCGTTATCGATGAAAAACGTCAATGTTAAAAATACTCACCGGAAGTTTTATTTTTCAATGTCCGAGTACTGACCGAAAACTCTTTCTTTTCTGGAAAGAATTATAAGCACAGATATAAGTCAGATTTGTCAATTCTACAGGTATAAAGAAATGTTACTATACATATATATACATATATATATATTTTTATACATTTAAATAAGGGATGAATCATCTGCTAAAAGTTGAGATATGGCTATAAAAATGATATTACTTATCATTTTTGCCAATCAACATGGAATAATGGTCTTTCATCATGACCCACTTCGATGGAGCTTTGGATTCTCCTCATACTGGTGTTAGTCACATAGTCTGAGCTTTTCTTGTCATTTGGAAAAGACAAAGTCTTTCCTTCTTTATCTGATATCCTGTGTCAAAGATTATACCACAGTGTTACATGCACGACACACCTAATCTGCAGACACACCCTCTGTAAAAGTAACCATAGATATGAGAGAGTAGAGAACAAGGATCGCTCAGCACGACAGGTATGTGGAAGTCACTGCTGGGCCTGTATTACAGAAACCTTTTTTTTTTCTTTATCTTGCATCATTAGGTAACTACCCTTGGAGCTATAAAAAGTTGTTCAAAGTTGGATAAAAGTCACTGCATAGCCCGGGACTAAAGGACGTGATTTTGCTCACTTGCAGTGTTTTTTAGAAACATCTATTTTTCAAAGATGTATAAAACATGGTTTCTTTATGGCAGGAAATATATCCATGTTAAAAGTTTGTGGTTCCCTTTTCTACACACCACTTAAGAGTGAACATAATGGATTAGAATTTTTCACTAACTTGAATTGTGCAGCAGAGATAAAGTGTTTGTTAGAGGTTTTTTGAATTGGTATGTCTCCCCGAGTGGGTCTCAGAAAGTCCTCTAGACATTAATTTTAATGTCTAATGTCCCATCTTCCATAGACCCTCCTCAACAAATCAGAGTTGAAATCCCCTGTTGGCTTTGTTTTCCCGCGGCAATGCTAGCGGTGATTAAAAACAATGACAAAAAAAACACAAAAGATCTTATGAGTAAGGCAACACGTATTGCATTAAAGAGAAATTGCACAAGAGGTAGAAAGAAATAACTGACTTATAAGTATTGCACTGCTTTTTTGGGATGTCTTTAATATTTAAAGCTGATCACACCAGTAATGTTTTTTTTATTAGTAACAGATTGCTCTATTTATATTTTATTGACAATGTTTATTGTGCTAAATTGAATAATAGCCTGAGGAAGCAAAATGTGTTCTCAAATGTGGCAGTGCTTTTTGTGTACAGCAATTTTATCTTATTCAGTTTGAAACTTTTTGCCAAAAACATGCTTGACAAAAAGTCAAAAATAAGTCCGTGAAGGTGGTGGTTCTTCTCACTGTAAACAAAGTTGAGTAACACTTCTTTGAGTTGTATGTTGATTTGTACTGTGGTTCCAGAAAGTTCACTGGAAGAAAAGTTTTTATTTATCTAGCAGAGATCATAACTAGATCATAAAGAGGTTGATAGACTGACAGAGAACGAATTGCAATCTGTACGCTACTCCCAAACTTTTTTAGTTAATTTTCACAAAGAATAAAATGTGTCAGTCAGACTTTGCACTACTGAGCACAAGGTAACAGTGGCTGAAATTCAGACCTTTTGCACAGGTGAATTTTATTCTTACATATGTTGGTAACATTGTAAATATTTTCCTACCTATAAAATCTTCCTACCTGGATTAACTGTGCATGGGCACAACAAGGATTTCTCAAGTACACAGCCTATAACTTTCTGCTACCAGACCGGTATAAAAAGTTAGAATCGTGTATCAATGACTCATAGAATCGTGTATCAATGACTCATTTTGAGTTTATTGTTGTTGTCTTCACTGAGAAAATATTTCCTAATCAAATATAGTTGCATTATTGATGATGGAATCCTAGCCATTCTATTGTTCAGTTCTTTTGTTGATGGTTATGGACCAAGTGTAAGTAATAGCTAGTTGGGGCCAAAAGGAAACATTATTTCTCTGCGGTCCAGCACCAATTCTCCCATGGACAGGTACCGTGCCCGGCCCAGTGGTTGGGGACCATTGGCTTATGCTAAATCCTGCCACAATCCAGAGGTTATATACTGGTTGGCCAACTTAAGTATATACTTAATATGATCTCGTCGGCCAAATGTGACTACACCACAGGCCAGTTATGGTCCCTGGTCCTGAGTTTGACACTTCAATAGATTGTTTCACTTCACGGAGATGAATTTCTAGTCAGTTTATGCAGGAAACGTGCTTCCACAATGAACTTTGTATTAATAATAATTAATGCTAATGTAAAAGTTCTCCACCTACGTTATAAATAATTTCCATTGGTTCTCACTATCTTGTTTCACACACATTTGGTACTCATCATCATCTTCTCCCAGACAACAGCCCAATCTCTTCTTTGTGCCTTTGCATAGTTATGAGCTGCGACAAATTACTTTGCTTGTCTTTGACTCATCTGCTGCTTAATGGGCCCAGAAGGTCCTCACACGCCATAACAGTAAATGTCACAGAGCAGGAACAACTGTTTTCATTCTCTGGTGTTTTTATTTTTTTCTTTTTTCTTAAAGGTTACAGTGAGGGAGTCTTAACATCTCAGATGAACTGACTTTTTAATACGTATGTGATGGGTTTTTGTAAAGCGTCTGACAAATGTTTTCACTTGTGCTGTGACCAGTCGTCTTCCTGGAAGACACTGCAGCTTTGGAAAAAATGTATTTCCTACAAATATTTGTCAAAATCGGTCTCCCAGCTCTGAGGAGAAACAGTTGTTTTCATCCTCCCATAAATCTCCATTTATCTTGGAGCAAAGACAATAATAATTGCAGAAACAGGCCATTTGTAAGACACAGGGATGAAAATCTCAGGGTAAGATGTACGTACAGTATGTACAGGAACACATTCATGTAACAGTCTATTAGTATGGTGTTTATACGTGTATGATCCTTTAGATGCAATACTCACCAGAACTTTAAATACTCTCACAGGAGATTTTAACTGGGTCATTTGTTCATGCAATTACTTGAGAGTTAAAAGTCTGTCACCTTCCATTTTTTTGAGTACTACAGAGAGCAATCAGAATATAAACTCAGAATCAAGTCATGGATATGCAGCTTTTCCATATTTATTTAGCTTGCCTGCTATTTATGCTTCTATGCCTGTAAAAAAAAAAAAGAACAACTTTATATATTTGAATGCACAGTTACTCTCTTTCTCCGGGTTGGTCTTTTGTAAACACACTTATGGAAAAAAACAAAATGAAACTTGTTCAAAGTATAAAATATTCACCTGCAGTTATTTAAAAATATGGCCATGTTTAGGTCCTATTCTTTTTGCATTTCATTTTTTTTGTTTTTTTTTTTTTACTTGGTGGTCATGGCATCTGCAGCTGCTCTCTGGCCCCCCTGTGAAGACCATACACACAGTTTTCCCCTCATAGCAAATGGAAAAATGAGAAAGGAAATGACTGAATATAGACAAACCATGTGGTGGGAGCCCTGCAACCCCTCACAGCAGCCCATGGATAAGATTTGAAAGCAAATAATACTGTAATTGTCTCAGTGCTTCTGTCCAGAGAGTCAGGCTCTTTTAGCACAGATTTTAAAACATGATGAATTTATCCCTGTGTTTAGCTTCTGTTTCTTATCAGTAATATTTCAGCTTTGTCTCTTCCTGTTGTTTTTGGTCTTCCGAGCAGCATCACCCCTCTGTCTCTTGGCTTGATTGAGAGTTTCTCATTCCTGGCCAACAACTGAACCAACAGTCTGTTGGCTTCACTTTTCCCTGTGTCACCCATGGGCACCAAGCCCAGTCTTATTCTGTGGTGCTAAGAGTGAGACCATGAAGGGAAAGCAGTTGAACTGAAGGGAGTACTAGCGGGGAGCAGGTCGGAGCAGTCCGGTCACAGTATCTCTCCGCTGCACCCGCTCCGACAACAAAGGCCCAGCTGTGGACATTGTTATCTGAACAGTGCATGATGTTGTCAAGGCACGAGATAGCACGAGAGGCACTTACTGAAACAAGAGAGTAGCAGCTATTAAGACATGATCATGGAGAAAACAAAGGTTGCAGTTGAGGGCATGGAGAAGAATTGTTGCCTATAGCCACAAAATTGGCTGCACGTAAATAAAACAACAGGGAAACATTTAGTTTTAGTAGCATGAAGTCAATGGTCTTTGGCTCCAGTCGACATCAACATAAGGACAAATAAAACAAATAGTGCTTCTAACTGTTACAAATTCTCCTAGGTATTTCAGAATAAGCTATGTTACATAAACTTGGGCACAGCCAATACAAGTGGAACTAATATGTTATTCATGTTTAAGGAAAAAACACAAATAACCAAAACCTTTTTCAGACCCACTGACCATATAATGTATACCCACTATTACCTTTTGGCCTCAATCCCAGCAGTCAAACTCAGGCCCGAGGGCCAAATCTGGCCCGCAGTGTAATTATATCTGGCCTGCGAGATAAAATCAAATGTCCCACTGGTACGTAGACCCTATATTCTGTCAGAATTTGTTATATTAATATGCTTGCTGTTTGTTTTAGCACATCCATTTTGTTCTGTAAAGAAATATTTACATTAAAATGATCATGAAAGACTACAAAGAGACCAAATAAGAAACAAATACTACTGAGGTGTGAATTATTTCTAATGTACTTTCTCATGCATTGATAACCTCAAGATTTGGCTGTTCCAAATTCAATGTTTTCATATGAAAAACATTACTTTATATCTGGAGAGAATGGAAAACATGCACATTTACAGTTAGTTTCTCAATATATATTGAGTTTGGCCCCTGACTTCATGTCAGTTTTTAATTTTGCCCACAGTGAAGTTGAGTTTGACGCCACTGGCCTAAATAACAGAGATTACTCAGTTTTGGCACTTGATTTATCCACTTCTTGGTCACTTAAGTAAAAAAAGACCACATAAAAAGTTGTTCAAATATTTGGTTTCATTTAGTAGTTTTCTAATTTCTGATCTTGGTCATTATGTTGAAGATAGTACAGTCTGCACCATTCAATGCGGTGATCACTACACAAAGGAAGGGCGAACAGTTTGCTGCAGCAGCAGCAGCAGGGTGCAGCGGTTGCAGACAAGTGTCCGGGGTGATGTGCTACAGAAGAATAGCATGGAGAGTAAAAAGAAAAAAGGTTTTACGACACAGTGGGTAGACCTGCTTTGATAAACAGTGTGAAGACCAACAAAGGACTACTTCTGAAATGTTTCACTTGGTTTAATCACCAACAAAATTTGGAACCAAACTGTGACTTCTTGTGTGTTGATTCTGGTCCCACTCTCGTGCAAATGAAGTGAAGCAGAGACAACAAAGCAGGTAGAAAATATGATTTTGTACCTGTAATATTTTATTTTTCAATTTCCAGCAAAAGAGATGTGTCAATTAAACAACTGGCTTGTGCAACAAGTATAAAACCATCATTTTCAGACTGTAAAATAATGCCATTTCACAATATATGTTTTATGGATCAGAAACCTGTTCAACTATACTTTAATTTGTCCTCTGTGTGAACATCCTGCAAATCTGGTAATGGATTCTAGGAAAACCAGGACATGCTTTGAAAATAAGCTGTCGTTTATAAACACTTTCTTTTTTTTTTCTCACTAAGGAAACAAATTGAGCTGTTGCTGGTGGTTTTCCATCAAGTTATTTTTCCGAGGCTTCGACAAACCCTTCATGCTCTAATTGATTTAATTAAATGGATGGATTCCCCAATGGCTGTAGTGATGCATAAAAAGGCCATTATGTTGGCTAACATTGACTTATAGAAATGCAGAGTGAAAGAGCTGTGCTTATCTGTATTTTGCAGCCAGGACTGTCATTCGAAGTTTCCCCTTAGCCAGTGTTCAACTTTTTACTCATGATGTTGATGTTGATGTTCTGGGGTTTATGTGGACACATTTGTATCTGTTTCTCCATGTGAACTATAAATGAAAAAGCAAATAAATATCAATTTAAATTACACTACACAAAAAGATTTCTCAACTGCACACAGCCTATAACTTTCTGCTGCCAGACCGGTATAAAGAGTTAGAATCTTGTATCAATGACTCTTTGTTGTCTTTCTTGTTGTCATCTTCACTGAGAAAAAATGTCCTAATTAAATAGAGGTAACTACTAAACCTGTCTCTTACTATTGGTCAGTTCTTTTGTTGATATGGGTATGGATCAAGTGGAAGTAACAGCCAGATGGGGCCAAAAGGAAACATTATTTCTCTGCGGCCCAGCACCAATTCACCCATGGACCAGTACCGCCTTAGACAGTGCATGGTAGAAATGCTTCCTTAAAGTGGACCATAATGAATGCATTTAATAAGTAAATGTGTCTGCAGTGCAGTGTAACCACAGCATCCGACCATTAAAGTCCTTGTTTTGGTGTTGCATCTCTTGTGCCTTAAAGCACTTCCTCCCCATTCCCCTGTATGTTCCCCGGTCCATATATTCTCTTTATGTAGAGGTCATTAAAAGTCTTGTTGTACAATTTTTGCTGGTAAGGTCATGCAATGTTTGTTATGTCATTTAGTTGCATTGGCTTGCTCTGGAGAATTTAATCCACCCCTACCTTGATTATTCTATGAAGTTTGACCAGTTGAAGTAGACCAATTTCTACTTCCCTGAAATGTTTTGTGTTAGAAAATGTGACTCCCATGTTGTAAATAATTATTAGGAAAAATGTTTATGTAATATGAAAAAAGTTTTCATATTGGTAAATAACCTGAGATTTCAATTGATGTTTTATGCAAGATGGTTGTGCTTGGGAAAAAATAATTTTTCCAAACTAACTTTGCCTATACTAAAATGTGTAGGAAAACACCAACTTTACAGTCAGTGATTTTGATACTGAAATTCTCAGTTGCCGAAAACAACTTCAAGTGGGGTCTTTTATTTGGCCTTACATTTTGAGGAAATGTGCTCAAAAATTTCAAATGCGTGATACCTTATACCAAGCCTGGGCAATTTTGTTTCACGGGCCACAGGTGGTACTAAAATTTGAGTCAAGGGCCAGATCAGGATAGAAAGATTGAGTATTTCAGTGAACTAAGATAAATGATGAGCAAAGTATTGAATAAAGGCTAAATGCTTTTAGCCTCTTTGAGACCATCTATTGGGGGATGGCTTTGCAGGGAAAAGGTAGAAGGATAACGATAATATAAATTAAAAGTAAAATTAGGAAAGTTGGGCGGGCCGGATTATAATGCCACGCCTTACTTTGCCCAGGTCTGCCTTATACTGTATATATGAAATTCTGCTAAAAGTCTAAAGATGCAGTTACACTATTT
Source organism: Paraplagusia blochii (assembly GCA_016785265.1). NCBI lineage: Eukaryota > Metazoa > Chordata > Actinopteri > Pleuronectiformes > Cynoglossidae > Paraplagusia > Paraplagusia blochii. The sequence continues at coordinate 76,478 of JAFBJS010001602.1, forward strand.
TTTAGATAGTGCCTAGCAAATACGGCATTGATTCTAGGTGATTCTTTGACTTTAGGTGATTTATAAATATTTGCAGAATAATTATGAATTTATCCTAAAAGAAAAGTTTGCGTCTGCTCTTGCGTTACACCCGCACTGACAGTCCCCTTGTGATCTTCTACTCATGTATCACCACTACAATCAGAAATGTTAGAAGCAGTGAAAAGCAACTCTCAAACTGTAATAAAATGGAAGTGGCTTTTTGTGGTGTATCAATGGCTGATACGTTTGCTAAGACATGTATAATGGGATGGATGGAATTTAACTCCAGTTTAAACCTGCCACAAGCTCTGTTGCTTCCATACTGATGGAGATAAACAATGTTGACAGCATTACACAATGAGCAAGACGAGGCAGAGCAGAACAGCCAGTAGCTGCATATCTGAATCAGAGCCCTGACATCTGAATTGCCAGGCTGTCTGTCATTTATCACCGGATAGTTGGTTTTGTCATCTTCATCTGTTCTCAGAGGAAAGACTTCTGTAATTCTGCTTCCAGATTTACTTCCCTCACAACAGCAAAACATGAAAAGAGCTGCAATGTTGTTTTGGCCTCCAGCAGTGGAGGCAGCTGTAAATTAAGATCTTGGTCAGAGCGAAATACAGAAGTGTCACTGAGGGAATAGACAGGAAAATTGTCATGTTAAAATGCAGGGTTCTGAGTTCTAAGTCAATTCACAGTTGGTAGATTCTTGTGTATGTTCATCTAGTAGATGGTTGCAGTAGATCAAACAATGGCTGTTTTCTAAATACTGGTGGTCTTAGGTGTTGTGGTGATCATCAAGGTCCAGAGCTGATTACTGCATACGTTAAACCAGCGGTTTATAACTCATATAGGTTTAGGGCCACTGCCCTTAAAGGAAAAAAAAGGTGAAGTTAAATAAAAAAAATCAGTTTCCCACTGTAATACAACACTTGAGATGAGTCTCGTAATATGCACATTCATCCACATTTTTTAGCATTGACTTGCAGTAGAATCCTTCTATAAATCTTGTGTTGGGCCCCGCTAACATGCTTTCACATCAAAGGTGGGGGCCACAAAATATCGCTCCACGGGCCACAAATGGCCCACGGGTTGCAAGTTTGAGTCCCCTGCATTAGACCAAAGGTGTGATACAATCACACAGACAAAGTCTTTCAAAAAATCTATTGGGAATGCAGTCATTTTAGATTATCCAAGTTACCCGAAGGTCAATCAGCATCATTACTGGATTAACAAGATAATATTATTGGATAGGATTCATTAAGTCCTGGTTTGAATCAGAGAGAACTGTGCAAACTCTTTACCCAATCCCAGCTCAAATCATTGCGCAAAATTGCTTGCAGATTTTAGTCAGACAAATACAAGTCATCTGGTTCACTTCTGTGAACCTCTGTCCAAATCAGTCAACCAACCAACCAACCAACCCTTCTGGAGAACTGCCAGGCTTTCGGCAATTGTGCATGTTAATGAGAATAAAATGATCTAGACAAATAATAAAGATATATGTATTTATAAAATTAGTTTTGTAAAATATTGAGCCCATATTTCTTTGAGTCATTTTCTTCTGCTGTTGTGTGCAGTAGAGTTGCTGAGTGAAGCAATATGATCAGCCTCTTCCTCTAATCCATTTGCACCCTCTCTCCATGGCCTGTTGTTCTCTCTCTCTGTCTCCCCCTGTCTCACTCTACCTCTCTCTTTCTGTGTGTCTCTCTCAAACACACACACACTGACATGCACACATGACTGCAGCCGAAGGAAATCCTGTTTTATTTATGAGATGTATGGCTCACTGTGCCACAGGGTTCCCTTGAGGAATTGAGACCGCACAGTATTGTGGCCTGTGGAGACTGACTTTCATGCACTGTCTTTCTGTCTCTCTCTGTGTCTCTCTCTCTCTCTAGCCGGCACACTTTCGTGCAGTATATACTTGCTGCAAGATCTGTTTATGCTGTTGGCATGTCTGAGCCCTGTAGTTGTTTTGGAGTGATTTACAGAGGTGCTGATGAATGCTTGTTGAAGCTGTTGCATTTTGTGGTGCAATTAATTCTGAAAATCAGAGAGTCATACAGTCATGGAAAAAATTATTAGACCACTCTTTCTTTAATTTCTTGTCCATTTAAAAGTCTGCTTCCACTTAATCTACATTAATCTGGACAAATATAATAACAACAAAAAAGGCTCACAATTAAGTTTAATTTCAGAGATGATTTCTGGGCATTTTGCATGGTTTTATTGATCACTTCAGTTCCTACATCACTAACAATAACATTGTACTGACAAATACAGTGCTTTTAGTCATTGCATGGTTTTGTGTTCATTGTTTCCCCCAGGTGATAAACCTTTAGTGGAACAAGGCCTTGTTGTGACATTTAATGCAAACTTTACTGTATGTACTATTTGTTGGGCTGCAATTGGTGGGCTTGCCACTCAGTTTTAATCAATTCAA
>JAFBJS010001602.1:79229-92556 GCA_016785265.1 Paraplagusia blochii
AGTCGTAAAAAATAAGGTTGTGATATAATCAATAAAACACTTTAATATATCTTAGTTTTCATGATAACCTTATTTCTCTGGTTAAACAGAGCTCTACACATCTACTGCATATACTATTTGTTGGGCTGCAATTGGTGGGTTTGCCACTCAGTTTTAATCAATTTCCAATTGTCGGTAGTTTGTGTATTCATAGGAGCATTATGGTTGATTTATCACAATTAATTTGTGAACGTTATGTTGTTCCTTTATTAATACACTGCATGGTAAAGACATCTGGAACCAGCCTTTGGGGTAAAATCCCTTCTATAAATCATGTATAAGCGTTTTTCTGTAAAACATACAGTAAAGACAAAAACACCATTCTGTTTGTTGACCAGATTACACTCTAATCCAATAAGGCTATCTTATAGGAGAGGAAAAGAAGAAAAAATGAAAAAAAAAAACAAAAACTCTGATGCTTTATTTTTTAAGCAATTTTGGCCGTTTTCTTTTTCAGTTCCCATAACTTTTACTGGCAAAATATCATGACAAAGGTCAATGTCTTCTACTGGGATTTGTTTTGATGCTGGGAATGAGGTTGAGTGAAAAGGGGTCGTAATTTTTTCTGTTTCCGATTGGCTGTGATTGATATGTTGGATACCAGGAAATCAGCCTGTATGCACTGCATATAAGCAGAAAAAATCCTTTACATCTTCACATTGCACCATCAAAAACAAAGTACTGGTCACACAGTTGGCTCTGGTATATGATTATGTAACACAGACCAACAAACATGCAAGAAAAAAGCAGCAGGGCACCCAACAACCCCAGCTTGTGCTCCTCAGAGACTGTTCCCATGTGTCCTGGAAAACTTGGATAAATTTAGGTTGTTTTCCCAGTCACACATGGAAAATAAGTGCACTCAACCAAAGAAAGAATGTATTTTCCGGTATATGTTTTCTTAAATGTTTAATGAACTTTAAAGATCATTTCCTTGTAGTTCTCAAGTAGTTTTATTAGGAACTAATATATTTTATTGCTAAATTGGTATTTGTTTGTATGTTTTTTCATTTTTTAGTCTCTTTTTTAGTCTTTTTTTGTTGACTTGTTATGTATCTGTTGTATAGTTTAATTGTCATTTATTCTTGCCAATAGTTGTTGTTTTAGTGATCTAATCAAAGAGATTAAGTAAGAGTATATAATGCAACAAGGGAAATGTATTGCAAAGTGAGGTAGTTAGAAATAGAAAAACACATTTCCAAATAAGTTAACCTCATTTTACCTCTGAGTAAGTTGTAGCTGATTTGAGCTGACTTTTCAAAAAGTTTTATGGGTTTAACCTTATGTTGCCTGTGTGTCTGTACATGACATGAGCTATCTTGAGACAGATCAGGGCTGTTGTCAGTCTTAATGCTCAAAACAAAATAAAATGCTTCTTTGTCTTTTCATTTAAGCAATGAAACACTCACACACACAAACAACATTATCAGAACATTAACATTAGCTACCCTGTTTGTCTGTCCAGACAAAATTGTCTGGCCAAAAAACATTAACACTGCCCCGCAGTGTGGAAACATTTCTCACCTTCTCTCTTCTGGAGCTTACTAGGAATTCTACAGTGCATTGCTTGTTCTTTGCACATCTTGCTTCACAAATAACTGCAGTGTGTCTTGCCATATTTTGACAGCACCAACAGAAATTGTCGATAAGGAACGCAAATTGTTTGTCAATTTGAGTACATTTAGATTTAGATGTAGCAATAAGTAACAGTGACTTATTAAATACTAAGTATTTGACCAGTGTTAACATATGTGTGACACAACTTGAAGCCATGGTATCATAAAAATTATTAAATCTATTTTAGATTAACTTTAAGTACAATGACAAAAACATAATAGATCATTTCCCCCTGGAAAGAATTACTAGATAATGGACCAAAATCTTTTACTGCATAGACTCACCAGTAAGGCTTTGCATAGAATGTGCATCTTTAAATATGGTTGATGCAAACACTCTCATATCCAAAACTAAGTAATATTTTCCTTCCCTAATATTCTGACTCCAAGCTATCGTGTATTATCATTTCCTTATAATGAGTTTTCACCAGCCTTATGGAATTTTTACACATTCCATTTTTTGTTGCTTTGGGGACAAAAATGACTTTACTAGAATGAAGAGACAGGGCACTGGGAGGCATTTGTTGTGATCACATATGTGTGTGTATATATATATATATATATATATATATATATATATATATATATAAATGTTGCTCCTATAAAAAGACAAACACAAAACAAACTCAATTTTTTTCCCTTAGTCTTGGAATACACCAGTCAAGCTGTTCTTTAAGAGACTGCCTTCTGTTCTGCAGGCAAAAGAATACTCCTAAATATATACATATATATTACCTTAAGTAGGATCTATAAATTGCTAAAGTCCTGGTTTCTTACAAGTCAGGGATTTAAATGTTTATTTAAGGAAAGACCTCCACCAACCATCTGTCTTCTCACATAAAGATGGAAGAAGGATTTAAATATTGTTGTTGAACCATCTTCATTGTCTTTTAAGTGACCTACTTTGTATTCTTTATTAAAGCTGACGAGAATATAATTGGCCAAAGTAAAAGAAAAAATATTAATAAAAATGTTCCATCTGTCGCCTTTTTTTCTTTATTTAATTACAGAAAAGAGAAGCATCTCACCAACCTTTCAACATCTCCACCAAACAAAAAATATCTTCAATAAAATGTTTAAAGTCTCAGAGCATCAGGAAGGAGGAGAGACATTGTTTGCCAGATGACCTCGTCACTGAAGGTTAGACCACCCAGTGATTGTTGTCAGGGAGTCGCTCAACAATGCAGAGTCTTCTGAGGAGAGTAATGACAGAAAATGAAAGTGACATGTGAAAAATTGCTTGTAAAAGGGATGGTGGTTAGGATAAAGGTTGGTCCGTTAAACAGCGAAAGGAATTCTGTCATTATGAACAAAAATGAGAGTCAAAGTAACCCCCCCATACATGCTATGAAGGTCAAAGTAAGGCTGATCTGGCAAGTGTGTCTGTTTTTTCTTTATCACAATACTTAAATATTATCTCGGTGTGAAGGTGTTTTTTAGTTAGCTATACATCCTACGATCTCTCAATTTTTATTTAGTGCTATTTTTTGGAGTACCTTAAAAAGGCAAGACCAGGGAGAGTAGACATTTGTTTGCACCACATTTCAAACATATATTTTTCAAATATGAGTATAACATGTGTAGTGGTACACCATCCAATAACCTATGTCCCAAAACAAATCAGTCAGTGTTTTACTTCCATACTTCCATGTCTTTGCTGAAACTCTTTTCGAATTGTTTTTATACTAAAAAGATTATGATACCGTGTCATTATTGGTATCTGGAGACTCCAAGTATTTGGGGACGTCTCCAGGATGCTTCAAGGTCCCTTAACATTGCTCAAGGACTGTATGTCTTGGCCTCTGCTGGTTGGACTTCAATTTGTCTCCCCCTAGATGGAAGTGGAACAGAACCTAGTGAAGTACCTCATACAAACCGCAAACCAAAACTATAATTTATTTGCCATTAGTAGTGGACACTCATGTTATTATGAAAGTCTACTGGTCAGACAAACTGTAGTCATCATAAAACAAGAAACTTTTTTCAAGCAGTCCCATTACCATATTTGGTTTGTGTTTGCCTTCTGGCTAGATTCTGCTTTCTAGCAAATTTTAAATAGTTGAGGCTTGGACAAAAAGGTCATACTAAGTCAGATTTGCTTTAAGATTACACCGTATTTATGACATTATTTTCTAATTTGTCAAATTCCTTTCATATTATTTGTCATAAACAAACGCATAAGTGACAGCCCATCTACAGCCTTTAATCTTATTGAGGTTCTGTCAGACAATAGTCAAATTTCACCACTAGTTGTGTGCATCCAACCATAATTGCCCAAAGAGAGCTTCTGAGGTATTAATGAAGTTCTACTTAACCTGTTTTGATCTAATATAAACATGCAGTGGAGTTGGTTATGATTTTTTTTTTCATTGCAAAAGAGAGAGGCCCCTCATTGGTGATACTGGCTTCACTTGTGAGCAATGGGAAGTAATTCCATTATTTATTATTATTGTTGTCATTTCATTGTTGTGGTTTCTATTTCATCTCATTTCATTTTAACTGCTACTGCTTTTTTTTCTACAGTTGGATTTTATGTCAGCGCTATATTCTTACGCTTCCTAATATATTCCATGGGTCATATAGCAATTTTGCTTGCACTGGGAGAGTAACATTAACTTTTTTTTAATACAAGAAATAGAAGAAACCAGAAATACATAAGTATTCTGCTGTTTGTCCACAGTTACTGAAACAGTTCTTGACACTTCTTGTGTTTTACTTCACTCCAAATGTTTTAGACTCTGATTGCCAGTAGGGAGTATGTGGTCCTCCTTTCTGTGAGAAAAAAAAAACTACTGCAAATAGTGTGAAGTGGAGGGGGAGGTGGACAAGTCTCCCCATTGGCTGAATCCCGGTTGTCTTTGACCTGAATGCTAAACACAGAAAGCTTTGCTTTGCCAGACTTTTTTTTTGCCTTTAAACATCCCCTTTTATTTATAATCCTCTTTAAGGTTCTCTCCACTCTTTGTGTGGTATTGAATGAGCCACCGAGCATTCACCCTTCGCACCCTCCATGAAGGGAGTTGTGAAGTGTGGGTAAAACCCAGCTCAGCAGCCTGTCACTCATCTTTCCGCTTTTAACTCCCTTAGCAGAGGAATGAGGAGGTCAGGAGGAGTGTCAGCTTGTAGGCTTTCTTTCCCTGCGCTTTTAAAACCCCGACCGTCTACTGAAGAGTTTGTTTTGCGTTGCTCAGGAAAAGCTGCTGTTGTTCAGCCACCTGTTTTTGTTGGTGTAATTAAAATGACTGGTAAACCATAGAATATTCTCTTAACGACCGGTCGACCCTCCATGGGACAACCAGTTTAAGTTTTTACTATAGCTGTTGTCAGTGTTCTTCATTGGCTATTAGGCAGGGCAGGTATTTGCTCTTTATGTAAATGTTTCTGTATGATTTATCCTGTTACTCTCAAAGTGGGATCAACTTGAGTTGGAGTGACACCTCACCTATATGGTTAATGAGCTACGTTGTCAAGGAAACTGAAATTGGTAACATGGACGAAGGGAGGAAGGATCCTCCTATGATGATGGGCGACAAGGGTTGAACCGAGTCCATCAAACATGGCTTGTGAGACGATTTGTTATATCGTTAGACATCATTATGTTACTCACTTGTAGCCTGGTGTCTTTGGAGTTTTCAATCGAAGATGATGTTTGGATTTGATTAGTGCTGGTTCTATATAATATCCATGCCACTATCAATATTTTTTTGATATTGTTCTAACTTTCTTTGTTGGTGGTAACTAAATAAATGGAATGTAAATTTGATAGAAACTTTGATATCTTTATGAAAAACTATTTAATTAAGCTTTTTAGCATTCTACCATTAACCATTAGGTAATAAAGTGTTGACAACAAATGTATTTTGTTTGTTTGCTGAAAAAAAACTTTAATTACGTAAAGTTCAGTCCTCTTTCAGTCTGTCAATCTTCAGACAAACCCTTGTTTCATAATTGATACACATGTATTGATGAATAATTGGTGCAGATGACGTGTTCAGTTAAACAAAGCAACTCATCAATCAATGCGACCACACAATAACAGTTATCAACCTCTGCGGACATGAAAACTTGCTTAACTGTTCTTTTATTCCTAGTCTAAAATCTTTGTAAAATGTTCAAAATTGTTGGCCACACTAATCATTTCAATCTGCATGAAGGAAATAGTTGTTTTTTTTGGTTTTGGCACTAAAAATCTCAATAACAACAAAGTAAGGCATTGTGGGAGTGTTCTGGCCGCTTTTTAAAATTAATTTAAATGCCATCTGTGGTATACATCAAATCGGTTTTCTTAAGCAAACCAGGAGGAATGAGTGTGATGGGGTGGGGGATGAACAGATGAAATCCATCTTGGAAGGCTTATGAGGATGGATCCTTGTACAGGCTTCCTGTCGCTAGGAAGAGCTGACATCACAAGCTGTCATCGTGTCATAAATATGTCCTTCTATTTCTGTTTCCTACATTTGTCAGAGTTTCGGCTCTGTGATTTTTGTCTTTTCTTGGTTGTTGTGAACCTTCCCCTGCCCCTTCTGAAAGCCATGACTTCCGTGTTCACCCTCCCCTCAATGACCCGGAAAGTTTTTGAGGCATTGCACAAACTTTTTTGTGTCAAGTTGCAACTTCCCTGTCCTGGCCTGTGAAGAAATCCAGTCCGACAACTTCAGTCGCAGACTCATTTATAGTGTTGTACTCCAGAAACTGCTGCAGGTGCTTTTGTTGCTCAATAAACCCATGTGACCCAAGCGCACCAACTGGCTTTCAGTATTGAATAGGTGTCAAAATTAGATCTTTATTGTCTTCCTGTTCTTTCTTTGTGGGTGCCTCTGATTAAAGTTGAATACGATAGTTAAAACTATTATCTGTCATAATTTATGATATATTTTTCAGCATATTTTTGTAGTTTATTTTGAAAAGAGATTTTATTGGTGGTTCAGCAGTGGCTGGGCTAGTAACAAGCTGCTCCTCCGTTTGTAGTAGGACGCAGAGGAAAGAAAAGCTGACATTTATGGCGACTCTTGACACGTGTAAAAAACTCTTGGCTTTGGAGTGGTTCTTTCATAGGCCTACAGAGCAGACGTACCTGTGTCAAAAATAGTTTGATCTACTTTTCTTCTTTTGAAGAAAAGTAGATTAGTAAGATTAGTAAATTGGTAAAAATGATGTTATGTGCTTTTTGTTTATTTTACGTGTTGGTTATGCATTCTTCTTCTTTCTGCTTGGGTTAGGCTTTTTCATGGTATGCCACGAGTCATTCTTTGCACATTCTGCCCATTGGAATTGGTTTGTGTATCGTGTACTTTTGTAGTACTGTTTATCCTATCTTAGTGTGTTCCCCATGAAGATATTTTATTACAAGAGCTTGCAAGAGATAAAAGGTTTTACTGCACAATAATAGCTTCTCTATCTGTAAGGTCACCTCCACAAAACCTTTTCCTGTTGTTTATCTCCTCTTATTTTTCCCTTCCTTTATTTATTCCACTGGTGTCACTCCCAGCTGCAGACAGTGAAATTGGCAGCAGCTCTAAATATAAACTACATTGCTCGGAAAGTTCTCATATTGTGAGCTGACTTTTATCGCTGGACAGGATTTCACAGATGAGGAATAAACAAAATGACATCAAACTTTCCCCAATCTGCTGATGCATGTTCCCAGAATAGCCATTCTGATTTGGCTCCTTCAGCCGCGGACTAGGAAATACATTTCAAATCACCTTGCCCGAGACCTGGTGAAATAGAGCGTGCAATTGTTCACCCTCTGTCTCCCAAACAGACTGTGGTTTCATGTGTGTTTGTGCTAACGTGCCTGTGGCTCATCTCTGCCAAGTAGCACACGAAATAAATACATGAAATGACATTGTGCATCTGTGCTGCTCTTCACCCAATACAAGCTTTAGGTTAAAATGATACCATATGAATCAACATAACATTTTCAGATATTAAAACTTCTAGTGATATTAAAACTTAAATCAATTATAGTGATTTAGATTTATGTTGTTTGTTGGGATAGGGTTTATGATTCCAAGTGCATGACTTGCTAACTTGCCTCTTGTCATTGTATCTAAATTACCTATGTTTGCTTGCAATGTTTGAGAGCAAATATATTCAAAAAACCATGACTGACTTATAATACATTTTTATTATTGGAAATTTTTATACAATGAAGATTTACCCAAAACAAGCAAATTATTTTCAATTTTTGTTGTGGTTAATAAATATTCTTGAATTTTCTTATATTATATATTCATATTTAAACTATAGTAAGTACTTGCCATTACATTAAGTCAGAATATTATTCTTATCCTATGTCAGAACTTACTATTATTTATTATAAGGTCTTTTTGATATCCTGTCTGGCCCAACAAATGGCCCAACTAAAACGTCCAAGGTTTGTTGTGACGTTAGCTCACGATTATATTTTAACTTACTTTCTCAGGGGGACTCCATGAAAGATGACAGAGGAGGTGATTGTTGTAGCCAAGTGGGACTACACGGCCCAGCAGGATCAGGAACTTGACATCCGTAAAAACGAGCGTCTCCATCTCCTGGACGACTCAAAAACCTGGTGGCGCGTTCGCAATGCTGCCAACCAAACAGGATACGTGCCCTCCAACTACGTGGAGAGAAAGAACAGCCTGAAGAAAGGATCGCTGGTGAAGAACATCAAAGACACTCTAGGTAAGAAGAACACCAATACCATCTGCAAAATTGTGTCTTCATCCAAACTGTGTTCATATTGTATCTGCTTCTCATGTGAATAAGTGATGTCATGTGGTTGCAAGCAGTGTTGTGAAACTGCAAAAAAAGATTTTTTTCATCTTAACAGTCAAAAATATTACACACACGCATGTATATATGGATATATACTTATATTTATATACATATATATATTTCTAAATTGGGGGATTTAGAAGCAAGATAAACAAAATAAACTCATGTATTATTGGTCAAAAGTAACTGTCAATGTGAGAGTTGATTAAGGTAAGTTATTGAGTAAATTTACTGTCAGATTGAAAAAAAACAACTTAAACATTCTCCCCAACATAAATGTCTACTTAGGAATGAAAGAATATGAATTCTGTCTGCTGCCACCAAGTGATAAAGCAGTGATGATAAACGTCATTTGTTTTCATCTGCTGCCTTGGGTGTAATGAAACTTACCTCCATACCACAGAATGGAAAAACATAAGCCAACAGTTATATGCTTTGCTATTAGATATTCGTGCTGGATGTCTGCTAGGAAACTACACGTAACAAACTATATAATATTACTGTTTTTAGTATAATATTACTGTATTACTTTACTTATTGTGCCTGGTTTTGAAACATAGATCCCCTCAGTGTCTGTACGCTGTAAGTGGATACTGCTGCGTCTCTCAGTCCCTAGTGGGAGCTGTCTGTGAGCGCTCCAGGGATCCCATTGAGGTGGCCGCTGCCCTCAGCTGTCAGCCCTCAGAGCCAGGTCATGTCAAATATATAAGACAGTGACTGTAGCCATGGAAACCAACATATGTTGGCCCATATAGTATTAGAAAATATTGCCTAGATATTTCATTCTTAAAATACTTGGGTTAAGGGTCCACTTGGCCTTTTAATACATTGGTATTTTCCCGCCATAGTTCAAATATGGGTCCTTATCCTTATCAAGAAAATCTGTGCAAATGAGTCTGAACACATTAATCCACTGCAGACTTTTGAAGTAATACCACAGATGGTCTGCTTCATAACAGCCAACTTGAAAAACAAATTCAGTTTTCCAGAAGATTGACTACTGTTTGGATCAATATGGCCTTAAATGGATCCAAGATATAACTCACGGGTGTCAAATTGAAATTCCAAGATGGGCCCAGATGAAAACCGAGAAAAAGGTGCAGTACCATACTCTTGAACTAATACTGAAGAAGACTAAGACTGAATTGAAGAAATTTCAAAATAATAGGGCAATGTTTTCGTTTACCCCAAAAATATATAATTGGTTTACATTGTGTATAAATCTGCCTTCTCCCTGTAATTTCCCTACAGATAGAGTAGAATGGTCCCCTGTCCAATTTTAGGATCCACTGTGTCCCGCAAGTGAAAAGTTTTCTTATGTCTGTGCTATACCATAGCTCATACGCCAATACACCACTTCAAATTACTACAAAGGATAAAAAGGTTTTTCATTTGGCCAACACCACTGCACATTTGATATGATCTCTGGACAAATCTTATTACTAAGCTTAGCCTGAGTTTGCTATAACTAGACAACAGGGATCAGTGAAAGGACAATTTCTATTTTCATTCAACCTGAGTTATAATCTAAAACAATAACGGGTTTATAGTCCACAGGTGCAGGCACTCTCACACTACTGTAGTGTTTGGATTAGATGTGATTTTAATACATGAATGCAGTTTAACTGTGGAACAGTAAAGTTGCAGCCTACTTTTTTGTGGTCTTTTGCTTTTTGTCATTAATAAAAAAACAACTATGTGTGTTTGTTGGGTCAATAACTGGAATGAACACATGCACATAGACGCCTGCTTTTAATTAGCCTAATAGTAACAATGACAGATGGCAGAAGTCCATCTGGAGGGACTTTGTGATGTAGTTGAGTTGGCAAACGGCAAGCTTAAACCTTATTCTCAACGAAAGAAAAGCCAATAATATGTTTGAATTATTAAGATTTTTTAATGTGATCTTTTAATTGAATTTGTAGAACACCGTAAAAGAAAATATTAACCCTAAAATGACACCAGTGGTGTATTTGGTCGGTTTGTATCAAGGATATCGAAAGATATCCTCAAATTGGCAATAACTATCAGGCTATTTGACCAAATGTCAGCCTGGTAATTCATATAATTCTTCATAGTATTGGGGGGTATGTGAACAGACACCTTGGTTCATCTTGCTCAGAGAGCTGCTGTGGAGAGCAGATCCACAGATGAGACAGCCAGAAGGCAGAGACGGGCAAATTACCGTGGTGTCAGCCACAGACTTGCGCTTTGGGATGTGTTGGCATGCAGCTCAATCTGAGAATGCAGAAATTAATCGGCAAATGTCAAGAATAGAAGGGATGATGAGGGGAGACTGGGTCCAAATTGGTGACTTTTTCTGTGCTGTGTGGATGTCAACCCTTAGAGCTGTGGTTTTTATAAGGGCGAGCGTGGCACGGCCTGCCACTGTCAGCTCCAGCCAGGCTCATTGTGTGCACAGCAGCACAACTCATATCTTCACTTTATTCTGCTTCAGTGCACTTTCTGTTGAACCCATCTTCACATTATTGTTAAAAATGAGTAAAGTAAAGCTTGAAATAAGACCTAAGTTTTAACTAATTACACATAGAGAAGTTGATCTTTTTATATATATAATATATAGCTCAGTATTGAGCAGTTTTATGATGGAAACTTGTCCTGAACCCATCCTGTGTAGATTTGATTTTGTGAATACCATTTGTTGACCTCCGAGAGGTTTATGTTTATTTTAGGAGGGTCGGGTTCACAATACTTCTCTTTCCATTGTGGATGGGAATGTGTGTAGTCGATGGAACTGAACCTGATCCCCCTGCATCAAAGTTAAAAATCTTACCACTGAGCTAGCACTGATACCTAAAAGAATGGTCAAGTCATATACAGTGATACCACTATATATGTAAATAGTAATCAACATATCTTTAGGTGTATATATAACTATATATATACATACTGCATATATATATCAGAAAATGGGGCAGGTGTAACTGCACCAAAAATATTATAGTTTTAAATTAAATTTGCCTTTGTGTTAAAACACATTTCATTAATTTCAATAAACAATATTAATCACCAAGAAATTTGACTCTTTCGTAACGGAAATAAATTGTAACACCATGGGTTTTGTGCATTGTTGACCCCAATTATATAAAAATGCAAAGATATTATTGTTATTATTATTATTATTATTATTATTGTTATTATTATTATAGTACTGTGGTGACATTACAAAGATTGATCCCAAAAGCCCACCTAATCTTTCATAAATTTAAATTGATCTATTGGTAGCATTTTATTTTTACTACGTTAATTTTAATTTTATAATTCTAATATATTCTGTACGGCTGCTGTCTAATGGTGGCCACAGAATTGCAACTAATGCAGCTATTGTACGGTGTGTAGAAATCAGCCTCCTGGAATGATGGATTAGCTCTCTGTCCGTGACTGTGTTACATATCGACTACAACATTATGGCCTAGTTCCATTTCAGTCCAAGTAGTTTGCTTCCTGGCCAGCAGCTCCTCGGTGTTAAAAGCCTGAGTAATGAGAACATTTTCATGACGAGGTGATGAGCAAAAGGTGAGGTCATGGGCTAATGGAACTTACACACACCCGGGTGTAGACAGTGTGGTTGGCCTAGTGTGTGATGTGTGATGTCAGTGCATCTACAAGCTCTCCCATAAGTAAAAGCTGCGATTGTGGAACTTATTCTGTGTTTAGTGTTATCTTTAGCTTTTATCTCCTTATTTACTCGCTGTGTTTAGTGCAAGGCCATCAACAATACTCACTCAGAGAGAATTGAATCGTAAACGGCATCGTGCTGCTTTGTGTCCCAGTTTCCTCTCACAGGTCATAAAATCACAGTGATGGGTAAAATAATTCAACGATGTAGACAGACGCAGCCTCGCTCACTGCTGAAACTGGGCCAGTACAACATAATAGCAAGATGGATTTCTGTCCACCTGTTTTTACAGCTGTTTGACTGCTGGTGCATTAAGGTGAACGTTAGGCACTTTGTCATGTCTTAAAGTTTTACATACTCAATTTAAGTACAATGGCTTAACTCTAATTTAAGCTTGCAAACACTGTAAATGTATCAATACATAGCTCAGTAAATACATAGGTATTGATATATTTATATACAGTGGTGCCTCAGCTTTCTAACTCAGTTCCAGGTTGGTGGTCAAGATTTGGTCTGATTTGGTCGAGGTCTGAATTAAGTTTTCCCATATGAAATAATTCAATAAAAAGCTGCGCTGGTCGTAGGTCTGTTTGTGTTGAATTTTGAACGATAAAGAATGCACGCGGTTTGGCTTGACTCGCCGAGCACGGCTGACCAAATGCTCTCTCGGCTTGACTCGGCACGATGCAAGCCGTTCGAAAGCTAAAATTCGGTCGAAAGTGAAAGGGAACTTTTTCACAAATTTTGGTCGAGTTGGTTGAGGGCTGAGGCGTTTGAAAGCTGAGGCACCACTGTATATATACAGGTATATATATATATATTTTTTTTCTTTTTCTCATGACGGATCAACCAGTATCATATAGTCCATTTTAGACCTAGATATTTCAGATCATACTAAAAAATAAATACTTTAGAATACATAAATGTAAAAAAATGACATTTTCATTAGATGTGTATAAGAGACAGATCTTTAGGTGTATATATAACTATATATATACATACTGCATATATATATCAGAAAATGGGGCAGGTGTAACTGCACCAAAAATATTATAGTTTTAAATTAAATTTGCCTTTGTGTTAAAACACATTTCATTAATTTCAATAAACAATATTAATCACCAAGAAATTTGACTCTTTCGTAACGGAAATAAATTGTAACACCATGGGTTTTGTGCATTGTTGACCCCAATTATATAAAAATGCAAAGATATTATTGTTATTATTATTATTATTATTATTATTTTTATTATTATTATTGTATTTTGGT
>JAFBJS010001602.1:93022-106028 GCA_016785265.1 Paraplagusia blochii
GGGCTGAGGCGGCACCACTGTGCATACAGCCAAAGTTGTTCTGATCCCCTTTTCTATAAAGGGCTTATCTAGGGGTGACAGTCAGCAAAAAAAAAAAAAAAAACAGGCTGGTTACACACCAGTAAACCAGTATCATATTGTCCATTTTAGACCTAGATATTTCATATCATACTAAAAAATAAATAATTTAGAAATACATAAATGTAAAAAAATGACATTTTCATTTTGTCAGTTTAAACTGTTCTCTACTAGTGAATAGTCTGACTCAGGTGTGTGGCCCTCATAATAAGTATGTATTATAAGTTCATACCAATTTAATAAAAAACAAAAAAGCCCAGAACATATGAATAGGAAAAGAAGAATTCCTAAATCTGTTGCTCTGGCAACACATGTCAGAGCTTGAATAATTGTGAAGACCACCATCTAGTTTGTTCTCTAGTTTTAATACCTGCTATCGCTCCACTACTAGCTTATTTGTATGACGTGTGCTGTAAATGCGGTCAAAGGCTGAGACGTTTATACATTTTTACGAGCCCTGCAAAGTATTAACACATTGGCTACAGGCCTCAGACAAAGCCTCAGCTTTATTTATCTCCAAAATACCAGAACAAAACCTTTAAATTCTTATTTTTAGTCCAAACAAAGTTCTTCTCCTTCTGATTTAGCCTACCTTCCATCCAACCATTCAGGGGGGAAATATCCACACTGGTTTTACACACAAATGCTTTAAGTCTCTGTGGCATGCACTGAGGGGATATTAAGAACAGAGCATTACTGTTAGGAGAGTTAATTGGGGTTATTTTAAGGGTTATGTTACAGCTCATCTGCTCCTCATTCTGCTCCACACTGGCTGACACTGTGCTAATGCGTCATTCAAGGGCCTGGTTATGCTTTTTTCTCATTAAGCCACACTTTACAATCGTTGTCAAGTGGGTGTTTTTTATTGCAGGGAGTCATTTTTATAAAGTTTCTTCCTGCACCGCCGTTCTCTGTAAATCAGAAAGGACAAGATTTGTTGCTGCATGTGGCCTTTACAGTTTCAAATCACTGGCTTCTAAATTCTGAGGTCTTTTAAAGTGTAGATTAAACAGGTAGATGCAGTTTGGAAGTGAACGTGTGGGCGGACAGACTTTCTCCCACTGCTCATGGAACAGCAGGACAGGCTTTTGAAGTGGAAATGAGCGAGGGCTGGAAAGGATGACGTGCCTTATGTGGTTGTTGTATAACTGTAGGTGAAGGTGTGTTCTGTTATGCTTGATTGAGTGGAATTTTTGGGTTCATACTGTGAGGTCACCATCTGTATTTGTCAGAGGAGAAGTGGTTAAAAATATAATCATTTGTAATTAAAAAAAAATTCTGATATTATTCTAATTATTGTGCAAGATTTTGTTTGGTTAGGATTGTTATTCAGATTGTGTAAGGGGGACATTTTAGGAGTCACCCTCTATGTTGATGACATTCAAATAGTATTTCCTTAGAGACCACCTGAATGAGACTTAGAATTTGGGAAGAGATGCAGAAACCTGTCACACAGTGCAATCTGATGTGTGAGATGCAGAAGTCTATCCATAAAGATGATCTGGTTATTATGCTCGTCCTGTCCCTAGACTTTTTCCTTTTTTTTTTTGTTAGCTATGGCCTCTGATGTTGTTCCATTTGCTGTTGGTGTGAGAATCAAGTGCACGGGGACCCCTCGACTTCCCTCCTCCTCCCTGCCTGCCTACCAACAAGTTTTATGCTACTCTGTGTGAACCCTAAAAAATTCCCCCCAAACAATGAGGATGTAATAACCAGCCATGACATTTCTGTGACATTTTTAGAATCTTCTTTGGCTCACACCCGGCCTTTTGCTGTCGGAAAATGCACCTCACTCATTATTAGAGCACATGAGCATGTGCCGACACCTGTCGCTGCTGTCAAGTAGCAACAGATGAAATATTGTCAGCCACATGGTAAGTCATCATTATTTTACATGAGGAAAAGACAGTTGTGAACGTTAAAGAAAATGTCTGGAAACACAAGCTTAAGGACTCTTACTTTGAAAGTACACGTTTGAAAGTAAATGGAGCCGACTTTGATTCCAGATATGGCTGTCATTACCGGGCCCAATGTGCCTGCTCCACTTTTCATTCCCCAGTCTACACCACCTATTTTCAGCTGTTTGATGAGTATAGACGCGTGTACGCTGCGCAGTATGTGTGGATGGAATACTAAGTGGATAATGAGCTGTAGGTTTCACTGCGTTTGAGTGAAGGGATTTGGTTGCTCACAGGGTGAGAGGATGTGTGTGTAGCTGACTTAATTCTATTATTACAATTATTGATCTGTCCTCAGCCCCTGGGGTTTCTGTATTCTTTTCCTCTAAACTAGTTTTCCGTGCTGACTCAGGGGCTCCTGAGCACCAATTAGCATCCTGTCGACCTGATCTGCCTTCTCCATCTGTAGAGCTCCGGCTTGTTATCCCCTGAATATTCCTTCTGTTGCAGAGGCAACTTCATTACCAGCATTTGAACAGCTTTCTCCTCTAACCTTACGACATCCATTGAGTTATTTGGAATACAGAAAAGTGCTTTTAAATGTGGAAAAATTGGGGTGTTTTGGGTAACTGTGCCACTGCCAAATGTCATTATCCCCGTATGAAGCTAGCTCTGCAAAAAAAAAAAAAAAAAAACATAAACCACCCTAAAGAATGTACAAGATTTTCTGCAACAACCATCTTGCCATAGGCTTAACATAACATAACATAACATAACATAACATAACATAACATAACATCAAACTTTACATACATAACTTTTTTTATATATATACTGATGATGTAGTTCAGAGACATCACAGCAAAATGTAACAATAGTGAGGTAAACCTTGCGGTCTACCCTGCATAAACACAGATGCAGCAATCTTGAAGATAACTTGAATTACAGAAAAAAAAATGAACTGACTCTAACTGTTTTTTTATGTTACTGGAAACACCAAATTCTTCCCTATCAATTACATTATTTTGGTTTGAAATCCGCAGCTCTGAGTTACTCTGAGAATTTGCTTTAATGGAAAGATAATTGATATATTTCAGATTGAGGATGAGGAGGATGGTGTTGCAAAGTGTATTGAAATAAGGAGGAACCAAATGAAGTCATTGTACCAAATAGAGAACATGATGATAGTGGGTCAAACAGTTGAAGTGGTCCCATGGAGGCAGCTCACCTGCTACAGCTGCCTGGGTAAAGCTAAGATAATAAAAAGTTTTCTTATTTTCCTTTTCAGCTTGCTCACTAACCTATTAATAATCATAATTAAAAGTGTAACTAATTGTGTTTTTGCACCCACAGCATATGCAGCAATTGTTGAGTTAACAAATTTTTTTTTTATTTTTGCCAGAAGAGGGTAAAAAATGTCAAATCTGTATCATGGATCAGACTAACAACAACCAAATCTGTCTCTTGCTTCATACCACAGGTTTGGGAAAAACAAAGAGGAAGACAAGTGCACGTGATGCTTCTCCCACACCAAGCTCGGACACAGAGTGCCCCACCAACGGTAGCGGAGGCGGGGGAGGTGGGGGAGTCGGTGCTGCAGAGAGAATCTATGACCTCAACATCCCAGCTGTGGTCAAGTTTGCCTACATGGCGGAAAGGGAGGATGAGCTGACACTGGTCAAAGGCTCCAGGGTGATTGTGATGGAGAAGTGCAGCGACGGCTGGTGGAGGGGCAGCCAAGCGGGGCAGGTGGGCTGGTTCCCCTCCAACTATGTTCACGAGGAGCTGGTCGGAATGGATGATAGGGGAGAGGGAGATCCCCCCAAGGTTTTCCATGGAGGCTCCCAGGGAACTCTGTTGGCCAATGGACGTGCAGGTGGCCGCGCCGGAGTTCTCCATGTAGTTCAGACTCTCTATCCCTTCAGCTCCGTAACGGAGGAGGAGCTGAACTTTGAGAAGGGGGAGATCATGGAGGTGGTGGAAAAGCCCGAGAACGACCCGGAGTGGTGGAGATGTAAGAACTCCCACGGCATTGTAGGCCTGGTACCTAAGAACTATGTGATTGTGCTGGAGGACAGGCCCACCATGCCTCCTAACACATCAGGTTCCCCGCAGAACCGAACCCTATTACCCGCCCGTTCAGGGAAGTTCGCCGGACGGGACTGGTACTACGGCAACATTACCCGCCACCAAGCGGAGTGTATTCTCAATGAACGAGGGGAGGAGGGAGACTTCCTCATACGAGACAGCGAGTCATCAGTGAGTCAACTGGACATTATTATCACAGAAACATCAACTTTAGTCATGTTCTTTTGTGGTGTGAATGTTCTAAAAGCTTTTCTAGGTAGAAATTGGCAACAGCCAGTGCTTACTAAAGTGGAGGCGTAGACAGAAGAAGTAACCTTGGTCCTGATGAAGTACAGTTATGGAAAGAAATTATAAGACCACTGTGCTGTTTTCTTTAATGTCTTGTTTATTTCAATTTGTTTGGACAATATATTGACAACAGCAAAAATAGCTTGTAAGAGTTTAAACCAATTTCCATGTTTTTCTAAATAGTAACTAAAATCATTGTACTGCCAAAATCAGTGTATTTAGGCACTCGATGTATTCTTGCTGTATTTTTCAGGTAATATACCTAAAGTGAACAAGGAATTGAAGAAAACGAGGCTGGTCTTATGATTTTTTTCCCCTCATGACTGCAGAACTGATAGAAGCAGATAAATCCCGGAATAGATTAAATTGTAATGTTATAGATTTATAGCAGAATAATCCATAACAAAGGAAAGTAGAACATGTAGAGAAATATATATATTTTAAAAAAAATATCAATGGGTGATTCGACAGCTAAACTAGGAAATGGTTGTCACACAAGGAGACAGAAAGGTTAAATTTATATAAATTCTACTGTATTGAAACAACTACTTATATCGATATACATAGATAGAATTCCATTTAGAATTTAACGACCAATCTATTTCAAATCATAAAAAAAAAACCTTTTGAAAATAAAAAACAGACCATAGAAGACAATGCAGCTGTAAGGGGAGCGTGATCCAAAAGTGAAAATGTAGGATTGCACTGCCATCTGCTGGTTGACTTGAACACATGTCTTTCTCCCACTAACCGTTTGTCTGTTTGTTCCCGCAGCCCAGTGATTTCTCCGTGTCGCTGAAGGCCACGGGGAAGAACAAGCACTTTAAAGTGCGTCAGTCCGACGGTGTGTACTGTATCGGCCAGCGCAGGTTCACCTGCATGGACGAGCTGGTGGAGCACTACAAGAAGGCCCCTATTTTTACCAGCGAGCACGGAGAGAAGCTGTACTTGGTCAAAGCACTGCTGTGATTCACACGTCCCTCTTACACTGGACCCCCACTGCTCCCCCCCACACACACTCTGTCATACACACCTTCAAATCGATCGCTACTCCATAACTTTTTTTAACTCAAGCCTTAGCTCTGAACCGTCTTGATGAACTGTCACCTAGATCCTAGGTCTGTCTGTTCTTCTGTGACCAGATTAAGAGGTTCTGGCTCTGCCGTATCCTAAGGTCCTTCAAGTGCAGCATCTCTTTCTATCCTGGATGTGCTAACAGACACCAGAGGCCTTTATGGAGGGTCAAGCTCTCCCTCTGATGTCATGCATACATACAGACATGAACTTTCATGCAGATCATAGATTTAAACCATTGCTCTTTCACCATGTGGACATTATCAGAGTCCATCCCTTAGGAGACCACGACTACCACGGTCTCTCATGTGACTGATCATGTTTTTGTTTTGTTTTTTTCTCAAGGCTGATTTTCACCCCTTCCTTAAGATCTTTTGCTCACTGACTTCACCAAGTGACCAGAATCACTCTCTTGCCTTTTTTTTTAATTCTTTCTCTCATTGATCATTCCTCTACACAGTGCCCCTGCCTGGTCAAATCTGTGTCTTACATGTTGCTCTTTCTGCTTCCTAAGTGTCTCCAACACCACGGAAACAATCATCAATAACATACTGTAGGTTATTAATATTAAAAGGATGTAGCTGTCTGTAAAGTAAAGCTATGGAGGGAAAACAATTATGGTCTTAATTTGTAGTATCATGTCAGCATAAGTATTTTGTATACCCTTTTACATGGTCTTCAAACACAGACCTCTTTGAGAGACAACAAGGCTACAGTGTGAAACCCTTAAGGTTTAATCCAAATATTGATGTTTCCTCCTGTGATGTATTCTTCATGTCCTGCCGATATGACATATTTTACAAAATAAAACATCCTGTTTGATTACTGTAGTTGTGAGACTGCTAAATTAAATTAAGGAAAAAAAAAAATTAAATTTCTGCCATTACCACATTTTGTGGTAATGACAGAAAAAGGAAAACGGTTCTACAACTTTAACCCTAAAATGTAGGGTTTGATCTGTAAACAAAATAAACAATCACTTTAAGCTGATGATTATGATGTCAGCGAATTAAAAATGTTGCATATACTGGGATCAAAACTTGAACAGAAGGAGAAAATGCCCCTTTAGACTATTAACGCCTCTGTGCCTGCACATGCTATTAATCCCAGTAAAACACATGAGTTAATGCCAAAACATGTTGCCTACGTCTCAGTCTCTACCGTAGGTTTTCTACAGGCGTACTTTTCTGAACTCTGACTTCTTGCCTCTGTGCCTGATCATATTTATTTACTTTATTACACTGCATGACCCAAGCAGAAGTATTTTTACTGATAGCAAACAACCAAATCCTGTTGTGTGAACAGAACTGAAACAACAACTGAAAAGGGAATAAAATAGTAGTTTAAACAATGTCAGTGTAAACGACAAACACACTACCATCGGTTAAACCTAATTCCTTTGCGACTCATATGATCTTAGTAGTGATGGTAATAGTCCATGTAACAATAACATAAAAAAAAAGTGAAGCATCAATGCAATAGGGGAGAACACTTGGAGAGTTTGAATGTTAATCAATGCAACCAAATGTGCCACCGTTTACCTGATCTACTGGCTCCAGGTCTGCACTTCAGTCCTTCATACTCTGGTATTAAATCATTCATTCGTTCATTCATTCATTCGTTCATAGCTCTGTGTTCACGCTTCATTTTCACATTGTGTTGTGTTGAAACCTGTCCTCCAGTTTGTGTCTGCAGTTCTCCAAGGACACTGACTGCTGAACACTTACAGTACACGAGAACCTTTTCTTCTACCACAAGAGCTAATTCACCTGATATTGATAACTTTAGCTCCTGTCTGCGATTCTGCTGTTAGAATAAATGACTTGTATCCATGTATTGTTTGTTATAAATTATATTATACCAGATCAGAACAGGACAGAAAAAGTCAATAGAACAGATAAGTATATATTTAACATTTAAATTAGTCATTTGAGACCCATGATGTAAACATTACTGTGAAAAGAGGGCGTCGAACAACTCCACATTTATTGATTTGAAATTATCGTGACAAATGCAAATGTTTGCAGGGGATGGCAACAGTAAAAGAAAAGAAAATACCAGCAATCATGTTGTTGTTGTTTTGAGGGTAAAATAACATAAATACCACCACATGTTGAATATCAGTATAATTTAGGATTATTCTGATGAAAAAAATGAATTGTGATTTATGCTGGTAATACTGTCGAAAAATATTTTGTTTATGTCCATACACTCTGATGTCTTGATATATAATTAATGCCGCTAAACCACTTTTAAATCTAAAATATCAATATATATTCCCAAAGACTTTCAGAGCAGTGTCCTTTGTAAGTGATTTGTGAACAATTGTCTTTAATTAGAGATACAGAGACATCACAAGATTTGAGCCAACAAACAAATAGCATGACAAACAAAAGGTGGTTAAACAGTTAGAGACTATACATTCAACCTTCCAGATGACTAGCACTTTGTTCAAGCAAAAATAAAGGGCACATTTACGTATCTGGGTTCAAACCATAAACCTTGAGGGTCCTGTCCTGGGTTTTTTGTATTTAATGTCAAATAAATAACATTTCTATTAGCTGGACTTGTTATTTAAATGCAGAAAATCCTGTTTTGATTCTGCCGATCGAGACTTTTTTTTAAACGTCAGTGTCCTAGTGTGAGCAGTTTTGAAATCACTGCTGTAGAGTTACCAAATATTTAACAAAAATATAGTCATCTGGTTGTCAAAGAAATTATTTCCACGCCCCAAACCAAACATTTTCCTTTCTTTTTTTTTTTTTTTATTTATTTGTGCATTTTCTAAAATGTACATGTTGATCATGGCGTCCTCAGCTTTTATATGATATATCTGAATGTGACTGAGCATCCTTATTTAATTCTTGTCTCCACTGTATGTATATATTCACAGTAAGATAAGGTGCATAAATGAATCGTTCAGATCCAACTAAGGTACTGTATCACCGACAACATGATGAGAATTGAAATACTTTTGTTCAATAAAAACTTAAGAAAAATACTCAACCCAACGACTTTAATGTTTTCATTGTCATTTCATTTTATTCATTGTAAGCCATATTATCACAGTTTCTAACACAAAGAATTTAACTATTCTAGCAAATGACGCGCTAATAAAACTAGCTAATAACTTTTACGGCGATTTTTCTTTTGTTTTAACACTTATCTACAACGGTTTATTTTCAATTATGAAGGTTAATAACCAGAAACACGCATATTTAAGTACCTTAACAGCGATTCGTTGAAGTAATTCGGTCTAAATCTTTTGTAACTCAGGGCAACCATCCAGGAGGTACAGAAACCTTAAATGTATCTTTGTACTTCTTGCTTCCATGTTCCTAACAGCTAAGCTTCGCTTATAAAACACTAGTTTCACAAGGGGGGAATGAAATTAACTATTTCTCGGTTTCTACTTAGGATGTGTTTCTTTAAGAATCCAGACCTGTGTTACGGTTTTATTACAGAGAATACTTTTCCCCTCGTGGAACATTCTAGAACAACCTTGTCTCGTGACTTTTTAAGAAAATTAAGTTACAGTAAAGTTAACTTTACTGTACTGTAATTGTTGGAAAGAAACAGTCGTATTATCGCATTAGTCAACACTTGATAACTGCATTGGTTCAGCGACAGCCTCAACCATCATGGCGACTGTGAGTCCCCTCTTTACCTAATATTTAAATCTCGAAACGGTGGGCGACAGTCCGATAATTAATTTCATATGATATGTGTCGTTCTGTTATTAATGCAACGACTATAGTTTTTTCGGTTGAATAAATGTTATTTTTATTGCAATTTAGTGATATAGTAAACGAGCTGTTGCTATACTCTATTTGGCCGCTAAGCGGCAATGTTGTACACAGGAAGCCTTGGAGCTTCTCACTGGAATTCAGTTTATTGCCTCTTCGAGTTCTTAGTATTAGTATGAGACGACCTGAGTGCTAGCCATTATAATCAATATATATATTGTCCATTAAAGGATAATTTGCAAACATTAATTTGTAAATATTATCTAAAATTAATGAAAAATACTGTTAACATATTTTTAAACACCTAAAATGAAAATTGATACATGTAAAAAAAAATAATAATTTTTTTTTACATGGTCCTGTCAGAAAAACTGGCATAAATCACTGCAGCAGGCGTCCTACCCTGCGGGCGCCAGGTGCCCTTAGCAGCTATGGAGGGCGTCTCTTATTTTATAAAACGTGGCAGCCAAAGACGACTAATGAACAGGCACGTGAAAATATGTTCATACCAGTTTCTCTTCCTCCTGCTCTTGCACTATATCTGTATCTTGTATCTCTGAAATGACAGTAACTAGCATTAAATGCAAATTTAAACTTTTTTTTTTTCATTTCTGCTCTCCTCACCAAATTACACCACTAAAAGCATTTTACTGTAGAATCTAAAAAACAACTACCGTACATGTTCCAGTGAAAAGCCAGTGTACGCAGCAGATTCTCACATTTGACAGGATTGTGCCTTATCTTTTTATCCTCCTGCTTTTATTCCGTCTTTCTCGCCCACTCTGAAACATCAACACTGCCAGTGATGTTCTACAGACAGCATTTACACAGATGGAAATGATTTCATCTCTAAAGCTTTACAAAGAACTCAGTCCACGACTGACAATATTCTTTCTTTTTATTATACACTGAACAAATCCCATAAAAGCCTGTCATACGATTTTTCTCTTCAGTCTCCTCTTGGTTTCCTCTGTGGAGATGGTACATATCACTGGAAAGATACCTTAGTATCTGAACTGGTTACTGATTTTTTTTTAAATTCAAGGTAAAAAATGAGGGTAAAAGGGAATCAGAATTGGAAATCAGGCAATAAAAAGGACAATGTTGACATATAGGATATTGAAAAGAAGTAAATTTTGGACATCTGCACCATGCTTTCCTTAATCTTTTAGCAGCTCTTTTAAAATTTTCATTGTTTCATTTGCAATCTCCAATTAGACTAGCAACTTGGAATCTGCTGTGATGCATCCGATTAAATCTTCCAATTGTTAAAGTCTTTAGATTTGCAGTGAATTTTGATATCTGAGAATATTACTTTGCATATGTCATTTTTGAATTGAACCTCAAATGGTGCCACAGGCTGTAAAAGGTTCCAAACATCAGAACAACCTTGTGAAAAAGGTGCAAAATATGGCAGCACCTCGTAGAATTCTTTTAAGACGATGCTCAAAAGTCCAGATAATCATCTGCAAAGGTACTTATTACCTTTGTTTGGACAACAGTTTGTATAAAAGAATACTTATATTGTTTTCTTTGTGGGAACAAGAACAGAAAAAAAAAATCTATCTCAGAAGAAACAAGTCAGGCGTGAAGGAAATGAGAAGAGAAAAGTGGAGACAGTGACGGAGGCGGTGAAATTAAATAGGGTCTTGGGGCAAAAGTCAACGCTTCTTCTCTCGTCTAACAATGTTCTCTTTTCTCAAACCCTGCACCGGGAAGAAGCACACGCCACATTCAGACATGTAATGGGATTAGACCTTATTCTGCCTTACACTGAGGCGATTTCACAGACTTGCCAACAAATGAAAAGAAAGCTCGGTTGCTGAGTCTCAGGCTGATTCGCTCACATCCGGATGTCTTCCAGCTTAGTCTGCTTTGCGATGACTTTATGATCATCCACACTACGACACATCTGAGACATGGCTTTTTGAAATGATTTTTTAAGTAAAGACATAAAGAAGAACATTGTTCATTCTGAGTTCTTGATTTTCCTCCTAACAGGCTGAATAATTATCTTGTTTTGTTTTGTTTTTTTTAACAAAGAGATGCTCATAAGCTAATGGAGATCAGTGATGTCTCTAAGTCTTTAGAGATGTGTTTCTCTCATCATTTCCTGCTATGGCCACTGTAGGAAGAAGACATTTTTTGTGTCCCCCACTTAGAATAATTTGTAACCCCACTGTGACTAGTGTACTAGTAGCATACTGTATATTGCTTTAGTAAATCTGAATTTTGTATAAATTATCTGGTAATGTACAAAAGTAAAAAAAAAATTCTGAAGGCAAAATTAAAAGAAATGTGTTTCTGGAAACATGACCAACCAAGAATTTCTGCACCAAAATTGCCAACCCCAAAGTTTCCATTAATAATTTAGTGCCAGCAGCATTAGTTTGTTATTATTCTTTGTTTCAACTTACTCCAGCATATGTTTAAAGCAGGAATCAATTTAGAATCCATTAAATCCACTGTAGGCGAGTACAGGGAGAATTCATCTGCATTGGTACCATTAGGTTCAGCCATGTTGATGGACCATGTCACCAGTTGCCGACCAAAATCACACACAAGAAGACCGTTCTGCACAAAAAGCCTGGCCATAAACTGCGTAAATACATCTACTGATGCAAATGGACACATCTTCAGTGATGTTCCTGGAATCGTCGGGTGTTTCGGGTCTTTCAACATCATACACCCTCCTCCAGGTGACCCAGCCAGGGCTGATCAGACCCCGGCTTGTGTCCATTTGGCACGCTAGCTACCATGACTCCATGGCTCTCCTCTCTTGAGCCACAGCCATCTTGAGGCCCTCTCTGCCGCTTCGGTGGTATTGCGGATGGCTCTCCTCCTGTGTTGTCCGACGATGCCCAGATTTCCCAGAGCGCTGGCATAGGACCGGGCTGCAAAGCCTCTGCAGCCCACTTCCACTGGAAGGCATTTTGCCCTCCATCCTGCTTGCTGGCACTTGTTGACCAGTCCCGAGTACGTAGAGAGCTTCCTCTCAAAAGCCTCTTCCAGGCGGTCTTCCCACGGGACGGTCAACTCCAGCATCACCACTTGCTTGGTGTCCTCTGATATGAGGAGAATGTCAGGACGGAGGGTAGTGGTTGCGATATGACCCGGAAACTTGAGCTGTTTTTCCAGGTCAACTTGCAGCTGCCAGTCTCTAGCAGAAAGCAGGGTGCCTGTAGGTGCTCTTTTAGCTGGAGCCGCCTGCTCCCCAGCCCTGACAAAGCCAATGTGGTTCTTGGCAGGGTGGAGCT
Source organism: Paraplagusia blochii (assembly GCA_016785265.1). Classification (NCBI taxonomy): domain Eukaryota; kingdom Metazoa; phylum Chordata; class Actinopteri; order Pleuronectiformes; family Cynoglossidae; genus Paraplagusia; species Paraplagusia blochii. Next base: position 105,452 of record JAFBJS010001602.1, read on the forward strand.
GCTTTGCCCTAACCAACCCTGCGCTGAGTGCCTCAGCGATTGTCTTCAGCACTTGGTCGTGCCTCCATCGGTAGCGCCCTTCTCCTAATGCTGTGGTGCAGCAGCTTAGGACGTGTTCTAAGGTGCCCCTCTTGGAGCACAATGGGCAAGCTGGCGACTCTACTAAGCCCCAAGTATGCAGGTTTGATGGACTGGGGAGTACATCGTACACTGCCTGGACAAGAAATTTTATGCGATGAGGTTCAGCTTTCCAGATCTCAGTCCAGGTAACTTTCCTCTCAAGCGCACTTTCCCATCTTGTCCAGGCTCCCTGCTGTCTCATGCCCACCGCCTTGCAAGATCGCGCTTCCTCCACAGCCGCTCTCACCTCCTCTTGGACCAGGCGCCTCCTCTCCTTCCCCCTGGTGTTCATTGGTGGGGTTGGAAAGGAACCTAGGCCAGCGCGGCCCTGAGTAACGACTCCCACCAGAGTCCTATGGCGCAGCCTCGCTTCAGCTGTTTGTACCGCCTCGTCTGCCTTCCACTTTCTGCCCGTCCTTACCTGGATTCCAGCATTAGCCACCTTTGGATCGCTGGA
>JAFBJS010001603.1:0-65351 GCA_016785265.1 Paraplagusia blochii
ACGTAATAATAATAATAATAATAATTATACATTTTATAGTTGTTAGACATATGTAAATATTACCAAAAATATATTTTACAAATATATATATATATTTTTAGATATATAATGTTAGTATTTTCTTTCATTATTTTATACATTATTTATTCATACCTATATATGACTATTATATATGTCAGAGTGCATATATTACTATTCATATACATGTATATATTTACTATAGTAAATACTATATATACTATAACAATATATATATACACACACATATATATTTATTTAACTATAATAACTATATATATATAGTTATTATATATATAATAACTATAATAACTATATATATACATATATAGTTATTATAGTTAAATAAATAAATGCTTTGTAAAAAAGGAATTTATACCTTTTTTTTTCTATCGCTGTCAAGGGTTTTGGCTGGCAAATGAAATGAAAAAAAAAAAAATAGAACAGAAAAAGTTATTTATCCAGAGTTTCATCATCCTCAGCATGTATTTTCCTGGATTTACTGAGATCTGAGTATTTACTGTCAGTTCTGCCACTGGGCAGGGATACACAGTGACCTCTTTTAGGAATTGAGTCTGAATTGCCCCTTCCATAGATTTTTTTTTTTTGTATTATTACTGCAGGCATAATCCCAACAAATACCAGCCTGGATGGAGTTCTGTGAGGAAGCTGCAAATGTGGCCCACTTTCCCTGTGTTATTTTAGCAGGTAACACAATCACATGTATTTATTTATTGCTTTTTATAGCATCCACACACCAAGAGATCAGGGATTTATTCAAAGGATCAGTTACCATGTGATCATTTCATAGGACGAACCAGATTGTGTTCTCCTCAGAACTTGGACTGTTAATTACCCTGAAGGAATTGATTGTAATAAGTTTGGATACAGGAAAAAGGGAAGGGAATGCTGACATCTCCAATGAGAGACAACATTGATCATTTAGTTTACAGTGGCAGTTGAGTTGGACCACAAGGAGATGGACTCCAGGCGGAGGAGACAAATCAAAGAACTTTGGTGGACCATGTGAACATCTCTGCCGGGTTTGATCCTACAAATGACCTTTTAATTAACAGCATGTTAAGTTAGTGCAGCGGCTCACTGCACAGGGGGACAAAAGCATCATTCATCCCCCGTTCCTGCCTCGCTGCTCGGCCTGAACAGCAACAAAGTGTTTGATGCCACTTCTGATTAGATGCTGACAATAGAAAGATGATTGTCCTTCTTTCTTCCGAAGCTTGTGCATTGCACTCACGTGCTCCCGTGGATCGTGACCCTCCATAAGCGCTGCGCCTTTTACCCATCGAGTGGAGTTGATGAACTTGGATCAAACACTAATCCACCAGCTACTATTCTAATTGGAGGTTCATGAATAATCATCAGATGACGGCAGAGAGGGAAAAAAAAAAACTCTGTAAGTTTGTAGAAAAAGTTGTATTTTTCATATAAAAGAAAAAGATGTAAACACCGGGAGAGGATCACATTTTACCACAGTGACTGACTGACCGCCTTTCATTCAGTCTTCAATGAACAATGGTTTTACTGTCACAACTAGAGAGAAATAACAAATTCAACGCAATGTGTAACAAGACTTTAAGGAGGTAAAAAAAACACAATAAATAATAACACACACAGGAAATGATAAATATCCATAAATAAATAACTTAGCTACGCTACAGGATTGCCATACACAAAGTCATATTCATATTCTTTATGTACATTTTTGCATAAAGTCTTAAAACACCTCAAAAGTAATATTGTGCAAAATGATAGCCATGTCCACAGTTTGACAGTTGTCATTGCAGAGACTATAGGTAGCTTCCGTCCATGCCATACTGGCCAGTTTCCTACCAGCGTGTCCTTAAGTGCATATGCAATGTCCCGTCATGTGTTGTTGAGTAGCTCCCAAACATGTGTCTGTGGAGGACAAAGACATGTATGGAATTGACATCAGCAACAAAAGAACAAGAATATTAACCCTCTTCACCATATTTATATATTTTTTGCTTTATTTTTGGTGGGTGGGTTCCTGTGGGTGGTGAGCCCCACTTGAAGTCACATGCTCAGTGGCAGTCTTGCGGGCCCAAGTCCATGTCCTTAAAGACTATGACACCCCTGTACACTGATATGTATCGTATTTCTAATTTTATTTTTTCATGTGTAGATGATACAAGCTGTGGTTTTTCTAGTTTCAATGTTTCCATAACATTTAAGACTCGGAAAAAATTCCACATTTGTAGTTAATTTTAAAATTTTCGAGTTGAGCGCACATCTTTGTCCAAATTTTTGCCAACTTTTAATTGAAGTTTGACTTTGGAAATTTGGATTTTTGCTGTGACCCTCTGAAAAAGCTGTCATCTAGCATATTGTCAATTATATCTTTGTTTATGTCAATAATCTTAAAGTAACGTAGACTTTTTTTGTATTTACACTTTTTTTTTTAATAGTAGCATTTGGTTGCTCACCTGTTTCATCTCTTCATGACTGGTCTGAATGCGGTGATCTTGTCATCCTGGAGTGTCCCACAGGTGTCACTGAGGTCTGAAGACTCTGTCCCCACTTTGCCACAAGACAGTCCTTAAAAAGACATTTATAGAGAAAATATAAGAGATTTGTCTTAGCTGCTTAGAAGGCAACAACAAAAATACTGATTAACAATAAAAAAAAGTGTAACTTAATACCTTCAATACTGGAGTACTGACACGTGTTCGGAAGTGCAACGTAGGACGCACAGTGGAGTTGGAGGTCCTTGTGTCTGTAGCTACTAGATCCATAGACCTTGGAGTGCAAAGATGTGCCCTCGCTAAAGGGACTGTCAATATTGTTAACAGTGCTGGACTCATGGAGACCTCTCATGCCTCCACATTGTCCCGGTGAAGCCTCGGTAAGTCTGTTACTCTGAAGATGGCAGTCCGCAGCAGAAGTGCCTCTCCGCAGGTTGGAGCCGTGCTGCTGGGGGCCCAGTAGGACCCCCGAAGCTGCCGTATGCGCCAGAGACCAGATCCGCGGCTTGTCTGCGATTTCAAAGTGGGACAGAGACACCGTCCCTGTCGGCGTACCAGTTGAGGAAGGTGTCTTGGATGAAATGGGATCCAAAAAGTCAGATGGCAGAGGGGGGAGATTGGTGACACCTTTGATGGCACAGGGAAATGTGTGGAAGCTGTTGGTTAAACTCAGGTGAAGGTCAGAGCTGCAGCCTCTTTTCTGAGGGACTCCAGTTCCTGCCATGACCGTCTGAAGGTCCTGCTCATCAACTGCTACTTTTTCAGAGTCACTGTCCAGCTTGTCACAGTCGTCCCCATCAATGTCTTCCAAATCGCTGAGATGCAGATCTTTTTCTTCCTTGCAATCCATAGAATCTGCATAATGGACGTGAGTAAAGAAAAAATGCTGAGGGTGATGCCTTCTCAGTTCTGTAAAAAAATGTTCTTTATTTTAATAAATAATGTACCTTTGGTGACACAATCTTGGTTTCCCTTGAGGTCATCATTTCGCTCATCACCGACCTTAGTCTTCGGAGACCAGGTCATCTTGTTCTCCTTCTTCAGCCTCCTCCTGGCGTTGGCGAACCAGGTGGACACTTGGGTGAGTGTCATTTTGGTGATAATGGCCAGCATGATCTTCTCCCCCTTGGTGGGGTAAGGGTTCTTGCGGTGCTCGTACAGCCATGTTTTCAGGGTGCTGGTGGTTTCCCGTGTTGCGTTCTTACGTCTCGCCGTGCCATTAAAGTCCACTGTCCCGTATCTGGAAAAGAACACACACACACACACACCCACACACACACGAAGACACATTGGCCATTAGTGTCGTGACTGAAGGATATCAGACTACTCTCTCAGACAGTCTGACTGCCTGTTGTTTGAATACATATCCAGTTTCCCTCTATGCAATGTCCAGTATGGAGTTTCACTCTGATATGTGTTTTGCATGTGGCATATTCCCCCAGTGGTTAGCTGCACTTAATGACCAGTCAAAATACTTTTGCCTGGTCAGACAGGGTTCATGGTGAACACAGAAGAAAAGACCTCACCTGTCATATTGATACTGTCCCAGTGAGTGGTCATAGGGATAGTACGCTGCGGTCTGGGTGATGCCCGAGTGTAAAGTGCCTGTGCTGTCCTTGATGTCATACTGGGGATTCTGTAAAATAATAATAAAAAAATTACAAATATAATTTTTTTTCTTGGTTATAGATACATTCAGCTATATATGATATTTTTAAGATTTATATATTGTTGTTAAAATTATTTTTGTTGTGTTATATTCCTAATTTCAATTTAATTATTTTTCCAATTTATAATAAATAGTTCCAGGTGCATTACCAAGTTGTTAACCCATAATTCATCAGTAAAACAGCATAAAAAGTGGATTAAAAAACAGTTATATTGACATTTATTTCAAATCACTAAAAGAAAAATAACTTTTTCCCCACACTTCTCCCCTCGCTGGCAGGTTCTCCCTACTTTTAAGTTGCTTTTTAACAAGTCAACCAAGACTCGACCACAGGCTGGATTAACGGGATTACGATCGTGCATGTGTTTGCACTGGTAGATACATCGATTGAACAAAACCTCGCTGATCGATCAGCCTGAGTCCCCCTCCCCACTCCCTGAGCATCAGATAAGGCTGGAGAAGTGTGCCCACCAGAGTGGAGTAGATGGAGGATGGCTCGGTGCTGTAGGAGAAGTAGTTGGCGTAGTTCTGGCTCGCTGCTGCCGCAGCGACGTAGGGGGAGCTGTACATCCCCAGAGCTGCGTTCAGCTCCGTCCGGCTGCTCGCCAGGAGCCGGTTCTCGTAGGACGGACAGCAGAGGGAGGCGGCGGCGGCGGCTGCAGCAGCGGCGGACTGGGAGCCGCCTGTCCCGTCGGACACCGACCTGGAAATCGAATCGCAGCAAGTCGTACTGGGGTTTGTCGAGACGAAAAACTGCGTGAAGAGAACCGTGGACAGACAGACAGGCAGACAGACAGACAGACAGGGTCATTGGCTGTTTGTGACTTTTGTAGTTTGGATTCCTGTGACAGCTGTGAAGTGATGTGATGATTTTGTTTGTTCTAATAAATTTAATACAAGTGATTCCACCCTGATTTGTGAAGTGCCTTAATTCGAGGTAAGTCACGTCTTTAACCCACACTGGAATAAGAGAGCGGCTGCGTAATGTTGAGAAAAGTGCTGTTTTAATAAATTGCATTATTTTTACAATCGGCGTCAGTGTATTTTATACAGTTATTATCTGCGGAGAATCAGGTGTAGATTCAGCACATCAGTCCTTTTACGCACGGGATGCTGTGCGTAATCCGTGCGTAAAAGTCACTTTTTTCGCCTGATCACCGAGCATTAAAAAAAGTTTCAAACAAACCAGCATTTAATCGCTGTCCCCTCCATTTCTGATAAATCGATATACACACATATGAATACATAAAAATTCGATACACTTTTGTGACTCAGAGAATGAACGATTCTTAGATCCAGCTCAGTTTTTGCACTTAACATGACTTAAAATAATATTAAACCAGAGAAAAACTCCAAAAATGTTCTTTCAATTTGACTCAAAAATAACTTTAACACACGAAGATCGAAAACCTGCTCGGATTTAAATTCATTTTCGTGCAGATAAAAATATATATCCAATAAAATCAACTTTATATGCCGACATAAGCAGCTGTAAAGCAGCCAAACCCTTCAATATTTCAATGAAAAAACTTTATCAATATGTTGACAGCGGCGTCCAGAGCGCAGTTGGCGACATTCCTCAGTATTGTCATCAGAAACACACGTGAGATCATTCATAATTCAGTGTAATTGGACACGGCTGCGTGTTTATGGATGTTTGGCTCAACAACAAAAGCAGCGCGGAAGAATAGCTGTCAATAATGTCACAGTCGGTTGTCATTCACCGTTTTCTCCTGGAATCGGCATCGACTAAAACAACCAAACAAACCAAAAAATAAAAATAAAAATATCCTGGAACATTCTCTAGATCCAGATCCAACTTTGAAGAAACATCCAAAAGTGCGAGGTCTTACCTGGGAGGCTGCATTGTAAGGATATCCAAACTGCGAGAAAGACATGGCTGCTTCTTTTGTTACCATCAGCAATAATCTTCACCCTTGATCGATTGCCACGGATTCTACTTCAAATCCAGCGTCTTGCACACATTTCCACGCTCGGCCTTTCTCTCAATAATAGATTACTTCACTCACAGGAGGGAGACTTGGAGCTGGCAGCAGCTGCAGATTGTTTTATATGAATGAATAATCCCCCCTAAGGACCTGATAAGAAATGAAATTAAGCGTCATTAAGTGCAAAAAAAAAATTGTTGTTGTGTTGGCTGGAGGAGGCTTAAAGGATAACGTAAGACTTGGAAGATATGGACTCTGCTTGTGCTATTATTTGTGGCTCCATAGTTCTTTAGCATTCATCCATGCGAGGGTATCAGCGTGACGTCACTGTAATCCCGGAACGACTGAGTACCAGGGATGGAATAATGTGTTTGCCAATCACGTCCAACAGCGGGGGGTATTTTTAAGGTGCGCAGCGCACTTTAATACTTTAATACATTGGATTATTATCACTGTTACTATATTGTTATTATAGAAATATTGTGATTTTAACACAAGACAGTCTTATGTGACGAAACTGAGCAAATGAAAAAAAATTGACAATATTCTTTTTTTAAAAATAATTACCTCTACTGTCTTGATTTCAATTATAAAGCAAAAAATAATAATAATAATAATGCAATTTTTGATCAAATTATTTTTGATTCCAAGTCGTCCCTTCGCCTCTGGCTCTCTGGCCAGGGGTCCATGCAGAAGTTAATTACCATGATGTTCCTATCTTTCTCTATTAGAGGAAGGGCCAGTCCTGCAGCAGCCCGGGTTGGAGGGGTGGAGGTGGGTGGTGGTGGTGGTGGTGGTGGTGGAGGGGGTTTGGCAGGTCAATAGACCAGTGATTGATGCGCGCCGGGAGACCTACGTGACCATTACGCGTAATGCGTAATTGTATCAATTAACAAATGGATACATGCCCTCGTTTAACCAACGAGTTACAGAGTGAAAAAATATGCCTTAGAGGTGAAATCCGAAGAGCTGTTGTAGAGAGGAAAAAAAGAGACGAGTGTGGAAACCCTGCTCAGCAGTCTAATTAAATATCCCAGGACGAGAATTGCATTTTAATTGAATGATGGTCGCTTGAATGATGGGTAAGTGAGAAATTGTTTTAAGCCTTATTAGATCAGCGGCTCAACCATCGCTAGTTACCTCTGGTACAAACACAAACCAGCGCAGCCCCCTCCTCCCTCTGCAGGGTCCCAGGGAGAAGGGTGAGGTCTAGTAATGCAAATGAAGTTTGTTTATTTACCATTGATACCACCGGGTCATGTGATGTACATTTTTCATTGTTTATAGTGCTGTGAGTTTTTTTTTTTTTTTTTTCAGAGTTAAAACCTGAGAAGCCTCTTCCTTCCCAGGAGACTCTTCTGCGATTACGTGCTTTCTCTCCAAGGGGCGCTAAAGAGCCGCGTGAAGCAGAAGATCAACATCAGCCAACTGAGATTCACCACAGAGATAAAAGAGGACACAGTAGACAAGGTCCGAGACACGGAAAGTGCCATTTTTAAACACCCAGAGGCGAGAGCTCTCCCTCTCTCCCCCTCTCACACACACATCCACACACACGCACTATTATTCACTATAATCTCTGATGTGACAAGTGGTCATGACAACCATATTCCTGACAGTCACTCAGGACACTATGGACTAACTTGTTGGACATTCCTAGACTGCTGTAAAACTCAACTGTTGACCACCAGGTGATTAAAATATGACATTAACTTCTGCTGTTGCCAACTTTTTGGATTCTCAAAACTCTTCTAGTGATTTTTTTTTCATTTAAATTATTACCATTCTCAGCTTTTCTTAAGGATAACGGTCACTGTCAATATTTTATAAATTTGAAAGAATCTTGTCTTGGTTACAAAGACATTTGAAAAAGAAAAATGTATAAAGATATATAATTCCTAATTTTTTTATTAAAAATGTAAAAAATAATTATAGATATTTATTGCGTCTTGAAATAGACAGAGAAACATTCCAAGACATTTATTATTTTTTATCCTTAAGAGCTGTCTGATCTGAATAATTGATCTAATCTTTAATAATTTAAATGTATAATCTTTTTCTCTGTGTGAATAATTTCAAGGCGTTAAATTCATTTTTTGAAATTTGGTAAAACCATTATTTGTTATTATATTATAATTATTATTTAATTTTAATGATTTCATCGATACAATTATCTGCTAGTGGAACACAGGTGCAGCAATCTCCACAGCTGTCACCCAAATCACACTGCACCATACTGTGAGGCAGGTGAGCACACTGAAAGTTACACAGGTTGTGGTAGTGCTTTTATTATTATTATTATTATTATTATTATTGTTATTACATATTCCAATTAATTTAGTACTTACTATTAAGTATGTAAAGAATGTGTTTTCTCCGTAACATTTTTAACTCGGTTCATCTCAGTTTTTATGTTTTTTTTTCACAGGAAATTCTAAAAAAAAAAAAAAAAAAAATCACAGTACCTCAAATACTGTAACCACGATCAACGAGGCTGAACTCCAACACTTTTACTGTCCACTCTCGTACAGAGGTACGTGTACAAAAAAAAAACTGTAAATGTAATGCATGCTGGTTGTCGGCGCAGTTCTGCAAGGGCATACGTGATGGCCCAAGTGCATATGGACAGACTCATACATAATGCATGTCCAGCAGTCAGTGTAGATCTCTCTGAAACAGGCCCAAATGAACACTAATTGTAATGACAGACTGACCACAGTGCCCTTCCCTTCACACTCCAGATGACAGCCTGTAATATTAAAGCATTACCTGATACTGTTTTGTCTGTGGCACTAATAGCATTGTAACAAGGTTTGTTTTCTGCAGTTTGTCTGTGTCAAATGATGGTTCTACAATTAAAAGATTAAGACTTGTCTCTTTAAAGCAAAATAACAGGTATGGTTTGTTAAGTCAGGCATTTACTACATCATTTCTGTTGTTGTTTGTTTGCATGACTTCAAACTGCATGGGTTTGGATGGTAATTTACAGAAATTTGAAATGGCTCAAAACTTTCCCGTTGGAGTTTTTGTCCTTGTTTGATTTTTCCAGAAAACTATAAAATTAAAACGAGAACAAAAATAAAACTAAATAAATATTTTTGGCAGAATATTTCTGTTTTTCATGGGCCACATTATAACTGCCGTCCTTCCAGATTAAAAGAAAAGAAAAATAAACACCTCATTAAGGCTTTTAACTTGTTTACTTATTCTTCGGTTGACGTGCAATCTGATGATGTAAAGTCACGTAACGATGGTTGGTGCTTCAGGAAAAAAAACATATTTTAAGTGGCTTTACTATCGGGAGACAAAGAAATTCCTCCTAAGAATAGATGCAACTTCCACCAGTCCAAACCTCTATTACAAAATGATATCTCACTCCAACTGATACATGTGGTTAGTGGTGGGAGTGAGTACTCTGTCGTCCTCTATTAAAAGTATCACGGGAGGAAAAAGGGAAACAAACTGGAAAGGTTAAGTCAACACTCAATAGCTCGCAGCCCTGTCCTTCTACTTAATGCAATTCCTATGCTGACTTAATGAACCACACAAAGCCTTCCTGTTTTTTTTCATCAGACATGAGATGGCACCGTGCGGGGCGGAGGGGGCAACTTGATCACGGAGGAGGAGGGTGGGTTTACCAAACCGTAATAAGGCCAGACAGATGGAGGTAGAACCATGAGCTGAGCAGTGGATGAAGCAGCGCATACCTGGAGGTGTCTGGTCTCATTAAAGCCAAATTGGTATATGCCAATAAATCCAAAGCACTTGTGATCTGGAATTATTGCACCGGCACACATCCACACACACACGCCCACAACTTTCCCCATGAAGAGCATTATTAGTTCTGCTAAATTATCCAAAATGGAAAAGAAAAGTAATAAATATTGTAATGAGAAATAATAGAGTAATGGAGGATGTGGTCACAGCAGTGGAGTGTTAAAACCAAAACAAACATCCAGAGGCCTGGAGAGTGCAGAGAGTGGGTCATTAAAGCTTCATCAGAGACAGAAATAAAGGATGGGGCAAAATGGCATCATGGCGACTGTCTTAATAAATCAACTTTGTGCAGGGGGGGAAAAAATGGTAATGATGACTGTACGAGATGACAGTACAAGTGTGATTGCTATATAAATCATGCCGCGCTGCAGCTCCACGCTTTAGGCTCCGGTTCGGTCTACAGTGCGTGTGTTATGGTAGGACACAATTACGCATACAGTCAGAAGCCGAGCGTTCTGACACCACCTCTGTGTACGAACTCGCTCTTGTTTTGCCACAGTTTGAGCGTGGATCTGTGCATGAATGGACAAGCATAATTGCTGTTTCATTAGTAGCCTCGTCACTTTGATTGCTTGTAGACCGATGTTTAACTCAAACAAACCCTAGGCGTTCTGTGTTGGGAGCTGTGTATCCCAGAGGCCCCTGGGGCTCCCGGGAGACAGAACGAGACAGAAAAAAGAGAGGCAGGGAAAGGAAAAGGCATGCGTGTTGTTTGTGTGTGCTGACTGGCAGAGTCCCCTTGAGGCTCTACAGTAAAGCTATCATCAGTGGTAGTGTCAGGGATTTGTAGCTTGTCACTGGGAGAAAGGCAGTGCTGGCAGTGGCATTGGGAAATAAGTGCTTATAGAGACCTTGCACAGCTTGTCTGAGCGTAGGTGTGTATATCAGGAGCGGCAGTGTGGAGGAATGCGTGCCTCTCTTCTCCCCAGGGTGTGTATATGTGTGCAGGAGGTTGTGGCTTGTTGATCATGTGTGTATCCATGCAGCGTCTTTAATCTCGGGGCCTTTGGCTGTTGGTCTGTACGTTGTACATGTCAATCCTGGGTGGGTCTGAGCTGCTGCGGTGACATTGTGTGGATCTCCCTTGGCATTAGTATTCACATTTGTTGTTCAAACAGAGCGCGTGTGTAAGGCTTTCTCCCATCTACTGTACACGTGTGTGTGCTGCATATGTGTGGTCCTCGCCGAGATGGATGCCGACTCCAAGACTGAACTCCCCGCAAGGCAGCAAGCCAGCAGCGGCAAAACGCCGCAGTCAAGTTAATACAAGTATGTGCAAAAATTAAGAGTTCCCTAAGAATGACGACCTGAATGAGGAACATTCTCTGAGGTCACACGTTGGCACCTGACCAGACTTTAGGGGCCAAGAGGACAAGAAATTGACTTTGCTCCTGAATGCTCATGTCAGTGTTCAAACGAAGGAGGAAAAAAGGAAGACGATGAAAATGCCCGTTACACGGTTTCCATCTGACTGCAGCATTGTGGCCCATCTCTAGGGCCCACAGAGGCAGAGAGACTGTTCCCATTACTGCCGGTCCAATTACCGGCCGCAGCACCAGCCACCGCTGTCAGCACCAGGCGGGTCATGGTATGTGTTGCCCTTTTTTTTTCTTTCATGTGCAGCCATACTTTCTAAATGGGGAAACTTGTATGATACACAGCATATCTTTGAACTACAAGTAAAGTATTAGGAACCTTTAATAAAATATTTTGTCATGAATGAGCCATTCTGCTTTCAAGAGCAGAGTACGGCAGGCGGTGCTGAGTGTAAGTCAACAACTGTGGCAACACACACATCTTAGACTAAAGTGCTTGATGGGATGTTGCAACAGTACAGTGTATTGAATCTATCTATCTATCTATCCATCTATCCATCTATCCATCTATCCATCAATCCATCAATCCATCCATCCATCCAGCCAGCCAGCCAACCAGCCATCTATCTATCCAAGCATCTGTCCATGCAACCAAGGGTCTACCTACCCATCCATCCATCCATCCAATAAATTATAAATCTATCCATATATCCATCCAACCAACCAACCAACCAGCCAACCATCCACCAATCCATCACCAAACATCTAACCATTCCTCCAAACAACCAACCACCCATCCAACTAACCAACCAACCAACTAATCTCCCATTCTTCCATCACCCATCCAACCAACCAGCCAACGCTCCATCCAACTGCAGTATGTAAACAAGCATCTATGTATCTAACCAACATTTAACCATACAACCACCCATCCATCCTTCCTTCCATCCATCCATCCATCCATCCATCCATCCATTCATCCATCCATCCATCTATCTAACTATCCATCCAGCCAAATTTATTTGTTTATGTACATGTATCATAATCTAGTAACGTAATGAATGAACGCATCCAATGATGACTCAGACTCAGTAACTTGTACAGAACTGGGAGCATTAAGTCAGATGAGTAAAAATTTCCACAAGAACAGGTTCTCAATTTTTATTCCAGTTTTTATTTTTCATAAACTTCTTAACTATTTTTGGATCTTAAAAATCCACCACACATGTACACACCCAGCAGTGGAGAATGCGATGAGAAGTGGTGTAAATATTGACATACTCCCCATACAGAGGATACTGCCCTGGGTTCAGTGTGTTGCACCACAGTGTGAAAAAAAAAAAAAAAAAAAAAATGGAGAAAAAATGGCCCAGTCCCATCTGGTCTTGGTTCAGTCTGGTTTGCTACAAAAATGCTGCCAATACAAATAGCAGAGCTTCATGTTTGTTTGCATAAATTGTTTTGAAAGGCTTCACTGAGACTTTTTTTGGGGGGATGGATTATGGGGAGCCAACCACTGTGGAATAATCTCCAGTGAACTGACAGTAACATTTGGTCTTCTTTAAAGGTGAGAAAAGGGATTGTTTTGAAATTCGTCTTCACTATTCCTGGCAGTGACTTTTCTGTGATGTTTTAAAGTGGGCTGCATGTGCACACACGCTTGTGTGTGTCCGTATTCCGTGGGTGTATGATGACAGAGAGCAGCGAGCTGCTCCCTCTCCTCTGTAGCATAGCTGTGTCAATTTCGATAACGTCAGCGTAGTGCTGAACACATGCTCAAAGTTCACAGGGCCTTCACATTGAAAGGAAATGTCTCTTTCCTTAAAGTCCTCACATATCAACTTTGATTTTCCTCCCAAAGGTCAAGGCAACAGTAAAAGAGGGAAGAGGCTAAGTGATGTAGAGAGGGGAATTAGGCTTGTGTTACAAAAATGAAAGAAGGGTACTTGCTCTTTGTGATGATTGCCACCATCTTGAAGAGGGTGGTGTAAATAGTGAGTGATTGGTCGTCATCATCACTTATCTCTGGCTTTAGTACAGCTAGGAGAAAAGTAACCTGATTGATTTCATATCCAGGTAAGTGTGTCTGTTTTCCTGTAACCAGTACCAGGCCGTTGAAACTTTTAAAGACACGCAGTTCCTCAAATCTCAGCCAGAGCCCCTGATAGGATGGAAATAGCAATTCTACCAATGACAGTTCAATCGTTTGAACCCTCTGTTCTTCATTTGCGGCACAGCCAGTGGAGGTCCCTGCATGGTCAACCCTCAACCAAAACCAGATGCACCTCTAAAAAGTACACACATATTTATATATTTTCTTAGCAACAGCATTCATCATTGGCTTTAGCCCCTTCTTATCTGAACTGTATCCAAGTACAAAAGTGGTGTATTTTTCTTTACTGTAAACAAAATAAACTCTGATTCCTCCTTGGTTTCAAATTTTGAACGATTTTTGGCATTTTTTTTTAAAAACCTGGAGAGGAGAGAAATACGATATCAGTATGAATTGGCTTATATCAGAGACAAAGACGAGTGTTTTCAAGTGTCAAGTTTATGAGTCAGGGAAAAAAAAAAACAATCCCTGTAAATTCATAGAACAAAGCTCTGTCTGACACAATAGAAGTCAACGTCAACCGGAGTTTAGTTCTGCCTTTGCTTCCTTTAACATGTGCTCCATCAGTTGGATTTCCACTCCACCTCTATCAGCAGGTCTGAGAAACATTTTTCCCTTCAGCTTTTCCAACTTAAAAGCAGATGTTACATGGTTGCCAACATCAAAAGGTCCTGTTAACTGTAGAGAAGGTGAAATCATATACCTCTGATTAGCCTTTTTACTGCTTAATGTAAACGAGCTCTGTACATGGTTGCCAAGTCAACCCTGACCTTGGCCTTATGGCCAATACATCATCAGATTACAGAGGAAAAAAAAAAACACGCACTTATGTTTCAACTTTGTCTTGTTAGGGCTAATTTCTGATTTGCAGATTGTCAAGCTTACTTTGGAGAGAGCAAAGGAACTGGATCGGATCTCCTCAAGATCACCCTCCACTGGAGTAACACGGACGCCCCTAATAAGCGGGCTGTATGCTTGAAATAAAACCTGGCTGTGTTTCAGGTCTTCTTTCTCTGCCTACTTCAAGATGTTTTCCATTTTTCGGCTACAGATATGTGTTTATTTATGTTCCGCGTACGATAAAGGGCAAAACTGTTGTCGGATTGTTGAACAAGGGGCCTGGGTGTTGTGGCATTTCTTTGAATATAGGGTGAGTGAGGCTCCTTCAACACGTGTTGTGTTTACATTGCTTGTGGGAAGACAAATTGACAGAGGCGATGTCTGTGAGGCAGCTCTTCAGTCGTGAGCACCGCTCGAGTTCCGCACTCCAAGCGGAGCGGTGTCACCCCAAAGGTGTTGAAAGTAAATATACGGTGTCACCTTTAGGCTAAATAAGAGTAAAAAACACACACACATTTAAGCACACAGCAGCGACAACATAGTGTATGAGTGTTCCACTGAGCAGTGTAAATAAAAACTAGTGAGAACACCTGGATTGTTTTGATTCAGTTTGGTTTTCAGTTATTACAGGCTGTTGCTGGATTAGGTGTCGTGAGGATGTTTTCGCAGAAATCTGATTTCATCACAGAAAATGTACTGAGGCAATTTAGAGACTTTTGAGGGGAATGGTAGTTAAGTGGAAGGAAAGAGGTAAGGAAAACAGAAATAAGAATAAACATGAACTAATTCAGTTTTTTAAAAACATATTTAATATGTACAATATTAAATATGTAATTATAATATTATAAATAATATGTATTATAATATTAAAAAATGTAATTTATATAATATGAATGATAAGTAAGAAAGAAATGATAAAATCTGTTTAATAATTTCCATCTAAGTTCACATTAAGCAAAGGTACAATTTGGATTTGTATGATTTTATTGACACATTTCTCCAAAAAAATCAAATGCAAAGAGCACCTTCATATATATAGACTGCAGACTTATAGACTTGTTGTAATATAAACTCAATCATTGTTTGTAAGTGACTTTATCTGGTGGTGAAATCCTACAATCACATTGCCCTGTAATCTGTTTATTTATCCTTGGCTTGTAAGGCTGACACAATTTAAAGAACATCAGTGTAACATCAGATTCCTGCCTTCATGAGCCCCTTTTTCAGGAACACACTCTGAAGTGTTGTTATATTAGGACTGCAGAACAGATAAACTACGGATAAATGGATTTTGAGTGAGGTTAGTAATGTTAGTAGCAAGGTGCAACTCACCATACAAATCCATCATGATTTAATATTCAATTTTATTTATTGATTTTCTGGAGTTTGTCTTACAGCGAGAAGATAACTTATTTCATGGAGTCAGATATTTAACATCTTAACCATTTCTGGAATTAAGTCAAAAGTACAAGACCTTGTCAGTCAAAACATGAACATGGATACTGTACATTAGTCATTGCATGTATACCTATTTACTCCCATTAGAAATTGAACACAGTTAATGGTGTAACTCAGCTGGGACAGGTCATCTGGGACAGTAGATGACAGAAAGTCGAGGCTCAAGTCTTGTAGCCCCCAGTCCACCCTCAGGGTGAGGGGGCGGGTCATATCAGTGGCTTATCGCTTTACACACATTGTCACATACTAAAGTCTTTCCTACTCATGCTACATCCTCATCCACTTCCTCCAATCCTTTCCTTCCTTCCTTCAGTCCTCGTCCCTGCAGAACCTCAGCAAGCTGTCGGCACCCTGTGTTGGAAGGTTTCCCTTGGAAAGGAGAGGTCCATGTTCTGAACGTAGACAAATAGCCGGAGTCTGATAACCTCAGAGCTGAGTGTTACACTGCCAGGTGACACGAAGCAGACGTCCTTCTGAACGCTTTCTCGTCAGAAACAGGAAATCCAAACAGAGTTGCCCTGTGGAGCGGTGACTGGAAGTGTGACTTCATGAGGCTTTATTATCTGAAAAAAAAATTGTGAAACGATTTGAGAGACACAGTGTTGTGTATTACCCTGCAGGTACTGATGAGTGCATGGCCTTGAGAGGAAAATATAACTGAGGAAAATACTGTCTTGTCAATATACAGTTCTGTGATATAAATGGCTATATATGACTTTGTGTTTATCGGAACGATTTGTCCTCGACTTTCTACAATCTTTCATTTGTACCAGTGACATCACAGTCTTCTGATGGTAGGCATTTAAACTCCCACTGAACATAAAAAGAATTCCAATCACAATGTTTTCCCAAATAAAAAAAACATTAAGAAGAGTGGGACATGGAGGTGAACTTATAAAGAGAGAGGAAAAATTTGGAGAAAACAAAGTCAACATGAAAAACAGACCCAAAAATAGAGAAGTTGAACAACCGGAGAAAAAGAAGCAAAACCGCAGTAACATTAATAAAATTAAAAAAAAATAGAAAAAATAGGAAAGATATGGAAATTTAATACAATTTGATATACTTTACTGATTCCACATGGAATTTAAGGAGAGAGGAAAAAGTGATAAGTTCAAAACCAGTTATGTCTGGAGTCTTAGCCAAGGAAATTATGTAATGCACTGGATTTCGGCACATCATCATGGACACACACATTAAAACCCATTCCACAACACACAAACAGACACACTCACACACACCTCTTGGGAGAGAAAGGTGGAGTGGAGCATGCAGTGAGACCTTCCAGCCCTGTGACCTTATTATTATTCAGAGCCAGCGGTGAGAAGATGAGCAGCACAGTGTTCCCAGAACTGCACACCCCCAGCAAGAGTGTGATGTGCACGGATGTGAGTGTGTATGTGTGGGCTGGGTGCCCCCAAACACACACTCACTTCCTCCTGGGAGATAGGAGGCCTCTGCTTTCTGTCAGGGTGTCCTCTGCAGCAGACCCCTGGGGCCTCCTGCTTGGTGGGAATCTGGTCTTCTCACTCCACAGATGCCCCCTCCCTGCAGATCAGAAGGAAAACAAGACCTGAGGAAGACTCTGTGGCTCATCTTCTGCTATTGTTTCCCATATTTTTCCCCACTGTCCTCCTCCTACGCCTGCGTCCCCTTCTCTTCTTCACTTTCTTCTGTCTCCGTGGTCGATAATGTTAATTGGCTCACTCAGTCACAGGTACATTGATTGCGGTCGCTAATAAAAGGGCTATTGATTGGCACTTTGTTTAACACTGGTCCATGCAGTGAGATCTGCCCTCTAATACCATCCTGACAGCAACCTTTTCCTGTTGGCCAGACTCTTAATGTCATAAATTCTGTCAGTCGATTAAGGAGTTTCTTGCCCTGTCAGTGCAAGGACATTTTGAGGAAACACCAGATGAAAACTGCAGCAAAGCAGCCAATGGAAAACAGCGTCTGTAGCTACAATCAGCTACGGCAGTGGTTCCCAACCCCCGGGCTGGGGACCAGTCATGGTCCATGAGAGAATTGATGCAGGGCCGCAGAGAAATAATGTTTCCTCTTGGCCCCATCTGGCTACTACTTACACTTGATCCATACCCATATCAACAAGAGAACTGAACAATAAAATGGCTAGTATTCCATCATCAATAATGCAACTATATTTGATTAGGAAATATTTTCTCAGTGAAGACAAGAAACAATGAACTCAAAATAACAAAGAGTCACTGATACAAGATTCTAACCTTGATTCTAACCACTTTGGAAACCGTTGCTGTGTGCATGAACAGTTAATTGTTTAGGAAGATTTTATCTTAGCACATAAAAGAAAGTTGAGTTGAGTTGAGTTAATTGTTTAGGAAGATTTTATAGCTAGGAATGTATTTCAGAACACCAGATATTTACTTTTAATATGGGATATTTATTATCCACAACTTAATGACCGGTTTGTGAAAATAGTAAGAGATGTTTAACCGGTTTGTTCCGCAAAAAAAGTTTGGGGAACACTGAGCTACACAATTAAAGTAAACTTTCATTGAGAATTAACTTAATTTTATCAACTCAGCTGAATAGACTATGTTTAATTTGTTAATACCTGACAATTTGACTGACTTTGGAGTCAATAGCTGGTGCTTTGCATGACAAATTCACCATGTTATCTAAGTCAGGCAATCATAAAACAACTGGCACTTTTCAATGTTTCCAAAACAACTAATTATTTACATTTACTTTCAATCGTGAATATAAAGCAAAACATAGGCTTAGCAAAATTTTCTATACTGTATTTAGTAAGGCAAGAATTGTATCATGAACTCACGTTTTTTGAAGAACCACTTATAATTAGTAAAATACATTCTACAAATAAATATCGCAAATGAAAAAAAATCCTAACATAAACTCAATATGTCATTCTAGGGCAGTTGTTTTTGCGCTGCTCTTGTTCACTGGTCTCCTCTGCAGCTTTACTCAGTTGAAGGTGATGAAAGCTGGAAATAGGGTGTAAGTACTTCCACCAGAGATTTAATTATCACCATTAAATATTCAATGATCAATAGAATTTGTTTTAGCCGATCAATAGGTGGCCAGGCCTGAGAAAGGACAATGTGCATAAGTTACTATTTGCATTTCAAAACAGCTTGTGTCACGTGGCCCCATTGGAAATCCATACCATTTTGTTAGGCTGTATTTCATATTTAGCTGCTTCATCCCTTTATCACTGACTACTATTGATTCAATTCCCTTTATTTACTGCCTGAAAACTGCCCCAGGTTTCAAATGTCAGAATGTTTTTAGTGAGTCTTATATGCCCTATGTCCCTTCCTCCATCCATATCTAACTTTTTATTTCTCTCCTCCTAATTCCCCTTTCTCCCTCCCTCCCATCCTCCTTTCCTCTCGCTGCTGCTCTCAGTTAAAAGGGAAATTAAACCCTGTCATCTTCCCACCCACCAAAACGCAGACCTCTGCTCACTCAGGTGTGAATCTGCACATTATTTAAATAATATCTCAGGAGTGTCAGGGGAATATTCTGAGCTACTTCAAAAACACCCGCTCCCCCCTACTGACACTTTAATGTTGCATGTCCCTGCTGGAACCCCTATTTTGTTTACCTGAAGTGCTTGTGAAATGCATGTTTTTCCTAGCACCTTTCACATGTTTATGAAACAAAATTGATCCAAACTTAAGTGTCTGCATGCTCCAGTCTCACCTGAACTTTGATTGTTTTGCAGCACTGAATGTGAAGTTTTGTTTTGACCAAACATGTTGCTTCTGTTTTTTTCTCAAAAGGCTTTCAGCTGCTTCTCATCCCTAACTTTCACTTGTCCTTTTTAGCTCTGCTTTATTAAATTTATTCTCAGAAGTTTTCAGCGTCTGCACTTCTCTGACACTTGTTTTACCTAAGCTAATTTTTTTAAGTAATAGACAGTAAAACACTAAAAATGTAACAATAGGGCAATGCAGCCAATGTTAACTGTTAATAGTATTACCTTTAAATTGGTTTTATCCACAGTATATTAACAAGGGAGAGAGAGATGTACAGTAAATTATCATGATTCATTTTTGCGTGTCTGTCAAAAAGCATTACGCTGGGAGGTGTATGGTATTTATCATTGGACTGTGTGGGACAGAGTGGGCACAAGAAGGTCAGGGAGTTAACCTTCAGAGGCGTGAGGGCTGCATGAAGCATCATCACTGCCATCACGATACATGGCCTCAGCATTGCTACACAGCTGGAGGAAATGGAAAATCTGGATCGCCCCGATGGACGTCTGTGTGCACCTGTTGGCTTGCACATCTGTAAGAGTCTGTGTACATCTGTCTTGGTAGTGTAAATAAAAGGTCATGAAAATGGAGTTAAGAAAGTCAGATGAATACTTTCACCCCTGGTATGCAAGCCAGAAGAGACAGATGAAGAGACACTTCAACCTCAACAGTTTAAGCCAGGAATGGTTTTCAATCTGAAGAAAGTTAAGTTATAAAAGTGATTTATTTTTTGTGGGGCATTCAGTTCACCTTTACGTCACCTCTCCTGAAGTTTTTGCCTCTGGTTGACTGTAATGTTTCCTCTAGCTGTTAGTATTTTGCCGGAAAGAAAGGTGAAACAATACATCAGCGACTCCCTATTCAATGTATGAAACCTTAGGTCTTCCAGTGGAACCACAGGAAGGTTAACAATATGGTGCAGTGTGATTTGAGTGGCTGCAATGGAGACTGCTGGCCCTGTGACCAGGCAAAAGTTAAATAAGTTTAAATAGTCTGTGTAGCATACAGTCATTCGTCTCATTCGTGATTAAAAAGTCTATGGTGGCCTACAATGACCTTCTTTGAAATAATATTATTTGTCAGTTTTTCATGTTATGAAACTCTACTGCATTTACTTTATGAAAGCCTTTGTAAGTTCCCACAGGCCATACATATGACCTGGTAGGCTGCATTTAGCCCCCCTGCCTTGAGTGACACATACGTCCTATCCAGTTTGAAAATGTCCATTTTAAGGTTGAACCACAAAGCAGAAACTTTAAAATTTAAAAACCAATAAGCCACAGGTTATTATTTAAACCCCTAAATCTATATTAGTTCTCTGAAGTATTCTCTATTGTATTTTTTACCATATATACTTGCCAACTTCTGTCAAAAAGACAGAGGAAATATGAACAATATTTTATGCCTTTAAATTAGAAATAGTTGAAAATGTTTTATTATCAATGCTCATTTTTCCAAATATATTTTCTCTGCTTCATACATCATATATGTTTAGTAGAGGATACATTTACTATTTAGTTGGTAATCGTATTATTATCATTTTTATTAGCAGTAGTAGTAGTAGTAGCAGTAGTAGCTGTGGCAGTAGCATTAGCAACGATATCGTCGTTGTTCCTTTGGGTGAAAACCCAACCAAGGTTCCGTTTGTTCACACCGGGACTTAATTAATGGATCACACGAGAACAGACGTAAGGTGTGGATGAACACGGGAATGTTACCGCCGCGACAATTAACTCGCGTAAGTATCCACTTAACGTATCTTCTTTATTTACTATCGTGAAAACTAGCTAAGCTCAGTCAACACTGTTGCGTCGTCACTTCGGTTGTTTACGCAGCTCGACAATAAAGTATTCTAAAATATAGTTAAAACAGGTGTTACTTTTTAAATAAACGCCGTTTAGTGTAAGTAAGAGTCATAGAAAAACTATTTGTAAAGTACAACTTGAATTCACAATGTAAAAACAAAAAATCTTTCACTTCTTTAGCTGTTTGCAAAATGATCTAAATACAATAGATACTACTACTGTAGAGATAGAGTCTAAACTTCTTTATTTTCTGTACATTGTAAACCAATTGTAGGCTGCAAATAAACCTGCTTTAAAAATTGATTTAGAGTTTTCTATTATCCTTACTCGATTATATTTTGGACATTGTCTTTTCTAAAGAAAAAATGTTTAAAAAACAAGGTATTTGTTAATGTTTGAGTTATTTATGATTAATAATTCAGTGACCGTATGTTTAAGATCTACTCATTCATGAGCATCAGGCACGAAAAGGGAGAAAACTCAATGGTTCTTCCTGAGAAGCTGCTCTTTTCTGTACCTGTTCACGTTTTTCCATCTGTTAATTTTGTGATTTTTAAACACACTCTTTGTGTATGTATCCATCAAGTCTCTCCGGTTCAGAGTTCCCTGATTCTGTCTTAGAACAGCATCTCAAACTGCTGTGATCATGCAGAGTGAAAGACATCAGTCATGATTGAACCAGGACACTTCAGTTTGTATGTTTCAATTGCTCCCAGTGGTATTCTTAATAGGGATGGAAATCGATATGGCTTTTACTGTCACACTGCAGGGGCGGGGACCGTGTATTGACGTTCAGATGTCATTTTAGGAGGATTTGATGTTTCTGTCCTCTTCATTTATGATACCGCACTGTAGATCAAGTGATGGTCTGTTGTCTCCTCCCTTTCTCTAGGGCTTCACTCGAGCTCTGTGATTTTTCCGATATAAATCTTACACCAGTGCTTACCTCTAACAAAAATGGAATGTAAATGTAAAATAGTTTCATACCGAGAGGTAAATCCCTGAACTTTGTTGTGGTTAATATATGTTTTCCTTATAGTGATTAATTAGTGAAAAACTAAAATTTGCATGGTCTTAAGTTCTGAATTCGATAGTTCTGAAGTGCAGAAATGGCATCACCTAAATTTGAATATAAATGAATTGATGGTGAATTGATAATTATTGATTTTTTTTGTTTGTTTTAAAATGTCAATATTTTGGATTTTAAGAAAATATACAAATATAGAATAGAAGCAAAAGAAGACAGAAAATCCTATTCTGGGGATTTAAAATTTTTTTTAATCAAGTTTTTATTTTAAATGGGAATAACAAAATCTGTTTTTGGATGATTTATAAGTTATTATAATTCCTGTGTCCTATATCAGGTTAAAGGACGTGTTGTGAAATCCTTCTTTTATGCCACTTTTATGGGCTGTCTGAATTGGGCTACAAAACAACCAAGTGCAAAGGTGCTTTTCCCCACATCCAATATCTTATAAAGTCATCTTTTTGTAATATTATAGTCATCCGACATATCCTTATTCTCCTGCCACTCTTTCTTTTATGGGTGTTTTTCCTCTCTCTCCACAGTAGTGCAGGAACCCTAGAGTCACATTTCAGGCCTGGCTGCTACTTTAAACTCTATAATCTACTTGGCAAATGGTTTGAATGTAACGGCCTCAGCAGAGGCAAATTATTCACTTTAAGGACTCCCGCTGCTCTGGGACCCAGGTCTAGTTCCTGCTGCCGTTAACGTTACCACTTGCGTAGTGCACAAGCCATCATTATTTATTTAGCCCATTTAGTGTTTAACGTGTAAAAGGTCCACAGGGATGGTCCGTGGTTGAAGAAATGACTCCACATATATACTTTATAAAAGGTAAATCCAACAGGAAGAGGGTTACGGTAACATAGGAATATTTCAATTCTTCTCATGTTTCCAGGACAGACCTGATGGCATGTTTAAAGGCCCTGAGATTTTTATTATTACTGAGCTGAATTATTCTTGGATTAAGCCAGTTAAAATGAATATTGTAATGTGTCCGACGCGGTGTCCTCAACTGTTGACTCTTTTAAGACAACAGTCAAATTAACACTCAATGTTAATCTCAGTGTGTGTGAAATGTTGTGTGAGCATGGGTAGAGCTTTTGTGGTTGTATGTTACACTAGGCATAAGTCTGACCACAGTAATGGATAACTGTGATGGCATGTTTATTTTTGTTTTCTGTGTGTGTTGAATAAGAAATGGAGACATTAATAAGTAATCACTGGATGTTGGCCCCTCCATAACATGCTAGGCTGACAGCACTTGGTCCAAGTGATGACACCATTACTGGACTGATGTAGTCAACGGTTGCATTTCACCACGGGAATCTGTCTCCTATAGTGTATTTTTTGTAGCTGCTAAAGGGTCTACTGTATTTTGTAATTTGCAGTGAACCTAAACAGAGGCACAACTTGACTGTATTTAAATTGAACCCTATTTTAAATACTGGAACTGCACATGCATCTTTCTCAACAATATTAATCAGTCTACAGTTCCTTGGACATCCATTTGGCAGTTGTGTCAGTCAGTTGAATTATTGGTGAAGCTGGTTCAACGCAAGCCAGATGGTTTACGCTGGTGTTTCAGTGCCAATAACAAGGTGTATCTTCTGGGTAGAGCAACACCAAGTTAATGGGTGATGAAATAAATGTATATATATTGTGTGCGTTAATGTGCTAATGCATTAAGATAAAAAAGAAAAACTTAAATCTCACTTATTTCAAAATAAACAGCAGTAACCTAAACAATTTTAACATTTTATTGTCTATTTTAATCATTTTGAATGCCCTCGATATTTATTGGGCTTAAACAAAGAGCAAACAGAGAAAAAATGTTGGACAGAATGAGAAAGAGAGAGAATACAGTGGGGTTGTGGGGGGACTGAACAGATTGAATGCCTAATGAAATGGGTACTTCCAGGCCTGAATAAATTCTCTGGTCTGGCGATCCCCCAGGATTCTGGCCTCCCAGGGAGATTAATGACCACTGGGCCATGGTATAATGAAGTAGTTTGCCTTGGCAATGTGCTTGTGAATTCATCACAGTGTCCACAAGTGGGCTGGTCAAGCACAGCATCTTTATAAATCCCCTTCTCTCTTCTCTCCCGCTGCCACAGATTTATGGTTCTGCCACCCTCAAATGGTTTAGCCCCTCAGAGCAGACCCCGCCCTGGCTGACCATCACAGTCCTACCAAATCCAGGTCACTGCACTGATGGGGGAAAAATGGGAGGCTAATCAGATAATGGGAGGTGAAAATGGGCAAGAACGAGTTGGAATCTTCAATCTCTCAAACCCCACTCCCGCCACCCCAGTGTGAATGATCACGTGCACAACTGCATGACTGCACATGTACAACTAGAGGCCTATTGATTTCTTATATCAGTTTCTGGACCTTCAGGAAGCAAACATCCAGATAAGCAATTTGACTAGAACAATTGTTTTTATTGGCAGTATGGAAAGTATGTACTAATATACAAAAGTATATGCACATCAGTAACAGTAAAAATCACAATGTGTATCCAGAAATGATAAATATGACCTTGAACTTCATATTGAAAGTACTACTAAAAGCACCTATTACTTTTTATTTTGTTTTGAAATTCGTATATTAAGTTGTTAATGACCAAATATCATCCTTTAATAGCAAAAACCTATTTTAAGGTGAAGGGCCATGTTTTGGTTAGTGGCCTAGTGCTTCCTGTTATATTATCAGCCCTTGAAATGCTTTACGTACTGATGAACCACAGTATTGCACAAATTGCTGGCCTTATAAAGCCAGTCTGCTTGATAACCCACACTCCGTATGCAGTGGTGGCTCAGATATCAAAGGAGCCCAATGAGTCACGGTGAAGGATATTTAGATTAAAATGCATTTAATTGGACTCATTTCCAACAAGGTTGTGATATTTTCTCATTGTATCCCATCCATGCTTCTCCCACCTGCATTAAAAAACAAATTATGCCATTGTCCTAGTGTATGTAGCTTAACTGGGTTTGGAATTAATATTAATGGCTGCAATAAATACAAAATTGCATTATAGAAAGTTATGAAAAAAGGAATGTCACAGTTTATTCTAATGACTATTTAGCTTGTTTACCGTTGTTTACCAACATCCGTTTCACCCCGTGCTGCATGTACTCTGTAATTGTTAAAGGCTTTACAACCCCATTGTTTTCCAAGATGGCTTATCTTAATCTACGGTGTCTTATTTTTCTTGGAAAAGGATGGATGAGTGGGGTAATTGTACAGTTGACATCGGCTTAGACAACATCATCCCCTTAGTCCCCGGATAATCCCACGGAGTGATAACAATAATGGGAAAAAGAGAAAGGAGATATTTTCTCTTTACAAAAGAAGATATGCAGTTTAATTTGTAATTAGCTGCAGAGGTCAAAGACTTGAGCCAGCGTCTGAAGGTTATCCGCCCCATTATGGTATTTTTTTTTCCGCCTCACTCACAAGTCAACCCTCTGAATCAGATTATGACCTTGTTGTGAAGAAGTCAAGTGTTAATTGTGGTTCTGTGTGTGTGTGTGTGTATTCAGACCAAGATCAGTGAATAAGAATGTGAATGTTTTCTCCATAATTGCTTGACAGTTTGAAAAGTGTGTGTGTGTGTTTGTGTGTGCACTGGCGGTTGAAGGTGTAATTTATTTGGGGCGAGGGTTACGACCCTGGACCCCCATCCACACCCCCCTCCCATCTGCCATGAGTCAGACAAATCTCTGTGTGTCTGTTGTCTAGATATGGCTATACTTGTGGGGACATTTGTTTTGTGAAACACTTCCTTTTGGGGTCGCATTGTCCTTGTGGGATTCGTTTTGAGTTTATTTAGAAGTGAATCTAGGTGTGAGTTAGGGTAATGATCAAATGTACATTTATAATGGGGTTAGCAAGTGGATATGTCCATGTAAAGTACTCACAACTCATGAAAACCGATATGTGTGTGGAGAACACTTGGGCAGTGATCCCCAACCACTGGGCCGGGGACTTGTACCGGTCTGTGGGTGAATTGGTGCCGGGACGCAGAGAAAAAATGTTTTTTTTTCTTTTTTATTTGGCCCCATCTGGCTACTACTTACACTTGATCCATATCCTTATCAACAAAATAACATAAGTAGAATGACTAGGATTCCATCATCAATATCGCAACCATATTTGATTAGGAAATAAGTTATAGGCTGTGTGCACTTGAGAAATCTCTGTTGTGCCCATGCACAGTTTATTTGGGTAGAAAGATTTTATAGGTAGGAAAATGTATTTATCTGCCTCGTCTTAACGACCAGTCTGTGAGAATAGTACGAGACATTTAACTGGTCCGGGGAGCAAAAAAGGTTGGGGAACACTGCCATTGGGGACGTCAAAGTGGCAGATTTTCTCTCTTCCTGCTTTATTTGTTGGTGTAGAAAATAAGACCCTTTTGCTTGTGTGTGGATATGGAATGTTAACAGGGGTGTGTTTGTGTGGGTGTGTGTGTTTCAGTTTGAGGTATTGATCCCCCCCTCCTTCGTTATAATGAAGTGGAACTGCATCTCCATTACGAGCTGCCCCACTATTGGCTGGAGGTAATATGAAATTAGCTAGCGTGCCATGAGCCTGTCAGTATTGATTTCACTACCCAGATTACGTGTTACAAAAGAATAGAGCTGTCTGTGGCATAATTGAACAAGTTAACTCCTTGTCTCATAAAATGTAGGCCTGTATTGATTGTTGGAAGGGAGGGTGCGGTGATATGCAGCAAGAAACTAAGTTGCATGGGTGTTAACTGTGAAGAGGTGCTGATGGTTTTGTTTCTTCCCTGCCTGTGTCACCCTGACATGTGGATGAAAGGCTTTTTTTTTCTATTTTCTTGCTGACTGGCAGTATTGCAAACAGCAAATTAGCTGTGTTCCAATAGCTTCACGTTATGCAAACGTCTCGTTCTTCCCCTCTGTCATTTTTCGTTCCATTTACCAAAAGACTTGCTTCAGTCCCATTTTCAAATTATTACCATATGTAAAAGGTGTCGGAGCTTGACAATTGTCAGAGCAGATTTTCTTTGGTTTATCTCAAGTGACCTGTTTATAAGTGGAGCAGCCTTTGCCGGTGTTGTGATGAGGAATGATGTTGATGGCTGCAAAAGTCTTCTGTCTCACTCCTTTCCTTTGTGGCTCTACTGGAGCATGCTGGCCTTGTTTAATCGTACTTGGCACATTTGTGCCATGCAAAGAGGAGTGTTTAACAAGCGTCCCGGTCCATTAATTAAGGTTTCTTCAAGAAAAGAAATGGGAGAAAAAAAAGTGTGTTCAATAATTTACAGGAGCTAAAGGCTTTAGGCAAATAATTTGACATAAAAACATCTATACATGTCACGCACAGATGCACATGTGTTCTCTTGCTCTGCAGGGTAAAGTGAACAATTTAACCTTTGAACCAGTTGCATCGAAGAATGTTGTTTGATAAAGCCCCGTAATGAGGACGGGGTATGCACATCTGTCTTGAATGTAAAGACTTTGGAAATGAGGCTACATTAGCAAAAAAAAAAATCTAGTCAAATTTCTGGTAATTGTACACTTCAAAACCTAACAATGTAAAGGGATTATCTGATAAGGCGTTGAGCAGAGGAGGGTGTAATGAATTGTTTGATACGTACACGATGCTGTTTCCCTTAAACACACATGCGAGGTTCCGTGTTTCCCTCCTGTGACAGATCAAGGGGTTAATGAAATGCTCCTCCACGTGCTGATTTCCTGCTCTCCAGTGCTGATTGATAAGTAGCTAACCAACGAAGCCTGTAATTACAATCTTACAGAAACCAGACTGATCTGTATATAAATCTCACCGTCCAATTACAAGATGTAATAATTCTGCACTCAAGCTGGTAATGAGGTCTAATACTGGCGCATGTGATAATCCCCTCTGGATGCGGGCTTGATCAGATGTTGGCTTTGTAATTAGACTGGCAGAAAATCATTATTTCGTGTCCTGAAAAAAATGAGGTTGGTGGGAAGTTAATTTTCTCCCCATTCTCTGAAGCACAGACACGAATTTAATGATTTAATCATGATTGTTAGCTATTTTGCAATCAATTTGTAATGATTGTGTTGCAACAGAGGCTTTCAGGGAGAAAGGCCTGTAAAGATCGAAGGTGTCACTGATATGCCAAGACTCTGTCAATAGATGTATACAGTGGAGCGCAGGCACCAGGGAATACCATGTATATTTCTGTGCACACTTGTGAGTAAATGTGTACATGGGGATATTTGTTTTCTGCAGGGAAGATCTGAGGCAATCTGATAACACTCCTTAATGTTCAGCTAATACTTGTTAAACAATTAATTTCTTTTTGTCAGCTGCAAACAATATTAAGATTTCGTTGTGAATAACTAAGTCTTGGCTGGAAAAACTTTGATAAAGTTGAGTGAAAGCATAGAAAAAAACACAATATATTTTTCACAAGTCCTTTTCCAATGAGAAAACATACTTTGGTTTTCTTGGCTTTTCCAGGTGTGTTACTGATATTTAGACAAATTAGGGACATTAAAATAAGGACACATGTCAGTATGTCTTCAGAGTTTGTAGTGTAAAGGGTCATGATTAATACCTCTGAATAATACATGATGATTAGTTAAGACATTGTAAGTGAAAATCGCGGTTTACAGTTGTCAGCAAACTGTATTACTAACCAATTCCTTTCATTTGCATTGTATCGAAATGTCATATATTTATTTAAATTTGTCTTTGTCATCCCTTTTGGGGGCGTTGTTTCCATTGTGGTGGGGAGTGTTAATCAGTTAATCAGACAAACTCACCAGGCAATAATACAACAATTGCCTGTCTAGTGCTACTGTTGACGTAACCAATGTTGGATCAACAATGCATTGTATTTAAATAATGTTTTTAAATGCAGTGTCCTGTACCAGCACATGTTAAACTGTATATACTCTAAATGTCCATGTTATAGTAGAACTGCTTTCCTTTATGTTTTATTCAACATGAGACAATCTGGTTTACCTGGCTGATTTCCCAAAGCATAAGATTTGCACACAATACCACTGTATTGTATGCCGTTTATAAAGTCTTGTTTATGTCCCAGTCCACATACATAAACGAAAAGCTTGAAAGTAGCTCCATAGAGGCTTACACTGTATTAACATCTTCTTTCACTGAAGCTTTATTCAATGTTAGATTCAATAGTCTCTGTTTGATCATCTGAAGCTCCCGAGTTTACTGGACCATCCACCATTCAGTGGAGTTATCCCACTCTTTGGATTTCACTCGTCTCCTCTGGCCCTTAATCTCTTTACGATTGCCTCTGAATACTTTATTGATAAGGAATCGACTCCTCTACTCCATGGTGATTTCTATAATTGATACTGTTTGAAGTTGCCCTCAGAAGACCAGGAGCTCAAAGCTCGGCTGTTGTTTTGATCAATTATATTAAAGAGCAAACTTAAAAAAAAAAAAAAATATCAGGATTGCATCACTACTACCCTCTCTTTCTCCGATACCACACTTGCTGCACTCCTACCGCCAACTTCATTTAATAGAGCACAGCACAGGGCTGACACTGAAGGTCTGGCTGATTATTTAATATCAGCCAAGTGCAAGGTAGAGGTTAATTTTGAGTGACAAGGTAGAGGTTTAATTATACTTGGGAGTAGCCTTTATATATGACAAAAAACCCCAAATATGTTGGTTATATTTTCCTCATGGAAGTAAGAGTTCTAGATCAGTGTTCCCCAACCTTTTTTCTTTTTTTATTTTGCGGCACGAAGCAGTTTATGGTCTTTTTTCACAGATTGTTAAGGTCGTTAAGTTTTGGCAGACAAATGCCCCTTAATAAAATTAGATTTCCGGTGTTCTGAAATATTTTGCTACCTATAAAATCTTCCTACCCCGAATTAACTGTGCATGCACACAAGGATTTCTCAAGTGCACACAGCCCATAAATATCTGCTACCAGACCAGTATAAAAAGTTAAAATCTTTAACAATGACTCTGCGTCATTTTGAGTTTATTGTTGTCTTCACTGAAAAAATGTTTCTTAATCAAATATAGTTGCATTATTGATGGAATCCTTGCCATTCTATTGTTCAATTATTTTGTTGATATAGCTAAGGATCAAGTGGAAGTACCGTAATTCCAATTCAACCAATTCATCCACGAACCATTGTTCTAAAGCACAGTTTTAAAAATATAATGTAATTTGTTATTCATCTGATAATAAGGATGTCAGGGAGTACTATTACTCTTGTTCAGGTCAAAACAAGATAAGAAAATGTAAGAAAAGGGTAGTTGATAATCTGCCTTGACTTTTCTTTCAAATGCCAAATGGCAAAATAAGTATCAGTTGAAAAATGTCTCAACATTGCTCTCCTTTTTCCAAGTGCACATACTTTTTGTGCAGCCTTTGTGCCTGGCCTTCAACCTGGTTGCTCAGTTCCTTTTGCAATTTGCACCTCTGGTCGGTCTGAAGGCTCCTCTGAGATGCCAGTCCGGTGCTTTGGGCTGCTGTGCCTTTGGACCTCAGAGTCTTTCACTTTTGAGTTGGAGAGAGAAAGAAGGAGCTACCTTACCAAGCCCTGCCCATCCTCAGACCTGGTCTGCCTCTACATACATCCCCACCTGC
Source organism: Paraplagusia blochii (assembly GCA_016785265.1). Taxonomy (NCBI): domain Eukaryota; kingdom Metazoa; phylum Chordata; class Actinopteri; order Pleuronectiformes; family Cynoglossidae; genus Paraplagusia; species Paraplagusia blochii. The sequence continues at coordinate 30,852 of JAFBJS010001603.1, forward strand.
TCCATACCTCAGAAGAGCTTTCAAGTGCTCTTTGAAAGGGAAAAAAGCAGAAGGGGAAGAAATCAGAGTCTGTGTTCTTCCAGCCGCTCAATATCACGGCACTGTAGCCTCTCCCTGCTCCCAGGACACCACTCTATTGCCCTCTCCTCTGGTCTTCAGATTTCTCTCACTTTATTTTTCACTCCCCTCTATATCTCTGAGTTCTTTCTCATGACCTGATCTTCTGTTTGACAGTTTTATTTTTGAATGACAGTTGTGAATAGACCTGTGCTGCAGAAAGGGTGGATGGATCCAGTGAATTAACCATTAACAGTTATTGTTTCATTTGGTTTTAATTAGATTTCCTGAATAGTAAAAATGATCTTATTGAAAAAATCTTTTAATTAAATTAATTTTAATTAAAATTTTTTTTAATTATATATATTTATTGGGATTACATAAAACTTTTAACCACTCTTTTCATGTCGCCCAGTGCCTGCAGAATAGGGCTTAAAAAGTGCTGTTTTTGTTATTAAATGTTACCACTTTTGTATCAAAATGCTGCAAATGTGGCACAATTTTTAAGATTGTAACAGCAGACATAGTTATAGTGTGGGGGATGAATTTTCCTCATCAAATTTAATCCCCATCTCTTTGACATCTTTACAATGCGATGAGACATTCATGAGTGCATGGGAATGTAGTAATTTAAAGGAATAAGCCTCTGGCTCCTTTATTCCACTCTGAACTCCTCACATACTCTCTGATATGGAGACACATTAAAAGTCCCTCCCTGTAGCTCTCCTCTTATCTTTGCCTGCTGTAACTATCTGGGAGAAATAGGACTGGGTTAAAGTTTGAAGTAATCTTTCTTTTCATTCTTTCATGAAACATATGCCCACTCTGTAACAAGGGGAAAACTAATTATAGACTTGTACCATAAAGATAATACACTTGTCCTGATTGCTTTGTGCCCTGCGCTGGTTTCCGGATCCTCTGTGTGTATGCGCGCCTGTGTTTGAGACAGTAAATGTGTAGAAATTATGTCTTTATCTAGACCCCAATATTCCCATAAAAACCTACAAAACCCTGTAATTATGTTCCGTGCCAACAGAATGGCAAACTGGACATTGTTCATTTTGAGTGGGGGAAAAAGTACGAGACATTTCCCTAAAGCTGTTTCACTCTATGATTGTGTTTTAGGACATGAGTTACATTGTGGGCAGTGGCCTGCAGGACGAGGAGTAGGCAAGCATGCAATACAAACAAAGTGAACATAAATAAATTCATGGAAAGGTTTGTTTGCCAAGGCTCATGGGTCAGATCCTCAGTCTTGCTGCTTCCACCGAGCAAACTTGTAGACTGTTTACGCCAAGGTGGACAACTGGGAAGCCTGTTATTGTGTGTAAAAACTTGGTTTATACAGCGTTTTGAACAATGAAAATACACCGACTGTAATTATAACACATGCTTACATTACTGACGGTATTTTCTTAACTGTCAGTTGACTCTGGACCTTTCAAACTTCCTTGGACTATAATTGTAGCACTTTTTAGAGACAGGTTTATTTAAAAATGTGTGCACATGACTAAGCCTTGTTGGAAGATTCTATTTAATGAGCATAGCTGTTGGTTTGACACAAGCTGACCAAGTTATGGCTTTGAAGCCTCAGGTCAAGAAGTGTCAAGCAGCATTACTCCAGTGCCTTACTCACCAACTTTGCTATTTCATGTAGCATCATTCACCTAACATTTTGGAAATTTGTCAATGAGGAAAAATGTAAGGAGTGACTAAAAGTTAGTAGACAGACCTACACTACATACAGTGTATCTGTTTACCCTGGGATCTACAGCTGGGAATTTGTAGCATATGCTTTAGCCCTCGGCAGCCATGCGAGAGAATGAAACAGAAACATACCCCAGAGACAAGTTTTTGGCCATCCCACCGTCTCTTTAGGCAGTGCCACTGGGCTCAGTGAGATGATTGTCTCCCTAGTCTGTGTAAATTCTCAGTCATCCAGGTCATTCAATACAAAGTTAGTTTCTTCGAGGGCAACTGGACATGGTGGGTTTCTTCAAGATGTTTCACTTCTCATCCAAGAGGCTTCTTAGTTTAAAAAAGAGACTGAGAGGTGAAATGTCTTCAAGAAACCCACTATGTCCAGTTTCCTTGGAAGTAATTTTGGATTGTCTACCTAATTCATAAACTGAGATTGATCCCAAAGCAGTCAGGTAACACTGTGTTTTCCAGGCTTACAGCTATGGGGTTAGGTGAAGGACAAGGTGGACCAATACTGATATAAACACGAGAGATTCTTTTCTTTATGTTTTTTTTTTTTTAACAGCATCTGATGACATTTGTCATACTGTACATTGAATTAAACTGAACATGACTATTAATCACAAATATGCGTGATTGTCTGAGTGACAAAAATGACATGCCAATGTTTACATAGTAGTTAATACAAGGGTTAGTTTTTACACAAGTTTGCTTTAATTGACTTATGTTGTGATCTATATAGTAAATAAAATCAAATAAAGTCAAAATCTGTCATCACATTTACCCCTTAAGTGTTGGATATAATTGTTACAGAAAAAAGTCAACATACAATGTGCTCAAAACATGAAAATATGACTTATGTGTTTCATCATATGGCCTTAGGTCGTGTAATCCCTGATAATTTATGGCACTTCTCTGCTCTACTCTACTGTAACTCAGCTGTACACAGTGTGATGACAGTTGATAAGTATAGCCATTCGTTGGCTGTACTGCTCTTAGAGCTGGGTCTCTCTCATTGTTCTGATATTGACCAGAAATATTGAGGCAGATATGTGTTTCTGCTTTTAGTTGACCAGTTTGAAGAAGACTCAGTGTGGGGCTGTCTTCATTAGAGGACTGTTAAATCTTGTTTCACCTGACTGACTGACTGGCTGTGATGAGACTCCATTAGACTGCTGCAGAATCCTCAATGGACTACCTATTTATTGAAGAGCGCTTTCTTTCTGCCTCACTCCCCTTCTTTCTCTCTCTGTCTTCCTCCCTTTCTCTCTCTTGTTATGTCTGACCAGGCGAGCCCCAAGAGCCCCCTTAACCCACGCTGCTTGAAAGCCAAGTCAATCAGATGCAATGATGTTACACTCCTCTCCAATGAATACCTTTCACCAGTCATCAGAGGAAGTGTCTGTGTCTGGCAGCTGATTAGGAGTTCACCTCAAGTAAGTTCATCTCAATTCACTCCCTGTCTGAGGAGAGGTGCTTGTTCCTCAAGACAATTACTTTATCTCTGAGCAAAAACACATGTAAAAAGATAAAAACATGGCATTCCAACTTTTTCTGTTCACAAAGAACATGTTGTTCCCGAATAAAATGAACAATACACGTCCTATCCGTGAATGGTTTGTTAAGAAGAGTGCTAATGTTTTCAAGAATGCTATGATTCTTTGTTATGATGCTCAGTTGAGCATAAGTGAAGTCTCATTTATTGAAAAGTGTCTGTAGCGAACATTCAGAGTGACCGCTTTATAGATCTGTAGTACAGCAAATGCACTGTCAGGAGTGATTTGTGAGAGAAGAATGTCAGCTAAGGTAAAGGGAATGGTTTACAGGACAGTTGTGAGACCAGCCATGATGGATGGATTAGAGACACTAGGAATAGATAGAAGACAGGAGACAGAGCTGGAGGTGGAAGAGTTAAAGGAATGAGGTGATAATGGGGACAACACAGACAGGAAGGTTTGAAGAAAAAGCTGGAAAAGCTAGATTAAGATGGTTTGGACATGTTCAGTGGAGGGACAGGGGTTATATTGGTTGAAGAACTATTCTAGAGATGGAGCTACCAGGTAGGAGATGAAGAGGAAGGACAAAGAGGAGATTGATGGATACGCACAGAGAAAACTGCAGTGGTAAATGCAGTGCATCCTGGGTGCTTTGTAGCTGCAAATAGAACTTTTAGGGTGAAGGCTGTCGTTGACTATTTAGTAGGAAATATTGGTCTTAATCAGGGTGTTGGTTTAAAGTGGTTGCTTGCTGAGGAAATTGAAGGTCTTTGGTTTAGCATTAAAAAATGCTGCATACTGACCTGTTAGCAAACCAGTGTCCATCACACAAAATAAGTTGATAATCCCTAATCACATGCTATAGGTCACACAGAGTGATGTGCCGGTTGAGATCCCAAAAGCAAGGTGTGTCTCAGTGTTTGGCTGTCAAGTGATATGGAGGAGCTTTTTGTGAGCTTTTTTGCTCACAACATTGGAATCAACAGCATTCAGCCAGTCTCAAGTGGGGTAACTTCTACACTCATCACTCTACAATGACTCACTATCCTATTTTACAGCACCAACAACTGCTTTCACTTGACTGTTGTTCTGCTTTCTTTTTTTATTAATAGCATCCAATGTATTGATTGTAGCTATATCAGTTACATTGAGGATAAAATACGTATCAGATAAATAAAATGCCAGTTTGCTAAGACAATCTTAGCAGAGAAAAGACAGGTCTGTCAAATACATCAGAATAACATCAATGAAGAAAGGGACATTTAAAGGGAACAGGAATTTAAAGAAGAGACTAAAATAAATGTCCATTGTTGTCAAATAAATTCATTGGTGTCCTAATATAGATTATATGAAATTAGTGACACAAATATGAGTAGTTGGGACAAGGGTCGTCTTCGATGTATTTTTGCGAGTATGTCAATCAAAAATGAAATGAATAGTAATTAACAATGGTACAAGCAGGACAGAAAGAGAGCAGTTTTCAACTTAACAAATACTGCAATGAAACATTTGAATGTAGTCACGTCAGCGTATACTGTTATTCATAAGATGATGGTTCTGCTTGATGTGAAAATCCAAACAATATGTGGTATGAGCTCCAAGGAGATTTACTGAAACAATATGATCTGGTTGTCAAACCAGGATGTCTATGCTTTTGCCTGGAATAGCAGTTGATAGCATACATAATGTACTTACTCTACGTAATGTTTTTGTTTTATTCAATTCTATTCTCCCTCTAGTTTTGGCCAAGCTGGAAGGAGAGTTACTATTATACTGTTTTATATCTGATATGAGGGTGTTTTTGGCACCTACTAAAACAGTCGTAGAAGTACAAGGATCTGCATTGAGATCCTTCAGCGCAGTGTTTAAAAGTACTTCAAAGACTTAGTTTTGATCTTTCCATATACTACTGCCCAGGCCTTGTGCTTTACTGGACTACCTTTGCTGTCTGCTGCTCAACAGATGGTTGTGATTCTCTGCTTGATTCCCAAAGGTTCAGGGTTATTCAACTTTCTGTGGGGGAATGATCAGGTGTGGTTTGTTAAGATGTTACAGCAGAGATATACTTTGACGTAGGAACCATGGAATATTTCTTTCTGCTGTGAGCTTCCAAACTGTTGGTTGGTAAAGATCTTTCCAGATGCTTTCCAACTCCATTTGCCCTCTTTAGTGCAACTTGGCCAGATCTATGGACCTGAATGTTTTTAGTTATGTATGTACTTTGTGTACTTTTCCTAAATATTTGATCTGCATTTATTTGCAAAGAGCATTATGTGAGAGCTAATTTACTAAGTAGAAATGTGGACTTACAATGATCATAAGTTGAGTTAAATATGAAAAAGTTTATTATAAATAATTGTGGAATATATGTATCTGATTTTATCTCAAACAAAGACTCTAGATCAGTGTTCCCCAACCTTTTTTTCAGGGACCAGTAAAATGTCTCGCACTATTTTTACGGACCGGTCATGAATTGTGACAGAAAAATACCCCTTAATAAAATTTAATTTCCGGTGTTCTGATATATTTTCGGACCTATAAAATCTTCCCACCCGAATTGTCATTTTGAGTTTACTGTTGTCTTCACTGAGAAAATATTTCCTAAACAAATATAGTTGCATTGTTGATAGAATCCTAGCCATTCTGTTGTTGGATTATTTTGTTGATATGGGTATGGATCAAATGTAAGTAATAGCCAGATGGGGACAAAAGAAAACATTATTTCTATGCGGCCTGGCATCAATTTACCCACGGACCAGTATCAGTCCCCAGCCCAGTGGTTGGGGACCACTGATCTACGTGCTATTGTGCTCTGAAACCTTGTTTTTAAAATTTGCACCTTTTTGCACCTTTTCATGGTGAAAAAGGTTGTATCCTGTACTCTGACCCACCTGGTCTGGTAGAACACAAGATCATATGCATGGACCTTGGGCAGCAGCTGTGCTTCCCTGTGGCCTTTCTGTACATGCACCTCTTTTGGGATCTATTTATACATCAGTATTCAGGTCCACTACCTGTGCCCCTTCTCATTCCATCCAACCTTGGATTTATTTTCATACTATGGAGGTATGATAGCAGCTTAATAATTCATATTTAGAGTGTATACCCATGCACTGAAAAATTCTGATTCATCCTCCTGAGTAGCTGCCCACTGTCTTGCATCATTTAAGCCGGCGCATTTTAGTTGTGGCTTTTTTGCTCACTCTCCGCAGTGCTCTTTGGAGTGGAGCCGTCAGATTTTTTGCCGTCAGAAAGAGATTTCTGTGGGTGGACAGGAGTCACAGCCTACTTTTAGTCACCATGCTTTTTTTAAAAAGCAACAAGAGTCCAAGTGAACACTGAGATTAACATGGATGTGAACTACGCAGGTGGTACAGATTTTATTTTATTCCATAATATAAAGGCTTTGAAACAACTAAACTTTTTAAGTCTGTTTTGCATGTTAGTACCAACTGTACATACATGAAGAAACTAACAGTATCCCTTTAGAATTTTTCAGCTTTATTGAATTATTGGAGGAAATTAAGTCAATTGCAAAGTAAATCATAACTTTGTGGTTGATCAGAGAAATCATAAATCTCAGAGATCACAGACTGACAGAACCCTCTGTAACCGAAGACTGTTTGATTGATCCTTTGTTCAAAAACTGATTGAAACAGAATGTTATGCGTGGAAAGCCAGTACAACCTGCCAGTACAACCTGCCCGCTCACTGTTTCATGTGATGCCAGGATCAAAATACTGCGAAAGATGTAGTCAGATGTGAACGCAGAGACATTACATCATAGGCCTTTCTGAGGAATGGTATTCTTTTCATTGTGCTATTATTTATCCTGGTTTCCAAGAGTTCTGTGCTTGAACAAATACATGTGTTCGACATCAGACCTTGCGTTAAGAGTCTGTCTTTGTCAACAAGTGAAGCTTATCTTTTTTTTTGAATTTCAATAGTATGGTATGTGTAATAAAAGCTTGGCTTCTGGGAGTGGACCTACAGTATCTGCACACTGCAGATATATAGCAACACTCGACCACACTGCGACCTAAGGAAGCAAAGCTCTTTGGATTTCGCTCCTTAAACTGAGTAGCTTTTTTCGCATCCCACTCGTTGGAGTGAAAATATAAATATAGTTTAAGACAAACCAAAATAAATGGGTAGGTTCAGAATAGGGCAGAACAACAAGCCGCAGAGTAGGATGCGGCCACTGTAGACCACAGCCTGCAAACCTGCCATGGAAATAGATGCTTACAAGATACAAAAACATTTGTGACACTGTGACAATATGTGCAGTTGGAAGATGGTGTTAAATGTGTTTTTGTTATTCTGTACAAACCTGCCTGATTTTTAACATGCTTATATCTTAGAAATAAGAAAACCTGGTGTCAGTTATTTCTTAAAATAGTCAGCTATGACAAGCCGCAAGGATTTATATCATTTTCATGTCTAGCATTCTTGAGACAGATTATGTGATTGTTAGATGTTGATGGAGAAATACAGAGGTTTACAGGACAGAGATGAGACCAGCCATGGATGGACTGGAGACACTAGGAATAGGTAGGAGACAGGGAGCCGAGCTGGAGGTGGAGGAGTTAAAGATGCTGAGATTCTCTTTAGGAGAGACAAGAAATGGGCTGATTAGACGGACAACACAGACAGGAAGGTTTGGAGAAAACGCTACAGAAGCCAGATTGAGATGGTTTGGTTTGGTAGAAGAATGATCCTAGAGATGGAGCTACCAGGTAGGAGACAAAGAGTAGATTGATGTGAGGGAGGACATGGAGGTAGTTGAAGTTAGAGTAGAAGATACAGAGGACAGGGTGAGATGGAAGTTGTTGACTTGCTGTGGAAACACCTGAAAAAGCTGAAAAGAAGAAGAAGTGATATAATATTCTTACAAACCTTACATGGTTAGTAAGGTTTTTAGTGTCATTTTGAAACTGCATTACATTTTTCGAAGACGATCATGGCGAAGGTTAAACATTTTGAATAAAACTCCAAACGTAACTAAGGCATACGTTCTCGTGTGGATATAGACTACAACTTTTATTAAAGGAATAAAGTTGTCTGACAAACTTTTTCAAAACATTCTAGTCATTTTTAATGATCGCAATTCAAAATCCTTGCATTAACAGTAAGTTAATCAAGTTGAATCTTTTTGATTATTACGTTTGAAAACATTGTTGTAAACTGATAAACTGATACACACAGGAAATTACTGACACTTTTAAAGAAACACTCCACAACTTCTCACGTTCCCCACTTACACAGTTTAGTGACTATCCAGTATTACAGTAGAGAGTCTGCTGACAGGGTGGGGAGCAGGGAGAGGAGAAGATGGGAGGTCTCCCAGGAGAGCGCTGCCCGGAGGAGGCGCGATTAGGAGGTGAAGCAGTCAAACGCTCACACCAAATGTGCTGGCACGTCATGATAACCCCAGGCTGTTCTGGTGTAAGAGGACTGACAGGCAGACTCTCCTTACGGCTGACTTCAGCTGGATTATTTATCGTCTCGTATTGCCAGGGTTCTGATGGGACCTCTACCCTCCTCCTGCTCATTTGGAGCTTGCACACATGCAGCAGCCTGTGCACTGACATACAACAATGTAGTATAACCCAACCACTGAAAAACATGCACATTTTTGTGGTTTCTATGACAATAATGCCACTTTATTTTGTTTTTAAATAGATTGGCTATGAATGACTAGCTTGGTTACAAAAAACTATATCATGAAGGAAAAAATTGCAACTACTTTGTGTTCTAATTTCTAAATTTTATTTGTAGCACATATGTTTTGTTTGGTATAGTTTTTTGTAAAACTACAGCTGGGGTGTCCACGTGTTTTTGTCTCGTGAGCTACTTTTCAAACGACAAGGCTGAAGTGATCTACCTAAAGTGAAAACTCTAGTTATATTTAACTCTATAAACTGGATATCTTAATCTATACACAATGCCATAATATATGTTTCACTGTTGGACTCAATACCTACATGATTCTCACTTTAGCCCAATGATTAGTGTCTTGAAATAGAATTACAGCTCTAGTTTTATGTACTATTATTTTTTATGTTGTTGCTCAGAATCTACCAGCACTCCTTTGGAAATCTACTGGTTAATCCCGATCTACCTATTGGCTACCCCTTAACTACAGTATGGTGACAGTTGATCCGAATGGGTTGTTGCCAGTATTATCCCTACCACCTATTCTCCCACCCTGACTTCAATTAATATTTTTTTATCAATTGGGCCTTTGTTTCAAATAGGTTTTTGAGTACACACACACACACACACACTGTGAAATAGTCAATATGCTGTGAACAGACTCATGGGAAATGACAGAAGCACCTGGTTGCCTGAGGTGGTTATCTTTCATTTCTTTCCGTTGAGGATGGACGTCACTATGAAAACACCTTGGGTGTTACTGCTGCTGAATGGCTCCTTTGTTTTTGCATTCTTCTGTTGTGTGCAAACTGTCTTGGTTTCTTCAGCTAATAATTGCTCATCACAGTTGGCTTTTTTTTTTTTTTTTTTACAAGTTTGCACACTAACCTTCGTCATCGTGTGTGAATCTGTGTTTACAAAAAACACTTGTTTTCCCCACCCTTTGGCGTAATAGTACCTGACGCCTACCTCTCAGTATTTCAAGTGACTGTGGGTTGCCATTAAGTTTTTTTTTCCTCCAGAACAATTGTCTTGGCATAGAAGAAAAGATGAAGGGTTTTGTTTTCCCAGAGATAATATGAAGCAGAAAAAAAAAACGAGTGTCATAATATGATTGTCAGGTGAATTGAACAGGGCCCGTGGGCCAGGGGCCCTCTTTGTTTTTCCAGCAGTAGTGGTTGGCAGTGTTTGATAGATCTAAATTGAACACACATTTATCCTGCTAGGTTCAGCTGGAGTGTGACGGCTATGATGATGCCTCAATTAGAAACATTAACGGGATGATTATGCTTGCTTTTCTGGGAAGTTCTCTAGTGAGACGAGGACTTTTTTTGTTCTTGCTCTGTGATCTTTTTTTCTCAAAGCAAAAGTGCCCAGCAGCGAGTTGGTGAAATCACCCCATTTTTTACTGAATGGGCTGGAGGATGTTTGGGCTGATAGATGGAAGGTTGATTCTTCAGATGTCATATAGATATAATGGAATAAAAATCCATATAGTGGATGAAAGAAAAAAAATGCCAGAATGCATGAAAAAGCTGGAAGGAGTAAAGGAGAAATGCCTCAAGATGTCCGTCCAAGAACCTGGAACTTGACACAAAGACGTTTTCACTGCTGTCTTCAGGGCAATATGTAAGCACTTACAGGAGACATGCTGTGTCAAGGTCAGCATAGAACTTATGGCTTGTTTAAGCTTTAGTGGAGTGTTGTAAGGGCCGAGGCCTGTAGCAGCTGATAGGTTTGAGTGTGTCTAACCCTGTGATCTGTATCCTTACATTTGCCTACTGGGCTAAGATCTGTTCCCCGTCCTTCTCTCTTTGTGTCCTGTGAAGTGAGGCTTATCCCAGACCCCCTGTTTACTCTGTCCCGGACAATAGAAAAGTCTGAGGTCTCTTTGTTGGGTGGATTTAGGCCAGATTTAGTTCAGTTTTATCTGGTAGGGCCTCTTTCATCAGCCAGGAGGTCTAATACCCTTAACTGGCTTAACCTAGCTCCCTCTGTGAGCCCCGGGGTCCTCATGCCCACAATCTCCTGCCTTATTGCCACTCCTACTTATCCCTCACTCGTGGCCTTGCCCTCGCACTTCCCTGACATAGAGCAATCCCTGCTGGAGCTCAGATCACGACACCTGAATCATTGTCGTTTTCCATGTCATACACATGTTAGGAATCAGCATAAAGATCCCCATGAAACACACCGCGTGTGCAAACAATGTGTGAGGTACTGGTATTGTATAAATAAACAATGACTGCTAGCATTTATAATTCTAACTTTGTAGAAAATAGGTTGACTGATTTCATAATACAAAAATCCAGTATTGTGTACACATTGCAGAAGTGTGCTGTTTGTATCGGGTTGGATGGTGGTGGCCTAGTCGTTAAGGAACGGGGCTGGGGTGCGTAGGGCTCCTGGTTCGAAACCCACCAACTGCCAGGTTATCACTGAGGTCCACTGAGCATGAGACTGTCCCCACTCACTGCTCCCCAGGTGTTTAAATCTACCCACTGTTCACTGTGGTGGTGGGTAAAATACAGACAAATTTTGTTGTGTGCAGTGGGTTGGATCACAATGTCACAATGACAAGGAGTTTGCTTTTCATTTCCTTCCTCGTTATGGAACATGCAGAACTCTGTCCATGTTAAACTGTGGTTAAAAAATACTGTACAACTACCGTATATTTGTGTATGTGCAGTAAAGCAGGTCATAATTATTAGTTTCCTGAAATGTTTGTAGTCTACCTATTTTTCACATTATCAGGGGAAGCTAACCACCAAATGTTCTCTTGTTGTTGATATGTGCAATTCACAGCCTGGCTTCCAAATTCCGTATTCATGAGACGAAAAAATATTCTTTTAAAAAAAGTTGTTTTGAATTGCAAATTTTCCCAAATCAGCACCTAGCTGAGGATGGTGAAGGAGAATAAATGCAGGGATAGTATGGTGCTTACCTCCCCCCCCTCGTAACACTTCCCCACACTGACACGTGGGCTGCCAGACTGTACTCTGACATATGTGCCCAAATTGTCATGGCATAATTATGTAACCTAGGCCATCCAGATTATTCAAATACTCCCCCGAAAGTGTCATCTTCAGTGTCAGTGAGGCTCTTGAGACCTGTCACCTCCTGAATTCAAAATGGTTAAATTTTGAGCCCGGGTCCCTTTTTCTGCCTCGCTCTCTCTCATTTTCCCCCCTCCAGCCCGGCCTAATCCAGGGGCACAGCGTCACAGCAGCATCAGTGTTACCTTTGATGGGTCTGGATTAAAGCAAATCTCCATTCCTTTGGTGGATTTCAAACATTGCTTCAACAATAATGCCAGCAAGGGGTGAGTTAATGAGGACTCGGGTGTGAACTGGCAATGAGTGATTTCAAAATCAACCTGATTAGAGGCAGAGATAATATCTAGTGCGCCTCCCCTCCTCCACGCCTTCCCCTCCTCGCCTTCCTCTTTCCCTTCATTCCATGTCTGTCTTTTTCTACTCCATCTGTCCACTTCCTACTTTCAATTTCGGCTGTCTCTTTCTCTCTCCATCCCTGCCTATATTCCCCCGTACTCACGCTCCCAAGTGAGGGAGGCCTGACTTAATTAGTGGGCTGGAGTGTGAATGTGCCTTTCACAGTGTGTTAATGAAAAGCTTTGCGCTTTCCCTTTCAGTGTATTAGCGACCGGCTGTAGTCTGCCCACACTCTGAGCACCTCACTTCCCTCCTCATCCCTCGTCTCCTCCCTCATCTTTACCCCCCTCATCCCACTACCCCCCCCTGGCCAAAGGGAGGTGTTATTATAGGGGCTGTTGACTCTGTGGCTTTAGGTTTTGGGTCTCTGTTGTACTCAGCTCAGAGCCTAATTAAACATGCAAATAGGATCTATGGAACACGTCTTAACAACCGTTCTCTGTGTAGCTATTATGTCAGATGTTCGTTCTTCGTCTTTGTCTTCTTTTTTTTTTTTGCAATTGTACGATACCACTTTGTGTTTTTTTTTTTTTTATTTTGAGGTATATCGAATTAAGATATTATTAAATTAGACATTATTTTTAGATTGAGCACCGTTTTATTTCCAGAAATTATAAATTGTTCTGTATTCCTAAGCAAAACCTACCTTATTCTAAAAATGTCTTATGTTTTTATGGGATGATAATAAGAGGTGAGTGGGGATGTGATTTTTTTTTTTTTTTTTGTAATTATCTCAAGTTTCGGTCAGGGCCTATGAAACATTTGAAAGCAGTTATAAAGACTAATCTAAGTAACAGATCTAAGTAAGGAAATTTTAATCAAATTATACAGATGTCTTTATATATTTTATATTTAGGGAAATCAGTCAGACAGCAACAACTTACACCTTTTTCAGAAAAAATCACTTTGTTTCTGAAATTACTTTTGATGAAGTTGTCTTTTCTGTTAACTGCCTGATAGCAGCTTCCATCTAGGCGACACACTAATCCTGTGTTGCTAAGATTATTAACGATACCCCATGGCACTATATAATGTTCGTCACGGTGTGGTGTCACCATTCACCTTAGTCCAGCTTTGGCGTAACAATGGCAGTCATAGCTTAAAGGCAAGAGGCAGGGTTTTTTGGGGGGGTCTTGTCACTTTCAACCACAAAAAACACATAGCATTGACAGAAGGAGCAATTGTCTAACCATCAGGCTGAATGAGAATATAGGATATGTTTTAAAATCCGGAGTGGCAGACGAGTACATGTTGTGCGGGGGCAATTCCTGATTGGCAGGGGCCGAGTGGCATAAGTGTGTGTATGATTGCTGCACAGCCATAGGTCCGTGTGCGAGATAATCCTGGAGAATCTCTCTCTTTGAAGGAGAGCAGATGTAGATTTACATATGTGGAGGCTCCCCAGTCTGTGATGAGATTATCTGGTTCTGAGCTTTTTTTTTCATGGCAACTGGAAGGTGCATATTTAATAAATGCCTTGAGCTTGTCTGCTGCGTGCGGGGCTTGGCCCTCAGAGAGCCACAGGACAAAGGCAAATGAGGGCAATCTTAGGCTGGCCCATATGGGAACAGGGTTGCATACAGACTGCGTCTGCTTTCATTGGTTGTTGGATAAGGCCTTAAGGCTTAATATCCAGAGAGAAGAGTACTTGACTGGCCACTTCTCTGTTCTCCAAAATGATAAGTAATAAAGGGATATTGATCCCTTGGAGTGTCTCTTGTGGTTTTGTAAGAGAGCACTTCACACGAATGAGAAGGTAAATGTGTGTGTAGTGTTGGCTCTTATATGTTTTCAAGTCTTTTGAGCAGTTGTTTACAGCGTGTGAAGTTCAAATAAAATTATTGAACTTGTAATTAATGTCTTTTTTTATATATATTTTTAGGTAAATAATGGCTTTTTTTTTGGTCATGATTATACAGCATCACAGAAGAATGAAACTTACTGTGGAAAATGAATTTCAAGTGTTGAGAAATGTCTTCTCTACCTCAGTATGAGTTTGTTCTTTAAATTCCAAATGCTATAATGTTATGTAGCATCCAAAAGAAATTCAGTTATGTAGAACAGTGTTCTCAAACCTGCGCCATGGACCTGTTAAATTTCTCATACTATATTACTGACTGGTCGTTAAATTTACGGTGTTCTGAAATGTTTTCCTATCTATAAAATCTTCCTACCTGAATTAACTGTGCATGAACACAACAAGGGTTTCCCAAGTGCACTCAGTCTACTTTGACTCATTGACTCTGCGTCATTTTGAGTTTATTGTTGTTTTTTATTGTTAGAAAAAAAAATCCTTATCAAATATACTTGCATTATTGATGATGGAATTCTATTGTTAAGTTATTTTGTTAATATGGGTATGAATCAAGTGTAAGTATTAGCTAGAAGAAGATGGGGCAAAAAGGAGACATTATTTTTCTGCAGCCTGTTACTAATTCACCAACGGGCCGGTACTGGTCCCCGGTCCAGTGGTTGGAGACAACTGATGTAGAAGATAGCATGCTTGTCTTGCAAGCAAAAAGTCCAGGGTTCAATTATCAGGACCACATCCATAATAAAGCCTCTAGTGGCAGCCTGTGACTGTCACAGGCACTGGCATAGTATTTTTTTTATTATGGGACTAATTTGGTAATCATGATTATTCATTCCATGTGAAATGCTTGACTTTGATTTCATCTTTGTGTTTTACTTTTATTTATTAAAGTTTCCCAATCTATCTGGAAACTAAGAGTTGCACGAGAGTGACGTTTCATATGTTTATCTCTTACATCAGCTCAAGTTGTCATGAGTTGTTGATGCCAAGAACTGTCTAGTTTCTGCACTTCAAACTTGATAAATATAAAGCACTTAAGGCAAAATTAAATTGCAACAAATCCCATCAATTGGGAAAAAAAAAACAAAATATACTCCATTCTGCGTACATCTGTTATGAATGTTATCCATTCGTTTTTGTGAACTGATTTGTGTAATGTTTTGGCTAGTTGCTATTTTTCAAGGGTTTTCCTTACGCACCACCTCAAGTTGATAAGTTTAATCCTGACACAAAGTCACAAGTGTAGTCCTTTTCAAAACAACTATCAAGATATCGCTGAAAACTTGGTTCAGCTTGCATCATTTTTATCTTTGTGTTCTTATCCTCATGATGCGCTATTGATTCTTTTTCCTCAATGAGAGCATAACAAAGAAAGTGTATCCTAGAAGTCGTCCTGGTTTTAACTCTACCCCAATGAGCTGTTCCCAGTTCAGTAGGGATGCATCTCATCTTCGGAAGGAATGGAATAAAAGAATTTTGGAGAAGTCCATAATTTCCATCTAACCAGTTTTGTCTCTCAGGGTTTCCTGCCTTTGTATTGTATGCAGGAACTGTGTCCACTCAGTGTAGTTTGATCATCTTTGTCTCACAGGGAAAGAGGAAAGTAAGGCAGAGTAGAGGATGAGAGAAAAAACCTTTCAGTGGAAATGAAGCTGGACTCTCCCTGTGGCGCATCCTTCCCCGGAGCAGCCCAGCAAGATTCAAACATGACTGAATACACTCTATTTTACCTCTCTGAAGCAGTCACCAAGGGTAAAGTTTAACAGTGCGTCCTCCTTCCTAGGTTCCAGTCTTTATTTTTTTTACACAAGATACAGTATCACCGATGAGAGACATGCACTGTTTTTCTTGGTTCTCGTGTAACTTTACAACTGGAGTTACAATATAAGCGAGAAGGATCGGATATGTTCATGATGTGAAACAGTAAAAAAAAAAGAAAAAAAATTGAACACATCAAAGTACTACTGTAAGAAAATTTGGGCTAAAACAGTTGCAATCAGAATAAATGTTTGGCTGGAGATGATACGAAAATGTAGACCAAGGAGATTAAGACACCAAACAGGAAGTGGGGTAGATAAGGTTGGTGATGAGGGGGCGGGGAGGGCCTTACACAGCAATCTCAGTGGATGTGGCATTCCTCTGTGGACCACCTCATACAGACACCGCCCCAGCTAATGAATCGAACCTGGTTTCTACCAGTCAGAAGTACTTGTCTCTGTGCTCCGTCTGAACAAAGCACACCTCCATTAATATTTCAGCGTTCCTTTTATCCCAATGCTAACACCACTCAATGAGATTTTTTTTTGTCAAGAAGTCAGTCAAAGAGAAATATTGGCAATGATAGAAAAAAAAAAGAGGTGAAGGAAAGAGAGGCAGACAAAAGAGAGGGGTCAGAAAGATCTTGTGTTTTTCGGATTTCAACTTGTCTTGTGTAATAGTCTCATTGGTTGAAGAGAATTGTTCTCTGTGCTGCCCAGCAGGGCATCAAGGAAAAAGTGAATGTCCAAACTAGTGTACATTGGGTGGAAACATTTGGACAAGTCCAATGAAGTCCAACTATTCACTCTTATTAAAGTTTAGTCCGACAAAAAAAGTAAGTTCCAGTTGTGGACATTTTCTTTCTTCCCGATTCTTATCTGTCCCGCTTCATGTTGTAATAATTATTAATCTTAATTAGATTATCACATCTCACACATAACTCTCCTGGGATAGCATGTTGTCTCATGGACTCTGACTGAAATAAAATTCTGAGAGGAGAAGAGGAGGGGGAGGAGGAGGGGAGGTGCAAAGCCAAGCCTGACATTTAACACACTTAATCTTCTCCTGAGAAAAATCTATTATTTCTTTTATGTCCCATGAGGAAATAACACAGCAATTTGTATCCACAGTGTAGGTAACATCACACCATCTAAAGAACAAAGTCATTACAATTCACATTAATTCACATTACAGTAATTACTGGGCAACAATGGGCCCTGACTCACAGAGTTAGCTCAACAGAGAGAGAACCACATTCACAAAAGAAGGGCCTCCTAGACACCCTGTCTCAGACACGTAGATTAATTGCTTCTTTGTACCTAGAAATGGAGGAGTTGTGCCTTTACCTACCTGCTGCTACATGGGGTGGTTGCCCCAGAGGACATGCAGGGGGGCGATGGGGGACTGCAGTTGTGTCTGTGTTTTTGGGGGGTGCATCATCAGAGAGTCTCTGTTTTGGGCCGTGGCATAGAGCTTGAGGTAGAGAAGGTGGAAGGTTGATGCTGATGGAGGAGTGCAGGGGGCTGTCAACAGATCCCGGGGCCAGTGGCTGTGGGCAGTGGTCTGTGAAAAGCCATTCAAAGGGAAAACGCTGGGCATCCTTTATTTATTTGTGTTTGAAATATTTATCTGTCACACAGGTCGTTTTATAATGGGGCTGTCAGTCTCCTCTGCCCACTCAAGGGTGCGGACATGTTGCCCCGAGCACCCGCTGTGGATCCCCCGTGAATAATTACTGGAATTTCACTTTTGGGAACGTTGCACTATAACCCTAAAGCTTGTTGTTTTCTGCATCAAGAGGAAGGTAGAATGTTTTAAAGTATTTACCTTGGCTTGGCTTTTTCATCCATCACAAACAAATGCACATTGCTATTCATCCTCTCTCTCTCTCTCTCTCCCTCTCCCTCACACACACACACACATACACAGTCAAGTCAGAAAAATAAATAATTCATCCCTTTACTTTGAGATGAAACCCAATCAAGCTGAAAATCCCCCTCATGCTGCACCTCTGAGCTGCTGGTGCTGTTAGTTTGTGTGATGCTCACTGTTCTAATTCGCTATTGTGTCAACCCTCAAAACAGAGGCCTCTTCTAAAGGAGCGTACACTCCCCAACATTAATGGAAAATTTAATCTGGTGTAATCACCTAACGGTAAACCAGCTTGTGTGTGTTCGCAGTGAGCTGTAATGCTGACTGAACGATGAGAGCTGCCATCTTTCAAATTGTTTAATCAGAGCTGTCTCTTCGGGGAGAGATGTGTGAGTTTGAAACCCTGTCAGGCTGAAAAGGAAGCAAAACAAACAGCAACAATACAAATGTGTTGTGTCGAAAGCTCTCAGTGGAAGTTGGCTCTGATGAGCGGCAGAACGGCCGGTGGTTCTTTATGACACATTGCGCCTCATTCATTAAACACTGGATGTGCTCAGATATGATTGGCTCTTTCCAGTTGGCCTTTGTTCCAACAGTGTGACATTCAGATACATTATGTAATGTGGAATTTTGCCACAGGCAGTGTTACGCCGACCTGACAGCACACTAAGTGCATTTTAAGGTTTTTCTTTTGTTATGACATACATATGTACAAAAAGTTCTTCATCATCCCCCCAACCCCCGACTGTGTAGCATAAACACAATAATTAGGCTGCAGTGTATTCCCATCCAATATAAAACACTAACAATGTGCAAATGTTTAATACAGATGTACATAAACACTAAATGTAAAGCCTGTAGTCTGAGCATGCATAATTAAGATGTACCTTGTTTGGAGAGAGTGCATGTCACCTCTCAATGTGCACGCCTCGTCCCCAGAAAGGATCTTTGAATAATGAAAAGTGTCACCTATGCAAAATGCAGGAGATGAGTGTGGCTGCCTGTGAATGTGCTTTGTGCATATTTTTATATCTCCCTCTGTGTGTGGGAGGGGAAGGGTGTCGAAAAAATATACGCTGACGTCTCCGGCCGTACACATCTGCAGGGTTGTAGAGCTATAGACTGACAGAGGTGACTGTAAAGGTGTGTCTGTCTGCGATGATGAAGAGGAAGGGCACTCTTTGTCATTTAACAAAGTGCTGCTGGGACACTAAGCCATATGTGAGTGCAATGAACAGACAGCTGAGCTCAAGTCCTTCCATGTTCAACCTCCCATGTCCTCAACCCAACACCCTCCTACCTGTCACTGCCCATCTCTCCTGACTGATGGGTCTTGTTGTCGTCAGAAGCTGACAAACAAACACGGACACGTCCAGGACATCAGTCTGGAGCCATGTCTTCATCATGGTGGAGAGGTGGGAGGGTGGAGAGAGTTGGAAATTGCCAGTGTGTGTGGTCCAAGTACTTGGTTCTTGTCCTCTAATGACTGGAGTTACAGTGATGTAAATCCCAGCATTCTCTGTGCAACAGTTGATTCGTTAGGATCTCTTATCAACAGTACACTTAAAGGAAAGACACATGAACCTGCAGTGAATCTAATATCAAACCTTACAATTCCAACTTGTTGGTGGTATCACATTTAATAAAAAAGTTAAATAGTATTATTCGATGAACATGGAGAACCCTTGAAATAACGGGAGGTTGTATTGATTCCTAATGGGCTTTTTATGCAGTGTTTACTATTTCAGCAAATGCCTGAATGGATAATAGAGGAGCAGCTATTGGATAGTTATTGTAGTCTGGATGTTTTTTGGGGGCGTTGAATTATCATATTAGATGTTAAAATATCAAGGTGTGAAATCAGAACAATGTTCCACTTAAAATATAAGACATAAGAAAAGTTATCTCTGTTTATAGTGTCTTCTGTGTTCATTTATAGATAATATAAAATATTTTAAACAATCTCTTTAAAAACAGATAATGGTGAGAACATTAAAAAAAAATAACGACCTTCACAAAATGCAGCAAATAACCGGAAATTATGTTATTTCTTTGCTACTACAATGATGAGTATTCTATAAGCAAGTCAGTCAAGTATTTATACACTAAAATACTTTAGAATTTCAATGCAAAATCATATTCTCTCAAATGTGTTTTACATTCAAGAAGTCAAAAATTCTATTACTGGTCGATACCAGAAACATTTGATAGGAATTCTTTAAAAATAATTACACCAAACCTTATTATTCCTAACATGCCAGTGTTAAATCTACCCTTCCTGGTACTTCCACTCAGTTTACCAGCTGACAACAGCTACAACAGAACCTCACTGCAGTCGGCATGGATGAGCCATAATATCTAATTAAGTTTCAGCGCTGCATTTTTATTTGTTAATCACTTAAGTGCTTGGAGGATAACCTGATATCCAAAGGTCTGGTCCCGGTAGTCCAAAATGTCAAAATGCAATTATATGCTTGATTAGCCTGACCTGTTTCTATGGCACCCTCCCTCTTTGCCTCTTGCTGCTGGAGAAGCTGACAACTGCTGGCATGTTTATTTTTATGAGATTAGGTGTGGAGGAGGCCCCCACTGTGTTCAGTAGGCATGGCACCCCCATCTGGTCACTGATGGAAATAACAACAAAGCCGACTTTAGCAGAATAGAAAATGTGAGGTCAGGGAGGCTTTGGAGGGGTTGACACATGTGCTGTACTTAGTAAGGACAGGATTATTTGCTTTTGAAAAAAAAAAAAAAAAGATTATAAGATGACATCAAGCTTCTTGGAGAATAATATGATCTCAAATTATTAATCAAATCATCCTGATCGCATGGTCCGGGGCTTTTAGTGGAGAAAATCCACTTTAATCTGATTGTGGAGAGATAAGGTGGTTTTAGCTTTACTGTTGTGCCACTGTGATTAAAGGTTAGGAGAATTAGTTCACACAGGCCACACTGCATGTCGTCATGGTCATGTGAAACACACACGCATAGTCACGGTTGAAAAAAAAAAACACATGTGTGCAATCCAATAATGTATTAACCAATATGTGTGCATTTAATATTGTTATAAAAACATCCCATACCACAAGTGGCCCTCATCTGTCTGACATGACCACTCTTGGCAACATCATACACAAACGCTGGCCCTGCAGATGCATTATCAGATCTTTCCTATGCCATATGTCTGACATGGTTCCTATGAACCTTCTCTCTTTCCGCCTAATTGGGTGCAGATTTGAGTTTGGATTTAATAGATTTGAAAAGGAATATTTGAGGAAGTGTGCATTTTGACAAAGACTCCAGGCTGAGATGTATGGAGCCCATGTGTCTCCGGAGATTGGTGTCAGGTCCCTTGGTAGCCCATTAGAGAATATACCCCCCCACCCTCTCCCTCCACCCCATCTACATGCAAGACAGAATATTCATGTTAATCTTCCATGTGCATGTGATCCTTTCCGTGGACGCAGGCTGTCTTTTAAGCAAAAACTCACAATGAGATAAACACAGCGCATGTTGCTACTGATAGGATTACATGGAGAAAATCCTAAAAGGCCTTAATGACTGGCCAACTCAAGGAAATCTTGCATTGTCATCAAACGTCAAGCTAAGGAGTCAGTTTAGTTTCAAGTTAAACTGTGTTATCCAGCTAGCTTAGTTTTTATTCATTTGGAATTACACTTTTTTTCCTTTTAGGTTTTTATCTTTAAGTTACATTAAGCTTGGAACAGTGAAGAATATTTTGCTTGCGAGAGTTGGACCAAGGTGTCTGCGGTTATTTTACAGTGTCACGTCAGGGAAAAGAGAAATAACCCAAAAATACTGACCTTCAACCTGGGGTAGTTTCTTGTTGGCACAGACCACCTGGAAAAGCAGTGACATTCACTCTGCAGTTTCCACTGCCTTATTAACTCAGGGGCCAATTATGCTGCCACTCACCTCACAAACAAACCTACTTAGTGTTAGACAGAAGGAAAAGTGGACACATTAGAGGGTGAGGCAGTGCTCAATTGAAGGCAGGTATTTAATGTTTTTTTATTTTTGTTATTGTCATTGTGATAGTTCTCTTTAGCAATTTTGAATAAGCTTTTTAAAGTAATTATATCAGCTCTAAAGACCAATCAACGATTGTATCAAGCAACATGGTTACGTTTTATAAATAACTGTGTTTTATTATTTTGCAGAGTTTACATAGTTTAACTGTGAAAATCTATTTTTTTTACTCCAATGTTTCTATTGTTGGAAGCAGCAGTGCATAGATCTTCCAGGCATTGGTGACCGGAATTGATGGAAAAGGGGACGAGGGGGTGTCCGAGGGTGGAGGGAAGAATAACAGGTAGATGATGAAATTCAGATTAGTCATCGTCTAACCCCCTCGTCTCCACCATGACTAGTGTTGGCTTGATGTCTGCTCAAAGACGGTTGGCAGTGCCAGGAGTTTGAGGTGCTGTGGGCTGCAGGGCTTTGAGTGTGACCTCATGTTCCATTCTGTTTCTGTGCTGCTGAGCCTCAGCTCTCTGTCCTCCTGGGCTGACACTTCACTGCAGCTTCAACAACTGCTGTGGGACATTGAACATCTGTAAGCCACTGCTCCTACTCACTCAGCCTCCTCTCCACTGGTCTCATGGTCTCCGTGCAGCTGCTCGCCTCTGTGTGTGCGTGTGTGTGTGCACATGCACCCAGTCTGCTGAATACTTTGATATTGGTCGGACAAGGTTTTGAACTGCGTTGGTGAATGTGTGTTTGCACACATGGTATCACAGCAGCACTGCACTTTTATACAAGTCCTGAACAAGTTTGTCAAGTACAGTGATATTAACTAGTAGTTGATTCACATGTGTACCTTTTGGGTTTCACAGACAGTAACTAACTTTAGTGAACTTTCTGACATCTAAAATCAGTTCATTTATTCATCTTCCTGTTTGTCCGTTTGCGGGTCGCAGGGGCAGCTGGCCCCACCCAAATCACACTGCACCATACTGCGTGTCTTCCTGCGGGTGGTGAGCGGCCTGTGCTCACTGGCTGTGGTGACCTGCCATTTTTAACTCTAGGCAACCACCTCTGCTCCAGTTATTATCAATTTACCTTAATATATAAATATCATGTGTTATTATGCCATATAAGGACTTTTGGTGGCCTAGTGGTCAAGGAAGCGGACTTGGGTCAGGTGCAGAGGAATAATTTTCTGAAGGATACTCCCGACGGAATAATAGATAGAGTTTAAAAAAAATATATATATATGTTACTTAACCAAGAAAAATACGACCGGGAAGAGGAATCAAGACAACAGTGCCAGATCTGATGGAAACAATTTGAGTGACCAGCATGCAGTCCACTCTTTCCTGTCGAAAGTGACTGCTTTGTTTCTGCCATCTGGACTGCAGAAGTCAAGAATTCCCCAGTTCCCCAAAAAGAGCTTCTTGTCAATATGAGTTCATCAGTACATAAACACTAAATATAGTGTTGTGGTGTACGGTACATTCACCTATCTTATATTTGGAGCGTGCAACCAGGTTAGGCCCTTTGTCCATGCTGTTGCTCCAGCACTGACTCAGTCCTCAGACTGAAGAGTTTCCCTTCATTTTAGTTTGTTATTCATGGATTGGGGAAAAAAATGGAACCTTTGTAGTGAAATTCAGCAGAAAAGAAGTTTTTATTAAACACCTTATGTTTATTGACTTCTCTTTCATGTTGGTTCTTTTGTTCTGCCTTTGTAGTGACAAAAGATCTCTGTGCATCATCATTTGTGAGCGATCAGAGATGTCAGAGGTGTCCTTTTGATGTGGAGCACAGAGCTCACACGAAGCGCCACCTGTGTGCCGCCGACAGTGCGTCTGTGGATGTTGGTGCTTGTGCGTATTTGTGCATGTGTAGGTGCTAATCATTGTGTGTTTGTTTTGGAGACAGCCTTTGCATGCAAATCTTGTGATGAGTATGAGAACATTATCAGCCACCTCCAGCTCCTGTTCCAAAGGGAGGTGAGGAGGTTGTTGAAATAACACTGCTGTTCCTTTGACTGTACTTAATGACTGTGGTTATGATGGCAGATGATCCATGGCAGCTTTCATCTTAGTGTTCTGTAAGTGAAACAAACAGAGAAATACAAATTTACACAGAGGTGTTAGTATGTCCTGTTGGGATCACCATGCCATCACCATGACCTACGCTTGTTGCAGTGTTTACACAGACCAGTTTGTTCAACTGGGAAATTGACATTTTGCCACAAATAAGCATTGGAGTGAAAATTATTAGTAGGTACAATATATGCAAATTCACTGAACCAACACGTGATGCTGTTCTGTGGCAACAAAGCATCTGCCGGTATGCTAACCCTAACCCTGTTGGTTCAGGAGTTTCTCAGTCAAATCCAACCAGAAAAATAAACAGCACCAACCGAGCAACAAGTCGACTGATATTCTGGTGTGAAGTTGGATTTTGATTTCTTCATGTCTATTCAAATAATCTAGATTAATATATTTGGGCTACATCCTTTAGTCATAATGCAATACCTTCGTTTTCTCATGCAACACCCTGGAAATGTACTGAAACTTCCAGTTAATGCATCACCATGAGCTTTAGAGTTTGTAAGTAAAGTAAAGTTGTGCAATAGATTAGAGTGAATCCCAAAACACCTCAACTATAGCAGCAATTAATTATATTAAAAACTCAAGGCAAGTGGGTTTTATTTGTGTGGCCCAAATGCATGAAACGCATTTGTCTCAATAGACTTTAGTGAAGAAAAATATCAACCCTCCATTAAGTCTCCTATAGGATCTATATAAGTCTATTAAAGGTGTGCGTGTATGTGTGTGTGGGGAGGGGCTGGGGGATAATTGTACAGTGCATACAGTCTAAATCAAGACTGCAATAACAACACAAAGTGAATTGTATATATAAAATATATATATATATATATACACATACTGTATATACACACACACACATATATATACAGTATATACATATATATATACATATACTGAAGACCACATTAAATCAAACATTGAGTAGTATTTTGGCCCTTGACAATATACATTTTTAAGCTGATCGAGGATCAGTGATCAGCCATCTAACTCAGCAGGCTGGAAAAAAAAGTGGAGATACAAGAGGACAGGGAAAAGGAAAACAGCTTGTGGGATTGTTATGTATCAAGGAAGTTCTGCCGAGTCACTGTAGATTTTATTGGTGATAAATAATAATCTAATAATCTAAAAATCCATTGTTCACCAATGAGTTAATGCCTACTGTAAAATTTTAAATAATAATATAAAAACTTCTAATAAATGACAATATGTTTACAATGAAAAAGTGGTGTTCCAACCCTTTATTATAGATTTTTACCATTGAAAGTTATTAGGACAAAAAACTTGAACCCATGTTTTTTTTCTCTAAACAATACTATGACGCATTTTGTTGTTGCCGCTCCAATACATTTTTTCATATGCAATAATAATTTTACAACTTGACTACCCACAGAGGTTTTAATGTTTCCTTATGAAACACTGTATATCTGGGTCAGCTTTTCATCCACTTCTCCCTTGCGTGTCGTCTGAAGGCGACAGCTTTTTCCTCACTTATTAATGCCGGTTATCCAATTACTTCTAATTATCTTAGAGAATCCTAGATCAGTAGGAATACACAGAGAATCATAGACAGTTTACATTTCCATATTTGCGCCTGTCTAAGCACACCCTGAAAGTAAACAGATCAACCAAACTGTCACTGAGGCTGGTTTGTTACAGTTAATTATCTGGTCATTATCTTTCACTCACGCAACTTCACTCCACGCACGGAACTTTTCTTTTGTCTGTCCAAACCATAAACACGTCTAGAATGTTGGGACAATTTTTTGCAAATTGGCGCAGGGAGAAGCAGCGACTATAAAAATGAAATGGCAAATTTTCAGTCTTAAGTCTTTACATTTTGAAGCCCATGTTTCTCTCTCTAGTTCTCGATTTGTTTCCCCCTCTGCAACCGGCCCATTTTCAGTTGGGAAAAGGTTCTGTTGATTAGAAAAGACCTCTCACTGTGTGTCATCCATCATTATGTAAATACACAACCTCCCACCTGACTAGTCTCTCTTTTCCCCTCATGTAGACACACTTACCGGGGGCTTTAATGCACACATCATATCAAAACAGTGCATATTGATTGAATTGGGATTAATTAGCTGTGAGGTAACCATTGGCTGCAAACAAGAATGTACGTCAGGAGAGCTGACATTTAGTCAACACCAGAGAGAGAGACAGAGGGAAGACGGGAACCGTGTGTGTGTGTGAGAGTCGGTTGGTATTGTGGGAACTGAACCGCTGTTGTTTGAAGTGATACATGGAGTCTGCTCCTTCTCCACTGTCACAGACACAGGGCCTGACTGAGGCCCGTTTGGTTGTAAAAACAAGCCGACGGCTTTGTTAACAAGTCTTCAGCAGATGAGAGGGATTATTTTATTCCATGGCATGAGGATGGTGTTCAGCAGAAAGCCCTCAGTTAGCTCTGGATTTGTCGCCTTTGAGTGATTTACACGCGATTAATTGTTAATTTCCTGTTCACATATTATTATCCCGGCATACCTACTTGTAAATATTAAGCAAAGCATATCTAGGATGACACCGGCAGAAGAACATGACAAGTAGAACTTGATTTTTGTTTTAGTATAAACACTATCTTGCTGATCCAGTAGTGTTGATGTTTATTTGTTACTTCTCTGTGGGCTCACCACCTGCTGGAAGGTATGGTGTGGTGCAATGTGATTTCGTTGGCAGTTATAGAGACTGCTTGCCCCGCAACCTAGCAATGAATAAGCTGATGAAGATGGATGGATGAAGTTGTAACTTTTTTATTATTATTGAAAGTTTCTTTAGGTAAAAGTGTTTGTCTACTCTATGTTCAATTACAGCCAGGTTACACATTAATTGATCCAAGCATTCGTTCTTTCATTCATCATCATCTGCTTATCTGTTGCGGGCTGCAAGTGCGGGAATGCCACTCAAATCCCACTGCACCATACTGTGAGCCTTCCTGTGGGTGGTGAGCCCACTGGAAGTTATGTGGGTCAGGACATAGGTATGATCAGAGCACCTCAGTGGAAACCTGGCAGCTGGTGGAATTGAACCTAAAGCCTTGTGGAACCAAGTCTACCTCTTAGATAGTCTGCTATCTAAACAAGGGGTCTCAAACTCACGGACCGTTGAGTGATATTTTGCAGCACCTTGATGTGAAAGTTGAATTTATAATAATATTTTATAGATTTCTTCTCCACATTTTATGGTAAATCCTATAGTTCTCAAAACCCTGACCCACAGTTTCCTTCTGGTTCAGTGATGTATTACACAGAATCTATCGGAAACAGATTTTTTATAAATGTTTTTTTTCATTAAACACTGAAAGTTGACACAGCCCTTTGGTGAAATGATGGTGTGGGTGGTGGCCCTCAACTCATGTGAGTTTGAGACCCTTGCGCTAAACTTTTTTTTTTTTTTTCAAATGAGACAGCTTTGGAAACACCTGCAAAACAAGAAATTAAATCTACGGAGAAGGGATAAACTAAGATGTGAAGAAGGAACATTGGGTAGAATTTTTTTATAATAATGTAATAAACTAGATAACTGTTTATTTGACCTTCAAACATTGTATACAGTACCTTATGCTAAGGAGTCTGTTTGCAGCCTGTGTGCTAGAAAAGAAGTATTAGATGTTTGTACCCATTGAACTGTATCAGCAGAAGAGCGTGTACGTCTGTTTGTGTACACTTGTGTCAAAGGTAGAAGTCACGTCAGTGAACATGAATTAACAAACTGAAACATCAGCTTTATTTGGTTCTTCCTGTTGCTCCTAAGAATTGGAATAAAATATTTAAACGACTTTACTTACATTTTTCCATAATTAATTTATCAGCATATTTGTTACCGGAACGTGCAACACAAGGTCATATGAGCTTTTTTTTTTTTTTTCTTCTCTAATACATTTCAATTATAGATCACCTGGGATCTCTCTGTGCCTGACATTTTTCTTCACAGCAGAACATGCTTCTAGGATGTGTGGGAAACATGGTAACACAATAGAGCACCAAGCTAATTATGTCGCTGTCAATTATTCATTGGCGACTCAGGTTTGCGAGGTTGCAGACACGTGCCGCTTCCTCTTCAGCCCGTTTCTTTAAGGCCCGCTAACGGGGACTTCTAAAGCTAGAAGTTCTAAACATTAATATTTCACAGTTAATTATGACAGTAAAGCCAATGAGTTTAATGTTCCTGGAGATGTGTTTGTGCTGGGTTTTTCTTCAGACACACCAGGCTGGAGGGCTGCTGTATGAATAAATAAAAAATAGGGCAGATGTGAACACTGTGTGTGACAAGTGCAAGTGAACGTGCAGCAAGAAAAGAGCAAGGGTTTTAAATGTTCAAAACCATTATATGTTTTCAAATGATATAACTATTCAATCTTATTTGTCATAGTGTAGTGGATTAAACATGGACTTTGTTATATTGGATAAATATAATGAAACTCATAACTAATACAGATCATTCATTCATAGATGTGATATTTTGTTAATTGGTTGAAGCACTTTGTGGACTCAGTGTTTATGTGCATGTGCAGATTGTGTTGTGCTCTCAGGTACTCAGCTGTACATTTGCTTTCCACCCTGTGCTCGGGAGGGTTGGTCTGAAGCAACACCTGAAGTTCAAGCCTCTACATCTGAGGTCTCAAACTCCAATTCGTTGAGGAGCACCACCCAAACAATCATTTCACCAAAGGGCCATGTCAGATTTCACTGTTCAATACAAAAGAAAAAAAAAAGATAAAAAAATCAGTTTCCCATAGATTCTGTGTAATACAACACTGAACCAGAAGGTGTCTGTGCATCTGGGTTTTGAGAACTATATGATTGACCATAAAATGTGGAGAAGAAATCTATAAAATATTATTATAAATTCAACTTTCACATCAGGGGTGGGGCCGCAAAATATATTGTTGCACGGGCCGGAAATGGCCCACAGGCCGCAAGTTTGAGATCCCTGGTTTAAAGAAACACCTTAAGTTTGAGTCTCTACATACATGCTGTGTTGAAATGCTGTAACTAGAGGCATTCTGAAGTTGCAGTTCTAAAAACAATGGTGCAAATTACACCTTAACTTGAAGAATAAGTGGATGGACTGTGGAATTACTGAACAAATAATGTAATGGGTTGTATAGTGTAAAATATTCTAGAGATTAATTTAGTTTAACTATATGATAATATAGCTCCTAAGCCCCTAGTGGCCACCTGTCAACTACTGTATGTCCAAAAGTTGCAGCTTATGAAGAAATATATTTCGAAAGAACAAAATAAATCTTTAAACTCCCCCTCATTGACTCAACAATCCCACCTGTACAAGTATAATCTGCACCAGCAAAGATGGACATGGTGGGTTGACAGTGTTGGTTTAGTCCCGCCTCCGGGAGTAATCACCTAATGAAGGCATTAGAGGACTCTTAAGGTCAGAGTCATTTGTATAAGAGAATGTCTATGTGTGTGTGCGTGTGTGTGCCTACATAAGTGTGTGTGTTGTGTGTAGGTGCAGGTGTTATCCCTTGATAGTGAAAACCCCCAGGGAGATGAACAGGGGACCGAGCGGAGCTGCAGGGCCTGAACCGTACCCAGTCACAAACTGCTTGGACGGTGATGGATACCTTGCCCCGGGGAGAGTGGTCACAGGGCCACTTAAGCGTAAACAGGCCCAAACAAACACGCAGACACACACCGACACAAATGCTGTGCAGACGGGGCTCGATCCGTGCCCCAGACACAGCAGAGCAGACAGAGTGCACAGCGAGGTGGAAATGAGATGTTTAGCTTGATGATGCGTGACATCTGTAATGCATTCTGATTCTCCCCAATGGAGCTCTAGTCTTTAAGAATGATTGATGATGTTGTTTCATCGTCTCAGTAAACACGGCTTAATAAATGAAGACCACGTCTGATCATCCATGAATGGAACCCACTTTACTCTGGATTGAAAGCAAATTCAGCTTTTTTCGCAAAAACTGTAAAAAAACATCATTGAAATGTTTTGTTTAATCCCTTTAATCAGAGCCTGATTCAATGCCCTTTTAAACCAGTCTTCAGAGCAGTCGTCATTGTATTTTTCTACTGTGTTGGTTATTTGTGATGATCACGGTGCAGCGTTGCTGCCTCCTTTGTCTATTGCTGCCTGACAGTTTGTTGCTGTTCTATTAAACTTCCCAGTTTCACTAAATTTTGCTCAGATTAGTAGAATAGGTAGGAAACAGGAACCAGAGTAGGAGGTGAGATTCCCTTTAGGAGAGACAAGGATGGACAGGATCAGGAGTGAGGTGAGAAAAAGCTATAAAAGTGAGGTTGAGATGGTTTGGATATGTTCAGAGGAGGGACAGTGAAAACATTGGTAGAAGAATGATCCTAGAGATGGTGCTACCAGGTAGGAGACAAAGAGGAGGGACATAGAGGAGATTTATGGATGCAGCGAGTGGAGGTAGTTGGAGTTAGAGGACATGGAGGGGGAGATGGAAATTGTTGACTTGCTAACCCTTAAAAAAAAGGGACAAGCTGGAAAAGGAAAAGAAGGGGGAGTAGTTTCACTGTCTTCATGTGATGTGAGCAACTCATGCAATATAACATATTGGAGACCACGTCATGCACGTACATTCTTTCAAATGTGCACAAGATATTTCCCAGGCAGGTTGGTGCATTCCCTGCAGGTAACCCTCTTTGCACCGCTTCTGTTGTCCTTCTCGTATGCTAAATTCATGGTGCAAGTGTGCGAAATTGTACAGTGTTTTTTTTTTTTTCTGTGTGATATTGAACTCCTCGGCTGCACATGCAATGTATTCTGAAAGTATTGATAGCTACACCGGACCCTGCAGAGCAGCAGCAACGTATCAATATATTAAGACACGAGTTGTCATCTGCACCAGTATAGTGTGAACCTGGGATGCTCTGGGGAGGAGGCCAGTGAATACATAACACAGTAGCCTGACGTGGCTCTGTTACCACATGGGACCACCAACTCTTGGGAATGAATGCTGTGGTGTAGAATCTCAGGTGGAGCTGTATATCATTTGTGTGCTTGATACTGCTTTAGGGAGCTGGTCACGGTTACACAGTGAAGCATATGTTCTTGTATGTAGAAATGAAGATACTGTCTGTATCCATACCAAAAGAAAATCAAGCTGTGTATGTATTTCAAGTTCAGGAGAGATTGAAGGCACTTTTTGGGACAATTGTCAACAAATGTTATTCATTAATACATGCACCATGTAAAACAGACCTGAGCAAACTATGGCTTTTCAACCTAAACTAATGTAAATCTCTACCGTACCTCCTTCCTCATTTTGGCTCGTGAACCTCATCTGTGATGTAGAACATTGGTTCTCAACTGCTGGGTCCCGACCCAAAAGTGGGTCGCGAACAGCTGGTCAAAATTTTAAATGATGTGAATCAGCTGTTGAATGTGATTTATTCAACAGCTATTTATAAAGCAGAGATTTTATAAAGCTATTTATAAAGCTCTATAAGCCGAGATTTTATAAAGCTATTTATAAAATCTCTTATTTTGAAAGGCACACTCTGCTGAATAAAAAAAAAAGTAGAAGTAGAAATTAAATTTGCTTGGTTTGAATTCTATGAGAGTGGGTCACGACTTAATGACCACAGGGAAATGGTCCCAGAGTGAGACCAGGTGAGAATCACTGATGTAGAATATGCTGCTAAATTTGCTGAGGTAAATACAGAGGGATACAACATAACTATTAGAAATAGGTCTACTATTATTATATTTCTATTAACATAGAAATGATTAATTGATTAATTTACTCTTTAAAAAATGTTTATTGGCAGTTGCCTGGCTGCTGACCCTGCCACCCTGTAATGGAAAAGCAGATAAAAATATATGAATAAAAAATATCACGTGTACATTCAAAACG
Organism: Paraplagusia blochii; assembly: GCA_016785265.1. Lineage (NCBI taxonomy): Eukaryota > Metazoa > Chordata > Actinopteri > Pleuronectiformes > Cynoglossidae > Paraplagusia > Paraplagusia blochii. The sequence goes on from JAFBJS010001603.1 coordinate 62,594, forward strand.
CAATTTGTTATAACACGGGACCTTAATATGGACTATCCACACACTTATTACCGGTAGTTATATTAGTAGCTTTGTGTTGATTTATAATTTAATATATATTTCTATACAAATGTTCTCGCATCAAAATAGTATATTTTTTACCAATGCAAATGTATAAGAGATGGCTTATTCAGATACCAGCTCAATATTCCATTAGCCTGATATCATATTTAATATAAACAATGATTCAGGCACTTTACCATAATGAAGAATGAAAACCACGTAAACTACACTTGCTCAAGTAATACTGCAGCTATTGCAGATTGCTGCCGTAGTGTACAAAACTGACACAGTTTAAAAAAAAAAAAAGTCTTTTCAAACCTTTGGGACATTCTTCACTACAAGGTACACAGACTAACAAATTAAAGGAATAGAGAATGACATTGTGACTACTTGTTTTCCTTTAGTGTCACTTTCTTGGCCCAGAGCCCGAAATGTAGAAACCAAGAAAAATACATGACATGAAAGTTCAGGTTTCATAGAACAGTGGGAAGCTTATTAAATCCTCTTTGATCCCGCTGTCTTTGATATCTATGCTCTCATAAAGAATTCACTTTCAATAGTAAATATAGGTAGTTCAGAGAGACACCACGACACACCACCCTCATTCCCTCGCAGTCTCTTTAAATTATACAAAACAACCTATAAAAATGTGCAGCATCTAAAAAAAAAAAGAAAAAAAACTTGACAAAAAAGGGGGTCGCAGATGTTTCGTTTCTCAACTTAGTTTCACTTTATTTCCGAGTATTTCTAGGTTAAAGAAGGAACGTGGTCTTTGTCTGTGGTGTTTCTAATAAAACAAGGGTGACAGGTTTTATAGTTTGACCAACTTTTTTGCTTTATAATGGCAGCAGAAAGACAATTTTCACCAATGTGCATCTTTATGTGGTGGGGCAGTGGTGCCTTAGTGGTAAAGGAACCAGATTGGGGTCTGGAGGGTTCCTGGTTCAAATCCACAAACTGTTAGGTTACCACGAAGCATGGCACTGTCCCCATTAATTTCTTCCTGGGTGCTCAAAGCTGCCCAGTGTTCACTTTGGTGATGGGTTAAATATAGAGGTCACATTTTGTTGTGTAGAGTGGTGTGAATCACAACGTCACAATAACAAGGAGTTTCCTTTTTTTTTATCCATTGCCTTTAGCTCATAGTCCAAATAACGGACATTTTAGTAAAGAAAGTTGGAAAAAAGCTAAACTTCAAATTTAGCTACCTGAGATTAGTGGATTTTTATGAATTCTGTGCATCTTGAAGGTGACTAGTAGAACAAAAGTTTTTCTTGATGCTAAAGTGATATCTCGATGAAGGCTCTCAGTCATCCAGGTCATGGTCAAGGTTTAAGAGTTAAGTGAGGGAACTGGACATTCAGTTTTTGGGACAATGTTTCACCTCTCACCCAAGAGGCTTCTTCAGTTCTAACTGTTACTGGGGAGTAACTCTAGAGTTACTTTAGACGTTTACATCAACCAAAATTTCCACAAATGCCATTAATTTAGGCCTGATTTGTGGTAATACATTCACCTAGAGAGAAAATTTGTCTGTACAAATTCCCTATCACCTTTATGCTGTCCTTTCTGTGCCTGAATAAAAGTTTTTTTTTTGCCGTCAGCTCGCACAACTGTCACAGTGCAACGCCAACAAAGAGTTGTCCCAGTCTATCACAGTGTGTGTACTTTGTGTGCGTGTGCCTCAGATGACAAAGAGCTCCGTGACCTGGTGCTCCAGTTGCTGTGGCATCTCTGTGTTTGTAATTGCCCCAGTTTCTTTGGGTGAAAATAATGAGCAGCATCTATCAGAGGCTGCCATCCCATCATGTCCTGTCCCAGGCCATAACCTGACCTGGCAATGCCACCCTGCCGAGTACGCCTTGCCCGGGGGCCAGGCCTGTTTGTTTGCCTTGCCCAAAGGATGACACTATGCCATGGAGACTGAGAGGTCGTGGCTGCCCCAGACCTCACCTCTCACCCTTCCTTCTGCTTAATGCCACAGCAGTGGGGGTGTAATGACTGGGTAACACACTCTAGCTCTAAGCAAAACCAGAGTGCATGCACCAAACGTTTGAGTACGTTAGCCAAGCAGTCAAGCCAATATCAAAGACAGGGGTGTCCAATAGGTAGATCAGGATCTACCGGTAGATCTCCAAAGAAGGGTTGGTAGATTGTGATGATAAGAAATGAATAATGGTAATAAAAACCAGAGATGGAATTCTATTCCAAGATGCTAATCACTTGGCAAAAGTGGGAATAATATAGGTATTGAGTCAGACAGTACAACATATGTTAATGTAGAGAGCAAGATATTCAGTTTATATTAGTAAATATTAGGGCTGGGCTCATTCTTTTTGTGATTTTTTTTGTTTTTCTTTCTTATTTTTTTCCATCCTAAAGTTGACTGAACTTTAGAGGGAACAAAGGCATGTCTAATGCTCTTTGGCTCCTCATGATTTCCGAGAGATGGAGAGCTCCTGACCAAGTTTTATTTATTTATTTATTTTTTCCAAGTTTAGATTAATGTGTTACTGACAAGTGCAGATGTTAAAAAGCATTTGCACAAAATTTTTACTGGACTTTCATTTATATTGCAAAAGAATATTTAAATAAAAGTGCTCTTTATACTACTTTCAAATAGATTTTTGTGCAATTATTCCCAATTAATCAGGGAAATTGTGCAATTAATCATGATTAAAATTGCTGCCTAGCCCTAGTAAATATATTTAAAGTT
>JAFBJS010001603.1:65757-134730 GCA_016785265.1 Paraplagusia blochii
AAATTGTGCAATTAATCACGATTAAAATTGCTGCCTAACCCTAGTAAATATATTTAAAGTTTAAGGTTTTAAAGTTTATTAATTTAGGTAGATTACAGCCTAGTCATTTGATAAATAGCTCATAAGACAAAAAAGTGTGGGCACCCACGATCTAAAAGATGTGGTCCTATGTCCATTTGCTGTATAAAGGTCAATATTTTACCATTATCTTCCAAAAAAAAAAAAAAAAACAACAACAAGCAGGATTTAGCCCCACAGAAATCCCCTTTGATTCTGTCCTCATTAAACAAAATACACGAAACCAACACCTGTTGTTACATCAATTTCTTTCATTGTTCTCTGTCAACTGAATACTGCAGACATTTGCGCTGTACTTTCCAATTACCTTGGTGCAGATCAAAAAAAAAAAAAGTGCCAGATTAACTGGAGGAACCTGTGTGCAGCACAAAGAGAATTCCTAACCTAACAAGATGTCTTTTCTCATTGATAAGCCTCGGCATCAGAATGTCTATGGTTTCACTTTCTGAATAATTAGGAGGGTTTGGATTTGGATACACATACAGAGACTTCAAGAATTGTTAGATACTGGGTGCAATGCTCTGTTTAATATTTCACAAATTTCCTCTTTCACTCGAGCCCATGAATATTTGTAATAGGTTCTTTCAACTTTCCCTTTCAAGCCCTTGCTCAAAAACATGAAGTGAGAAAAGTTTAGTTTTTATCCAGATTTTATTTAATATACAACAGTAACTTGCAACCGGAAGATTTCTTGACTCACGTTAGTTAATAATTGAGTGTAGTTTGTAAGTTTTTTCTTTAAGTGGCATGTCAAGGGTTTTCCTTTATTAGGAATTTTATTTTTGATACAATACAATGTTGGAATTTTGTTCGTGAGGTTTTTGCTTCCGTCTTTGATTTGGGTTCTGGGTCATCTCAGTGGCAGTAATCAGTGTGTACTTTTTTTTTTTTTTTTTCCCCAAATGTCCTTCGGCTCCACTGTTTTGTTGGCTGATTTTCATCTTCTAATGGGCATCAGAAGGCGTCTGAGACAAAGGTCCACCCTATTAGGGCCACTTACTTCCATGTCTCTCACTATAGATAGTCTGCACGGAAGATTTGGTCTCATACAGGGGTGAACGAGCGAGAATTTAAAGTGTTATCATTTAAGCTTCAGCCGCCTCTGTCCAAATGAGGAGGGCCTTCACGATAATGACCCTCTTCCCCGTCCCCTGTATGCTAAATGACATTACACACTTTCCCCTCAATTTGAGATTTAAAATACATTAGTTTCACAGAATAATGTCTTTTAGTAATGGAAACTCTTCACAGCTCTGCCTGTAGAAAAGAAACACACATTCACATCAGGCCACACACACACACACACACACACACACACACATACATCGTGTTATTATCACACTCCAGAGAAATTCTTATTAATCTACACATTTATTATTTTTTTTTGCCCTTCCTTCTCATTTAGAGGCAGCTCATGAACAATTCAGCCTCTGCCTGCTAATGGTGTTTCACAAGGCTCTGTGGGATATCTTTTATACATCAATAAGGGCAATTATCAGCTTAACGGGGAAAGCAGTGTCCTCGGCTCAGCCATGCCCTTCTTCACTGTGCTCTAACACCCCCGGCTGTCTGAATATGCTTAAGTAAAACTGGAAAAAAGGGTGTCATCTGCTAAATGATCCAAAATTGACGTTGAAAAAAAGGTTTTAAAAAAAGTAAATATTGAAATTATGCGATGTGTAAACACATTTTAAATCATTATTTTGGAAACCTTTACTTACTACAAGGCTCTTTTATTAGTAAATGCTTAAAAATATGAGTCAATGTAATTAATAAATAAAACCAAAGTAGTTAACTACTTAACAACTTAACTTTAGTTTGGCACGAGAATTCTTCACTTAAAAATGTCTAAAACCAATTCAGCCTCTCTGCAAAAACTGAAAAGCAAAACTAAAAATTGTTCTTTGTTCATGTCAATCCTGCATTGGCTAAAGTTTTAGACCAAATATTTATGCTAAAAAAAGTTAATGATAACTAAAAACATTGCACAGAAGATTGTCTGTGAGACCGGAGCATGAACAAAAAAAAATCTCTCCTTCTTCAGCATCACTGACAGAGGTGGGTTGGTCTTGTCCAGTACCAGATTGAGTCGATACCAGGAGGAGAACTTATGAGTTATTTCAGCTGCTTTCTTAAGCAGGACAATGACAGGCCTCATTCACGTTCATGTCCCAATTTATATTAGTACAAATCAAGAAGGGTCCAGTTCACCATTGTCATTTAGAATAATGTACGCCCAGCCCCCCGGCCCCCAACCAGATCCCCCTGTGTCTCCTTTTACTGCCCACGTCTTCCCAATATACTGTATTTGGGTTAAATCAACTGGCACAAGAGGGCACTAGAGCCATGCTGCGCCCATGGGAATTCCAGTTGCCCCCTGCCCAACTGTCCTGCAGTCATGTCATTCTTCTGTTAATAAAGGATTTTTGTGGCGGGGGCGGGCACAGCTGGCTGCATGATCAGATTAGCCCCCTCAATGTTATGATACTTTGTGGATAAGTAGATATGGGGGCGACACGATGGACCCGTTCAGCACAGACAATGAGGGTTTGTAGTTCTTGATAACGTTGATAAGGGCATTATTATTAGGCACTGTGGATTACTTGGATACTTTTGCTTGGCTGTTCTTGAAAAACAATTTATATCTTTGATTTTCCTGGGGTCCAAGTCCAAACTACATTTAATATATACTTTGGAAAATATTCTTTTTTTTAACTGTAAGGCAGTGCTGTGTGGCATCACATCTCCGCTCATGCATCTTTCATATCCTTGCCATCATTTCAACTGGTGCCAACAGCTGCCCCTGCCCCTCTTTTCTCTTGTTCAGCCCTTACATTCAGTGCCCAGCCATTCTCATTTGGTGAGACTCCACCAGCTGGCCAGATAAACCTGAGGTCGCCATGGCTGTGGAACACTGTTGCCCTCAGAGGCCCACAGGCCTTTGTGCTCGGTTCCCACAGGAGCACCAAACCTCTGTTTATGAACAAGAGGGATCAGACCAGGGCTTATATTTATAACCACACCACCATGACCGCCGCCGCACCATTGCAGTAATCACCACTGTGCATTGAGCCTGAGTGGAGCAGACACTTGGCCCATTCCAGATGGGCATCGGCCAGCTTGGCCCCTTAGCCCTGCAGCTCTGAACTGAAATCATAGCTGAGCTTTGCCCCTGCCAGCTCTGAAATGGCAAAGCAGTTGTTCTGATCTGGGATATAAAAAAAAAATGGGGGAACATGATGATAATGTTTCAGCTTAATTATTTTAAAGGTCAGTTTTGCTTTGTTTCCTGTTGTGCTTTGTTCTGTGATTTGCAAAAGCAGGGGCTTCAAATTGTTGGACTAATTTTGTCCTCCAGTGTCTGTGTCATGTATTTTGGCAGACAGTATGATTTTGTTTTGTAGACTGATGAGTTTAAGTACCCGCCAGGAATGCAATTTATATTTTTAATACGGACAGATTAAAAGGCTTAGCTGAGGTCGGCTGGGTTTTTTTGTTCTTTTTTGTTCTTTATTTAATTTTTTAAATCTTTTTTAAAATTATCCAAGCTAATTGTGGTTTTCATTCTTTCCAGGTTCTCGTCCTCCAAGGCCTATTTGAATCAAACAATTTGTACTGAGACATGGGTATTTAACAAGCCCTTGGAATAACATTTCTCTTTTTCCAATCCAGTGTTTCTTTTCCTGTCCTGACCCCTGGTCAGAGGCATTTACGGTGGCTAGAAATGAGGGGAAACGGACGATCAAGGTCGCAAAACTGACAATACACATAAAGCATCGTAGAAGACAAATCTAACCAAGGCACATCAGCAAACACATTAAACCATCTCTGTGCATGTTGAGGTCAGCTACATTGGTCCTGAGGTACAAAGAAAATACACTCCACTGTGCCAGTTTAAACTTAGTCTGTGCTGACATGCCCATTTGAGGTTTGAAGTTACATTTCATTGGTTTTCTGCTGATGTCTTAGAAATGCCCATCGGGAACATTAATGTTGTCTTTGGCCAAAAAGACAAGCCACAAGTAGGTGAAAAGCAAACAGAGGTTGTAAATTTACCACATTTGGTTAAATTGTTGTGGAGCAGTGGACATTAGATCACTATCAGACGTTCGACTCAGCAGGAGGTGACTTGCTTGGGTTAATTTGGGACATTGTAGTTTCTATTCCCGACATACAGAAAATAAGTCAGAATTTACTACATTGTAAAAATAAAAATGGCCACCTTAACATTTTTTTTTTGTCCATATTGCAGTGGTGTAAATTCTTCATGTCACTGCGGTTACAAGAGACGCTTTCAAGTCTCTTTTCATTTCTGTTCACAAGGAGCTAAGACCTCCTTTTGTGTTTTTATCACACTATCCACAGCAGGGGTCTCAAACGCAAATAAATTAAGGGCCGCCACCCACACCATCATTTCACCAAAGGGCCACGTCAGCTTTCAGTGTTCAATACAAAAGAAAACATAAAATAATCCCATAGATTCTGTGTAATACAACACTGAACCAGAAGGAGGCTGTGGATCAGGGTTTGGAGAACTATAGGATTTAACATAAAATGTGGAGAACAAATCTATAAAATATTATTAATTCAACTTTCACATCAAGGTGGTGGCCGCAAAATATCGTTCCACAGGGCCGCAAATGGCCCACGGGCCGCAAGTTTGAGACCCCTGAACTCCATAGTGAAGTACATAGTGATTTAATCATGTAAGTTGATTGGAAGAAGGGTTGAAAGCGTTGTGTTCATGAATGTAGCCCATCTGTATTGTCAGCTGTCGTGTCCATCATCTGTGTCTGTGTATGTCCTCTATATGTACACCGTACGTCTATAAGAATTTATTTTTTTAACCCATAGTAGGGAATTTCACAATTAATTCTTGTCATCCTGATTAAAGATCCTAATCCTGTCTGATTTCTTCTCTGACAGACATGTTTACATTATAGCGTGTTACCATCAGATATTGTTAGAGAGAGAACAATGAAGTGTACTAACAGGAGAGGCTTTGTTTGATTGGAGGAGAATTAGATTAGGCTACAGTAGGGATTATCCCCCGCAATGCGTTTTGCTCATGTCTAAATCACTAGGTATTTCCTGACCATAAGTGATTTTAATTGGCTGTATCGTATAACACGCACTCTGGCCTAATCCTAATGCCGTCCAGTAATTGGCTAAAGGCTGCATCTGCTCGTTAGGTTTGCAGGACAATAATGGTTTAGGTGGCAAAGTTATGGGATAATATGACTGATCAAAGGATCAGACTTTTAACCATGACACATTCATTGTCTGGCTTTGTGCTATTTTGGCCTTGGCTTTGCGTGTCGGTGTCTGCACATGCACACGTCTAGAGTTTTACGGGAAAAACTAGACATTTATACGCAAAACATGTAACCATGTTTGGATCTGCTCATATATATATAAATATATATACATATATATATATATTTTTCTCTATGTTGTCCTCCTCCTGTGTTTGAAGATGTAAAATATCCAGATAAAACCAGATTGTTGAACAATCATAGCAAAACACTGGCTGTGATTCTGCCTCACCAGACGAGATTGACCAGGCTTTGATGAGCCATCTGGTCTTCTATTGCTGGTGCAGACTGTTGGACCAAACTGTACTGGCATGTTCACCTGCCACTTGGCTAGTTTGTTGTCTTGTTTCACCAAATCAGATCCAGTGCATTCTCAGATGAAGTTTTTTTTTTTTTTTTTTTTAAATGGTACACAGATTGAAACACTTGTGTTGGACATACTGTGAATGGTGCACACAGTCTTGCAGCACATCTGTGGAGATTGAGCTAAATGGAACCCTTTTTTGGGCTGCTGTGATGAAATCGCAATAAGTTACAAAATGACTTGATGACTCTGATGCAGACAATTCTGACAATCCCTTGTAAATGTCTGATCATCTAGGTCACAGGTGTCAAACTCAGGCCCGGGGGCCAAATCTGGCCCACAGTATATTTTTATTTGGCCCACCATGTCATATATAATATGCTCTAGAGTTGGCAACCCAGTATAAAGCCCTTATATACTGGTTGGATTTTAAGTATTAGTGATGCATTGTCTTTGTTATAGCACAGACATTAAAAGTATCTAGAAAGGCTACAGATAAAGGCAAATATCACAAATGCGTGTTTTGTCTCTGATTTAATTTCTGATGTGTTGAAAATTTTAAGTAGTTGTACCAGATTCAAGGTTTCCAAATTCAACATTTAATCAGGGACGGCAATTGAAGTGAGGCCGGCCAGGCAGTTGCTTTGGTGCTCTGGCCACTAGGGGGCCTGGTCATTTTTTTTTTTACTGCAGGCACAGATAGGGTGGGGGCCCCAAAAGACTGTGGCACTGTCTTTGCATTTGATATCTGGGAAAGGGGAAATATTTACACTTTATTTTTCAATGAACATTCAGTCTGACCCGTGACTTCATGCTAGTTTTTAATTGTGTCCCATGGGGAAATTGAGTTTGACACCCTTGATTCATGCCATTGTATCCAAAGGGTTTAGTCGGAAGCAACTGGACTTTTTCTCGGAGCTTGAAAGACTTCCTCAACTGGGGAACTTCATCACTTTCCTTAGTCTTCTCATAGCTTGAAATATGCTTTGTTCATAAACTGATCGAGTTCTTCAGTTGAGAAATAAAACATTTTCCAGCCTCCAAGACAGGGTTCAGTTTTCTCTCTTATTTGTGTTGTGGGGTAATGTAGTCAAGACAATATCCACTAACAAGTCTCTCAGCCAGTCGCCCACAGACCCACCACCAGCTCGCACAGGTGCATGTGTGCATACTCTGACCTTGGGAGCAGCGTGTGGCTTGTCTTTATGAGGCCTTGAGACATGGCATTTGTGGCATTTAACCCCCTCATCACTTTGTGACCCTATTTACTCCGCTCTGCATCCCTCTGCTCCACTGTCATTCTCCACCTCCTACATTCATCCCATTTCCTCTTCCCCATAGTCACATTATTCCTCTGCATATTCATCCTCCTCAACCCCCAACCCCCTCATGTCTTTGTAAACTTCCTTCTGTCACTGGCTTCACACCTTTACCCTGGAAGGTAAACAGCCTTGCTGTGTGCGTCGGTGTGCGTAAGAGAAGAACAAGACAGCCACAGACTGTACTCTGTCCTCATATAGAGTTAGCTCAGAGAAGGTGGAGAGATCTTGACAAGGTCAGTGAGCCTTGTAGCTCATGATTATCCATCCAGAGTGCACACTTGGTATGTCACAGCACCCAGACCATGCATAACTAATACTAATAAAAGAACCACCTGTGATAGGTAAAGCTGATATGTCGTCATAAGTAGGTCTCACTCAAATGAATGTAATGGGATGTTAAAGTGTCTTGTTTGGAAAGTGATAGGAGTTGTACTTTCAATTACCAAAATTATTTCTTATCATGTCCAATTACTGCTTCCAAATTAAACTCGGAGCAAACCATGTGTGCATAAACTTAATATTTTAGGAAATATTAAAGTCTAGAATATTATTTAAGGGTTAGGTAGTAGACAGGAGGCAGAGCTGGAGGTGGAGGAGTTAAAGATGCTGAGGTTCCCTTCTAGGGATGAGAATCTAGGATGGACAGGATCAGGAATGAGGTGATTAGAGGGACAGGAAGGTTTGATGAAAAAAACAGAGAAGACAGATTGAGTCTCTGATGGTTTGGACATGTTCAGAGGAGGGACAGTGGATACATTGGTAGAAGAATGATCCTAGAGATGGAACTACCAGGTAGGAGACAAAAAGGAGATTGATGGATGCAGTTGGAGTTAATGTTGAAGATACAGAGGACAGGGTGATATGAGATTTATTGACTTGCTGTAACAACCCCTGAAAAATGTGACAAGCTGAAAGGAGGCATTTTAAATAGTACAACAGGAATTTGTATGTACATTCTTAAGGATATGTAAAGTGGGCTTAGCCGTTGTGTTTCTTCTTGTAGCAGCTGTTTTACTTTAGTGTGAATTTCATCTGAATTTATTCCAAGTTATGTTGTCCACAGACCAGGAAAGTTGTTTAAAGTCTGATTTTTAAGGAGGAGATGTGGCCGTTGTTGAAAATCTGATAAATAAGAATTTCGAATTAAATGGAAGCACCTCAAAAGAAAGAGGAAGAAGAGATAATTAGCACACAGAAAAAAGTCCTACATGTAATTGAGCCTCTGATTTCGTCATGGTTTAGTTCTGCTGCTGTTTGCCTTGGCAGTGCAAAGGAAACAGGAAACCATTCATCTTTGTGGGTCAAAAAAAGTGTGAAAAATGTAGCTCCCAAGTTTAATCTGATGTGTCTTCCACTAATCACTGTCAAAGGCTATTGAAATTGCACACTTAAAGCATGAATTTATTTCCTTTTAATGCATATGAACATTATACTTTTCATAGCTATGCTTTTGCAGATAAACCTTTGTAATTAATTAAAAGTTCAGATGTTTCTTTTACTGGTTTTGGTCAAGATTTACGTCTCTGAAGCGCTACTGCTGCCGTGAGTGAGATTAGAAATGTATACGTGAATGTTTCCGAACACGTTTACCGACTGTGGTCCTTTGTGTATTCTCAGTAAAACAGCCCTCGTTCACCTGGTGATTAACAGGCTTCTAGATAAAGGCGTTCACTTGGGGCCTCATTACCATCGTAAATACCATTTCCCACTGTTCCCGGCTTTATTTATTTATTTATTTTATTTTATTTGGCAGTGTACAGAGGGGAGATTGGCAGAAAGAGGGTTGAGGAAGTATCTAAGGCGATGAAAGATGAAGATAGTTGAGGGTGCATTGGGAATTCAGAGCCAACCTTCTGCTCCTCCTCTCCTCTTAGGTGAAATCCCGAGACGCAGTCTTGCGCTCCTCGACAGATTCCCCCGTAGATGTTTTCTTGGCCCGTTATTTCCCCATCTCATTCCTCTTGGAATTTTTTCAGCACCTGCAATCATCCACAGATAAAAACAATAATGAGGAACATTAGAAGCAACAGCGGCAGGTGCTAAAATATGAAAGGCAGAGTGAGTAAAAGGCAAACAAGAATCTCTTCACTGCTTGGAAAAATTAACAGTGAACCAAGAGAAAATATTGAACCATGAACTTGTGATATTGTTTTACTAAATTTTTATATTGTACACTGTGTCATACACGTAAAATGCAACAAATGGAAAAACCTGTTTAAACCTGTATTAACAAGCTATTGCAGACCTGGGAAAACTAAGGCCTGCCAATCATGCCCAAATTATACTTTTAACCTACAGTATATTATCATTTTCCTACAATTTACTGCAATGCCAACATTTGTACAATAGATAGTGTAGAAAAGGCTAAAAACAAGGCATTTTAGCCTTTATTCATGACTTTTACACGTATTAATCTTAGTTTGCACAAATGTTTCATCCACCCTCATTGTGGCCCTAATATTTGACCACGCTTGCTCTATAGGAAGGAGAACACTTTGAAAAGGTTGACATAAAGAAACAGTACATGCAGAAGTGGAACAATAGAAGTTTAACAACACGGTTGTTCCTAGTCTTCCGATTTTTACTGTGATTTCACAAGATGCCAGCTCGGAATTTTCAAAGAGAATACTGAAAACGGTTGTTTCAGGATGAATCAAGTTAAAGATGTGCCATGACTTGTGCTTCCAGAGTTTCACTGTCATTGGCATGTCTCCCGTTTTCATCCTCTACGTCTTTGTCTGAAAATAATAAAAAAGTATATATTCTAAATGATGACCAGCAGGATTAATTAGAGTTTGTTGAATTGGTGAAAGGAAATTGTATTTTTTTTCTTAGCTTTTCAACTATCTTTTCCATAGAGCTACATTTTCCCCCCACAAATAATAAGCATTGACAGTATGAATATCATATGACCCTCGACATTAAGTTTGCCATTACAGTTTCCTAATCACATTTTCTACTAAGGCAGAGAATAGTGTGCATGTAGATACTGTACATGAGAGACTGTCATGAATATATGCTTCAAAGAACCTACATCTTTAAACATGACATAAAAGGGAACAGGACGTGTGTTCCTCCGTACTGTGTTTTATTAGAAAGTTCACCCTGCTAGTTCACGTCCACAACACATTAGCTGTCGCAGACGTCTTTTCTTTATTTTACTACAAAATAAACCACCCCTTGCAAATATGTGATTCTGATGTGCGCGTTTGTCGCCATTTTAACCCAGTTCACCCTGGTTTGTGATGCTGTTGAGAACACATCGCAAACACGTCTTCAAAAACCTTCTGTCCACAGCTGCATGGATAGAAGTGAACCTCGGGCTTCGGCTCCTCTGGCACTTTGCCTTCTGCAGTGGAAATTAGGGGACAGGTGGGAAGTGACTGGTCCGTGCCAGCTGACCTGTCAGCTTTAGACCCACTGTGTTTTAATAAAAGCCGGAGATATGTAAGGGGGCGTCTGGAGAGGGAGTGGTGGGGCTTAGCTGGGCGTGGGTAGATTATCGGTTTGTGTGTGTGTGTGTGTGTGTCTGTGGAAGAGAGAGGGCAAATGAAAGAGATGGAGGGACAGAGGATGACAAGGGAGGGAGACGGAACAGGCTGGTGCTGCTGATGGAGATGGGATGTGACAGTTCTCCCTGGGATTGTGTGATTAATTGGGATCAGGTCACCTCTTCAATGTCTGGACAGTAATGCTATGCAGTCTCATATGGCTATTTACATACAGTGGGCTCCCCGTGCTGTGAACACACTCACGACACACACATATACACCCATGCTGGGGAAACAAAACACATACTATTCCGTGTGGAACGCCGTCATTATTTTTAGCTCAGATACTTGCCCAGGTTGTTGTCGTAGCAGCAGTGGAGCTTGTTGGTTTCCATGTTGTATTCAGATACAACTTTTTTTCACCCTTGTTTTTCTTTTTCATATTTTTCTTGTGCGAGAGAGAAAAAAAATATGTACTTGACAAGAGCTCCTACTAAGAAAGTGGTTGTCGGTGCTGAAGTTCCTGTGTTACCTTTTGCAAACTCTGTCTCAAAGCCCCAACCCTCCTTTCAGAAGAGGGGATAAGATAGCAACCCGATGGAAAGCACAGGTACTAAGAAGACACATGGCACTGAATAATTTATGGCCCAGCAAAATAGAGACAGCCACTTGAAGTCCTGAGTAAGTAGGAGATATAGTCAGTGGTGACATATCAAGCCACAATAAAGACACAGGGAAGAGTGGAGAAGGCAGGTGGAAAATGTTCTGTGAATTTCCCGAGTTAAGAGTTTGTTTTGGTTTCCCTGCACTAGCTACCTCGCTGTTTGAAAGTTGCATTACTCTGCCTTGTTTACCAAGTCCTCACGCTGTTTGCTCTGTCACACCGGGGATAGTACCCAGGTGAGTGCTGCTACACACAGGGAAGAGAGAAGCCAGTGGCCCTTTGATTCTGGGCCGCTAGTTCCTTCAGATTAACTATTCTCTCTATACCCTGATGAATGCACTGGCAGAGCAGCTAGTGTAAGAGAGACAGAGAGAAAGAGAGAGAGGGAGAGAGTGGAGGAACTTCCATCCCAATCAGGTGGCAGAGGCGTGATGGGTTGCTGCGTCGAGGGCTGTTGGGCTGCCAGATTGGGTGTTGGCTGTGTGCAGACTAGGTGCCTGTGACATATAAGACTTGGCCCTTGTTTGGGAACCCAGACAAATACTCCAGACAGCTTCAGGAACTTCCAGACCCCTGCAGTCTCTCCCCATTACACCTCAGTCTCACTGATGATGGCAGGTCACAGTGGAGAAGCTGTCTTCGTGCCACCCGTCACATCCTCACTACTTTCATCCCTGAGCCCACTTCAAAAGTGACATCTGTCATCAAGCTCGAAAGGCTCGTGTTCCTGAGATAGGGTCGCTTTGATGGTGATTTGGCCCCAGGCTTTTTCATTTTCATACATAACTTACGTGAAGAACAATGTAAAATAAGACTTGGTTTTTAAAAGGAGAAAGGCAGTTTTAAGTTCACTGCAGGGCTGGTAATATCAAAAATCTCTTTAGGGGCTGGTGGGAGTTCATCAAAGTGGAGCTGGAGCTGAGAGAAGAATCGCTGATTGCTCGTATCACAGACTTGTCAGTTTTCCTCTTGTTTGCCTTGTTACTGTGTCCCCATCTGTGGAATCAAGCAGCTGCAGATGGTGACCAATCAGCCTGGTGGTACACGCATTGTGCCAACCGTGGAGCCGTCTGATTGAAGACGGCGCGGCGGGCTTACTTATAGAGACTGACAGTGTTTTTAAAAATAGCTGTGTGACATTGTCATTGTCAGACATGCTAAGACCTAATTGAGAAGCCTGTTTGTCTGGCCTAATTTAGTACTTGATGAATGTTAATGCGTGTCAAAGAATGGTCAGGCTGGTCTGATGGTATTGGTTATATGTTGGTTTGGTTTGACAGTTGTTGGTGTGTTTAGTTCGCCTGAAATTTCTGTAGTTGTTGCAAATTTTTTGGGAAAATAACTATATTTGTAGAGAGACTCAACTATTATATTTATTATTCATTGATGCCTCGGCATTTAACCCATTATCGTAGTGAGCAGGGGGCAGCAAGCTGAGCTGGCGCCTAGGCAACAGTGTGTGGGGAGGAACCTCACTGGTAACCTGGCGGTAGGGGGATTTGTACCGAGGGCCTTGTGGACACGTTTTCTTAACCACTAGGCCACCAACTGCCCGAAACTGGGTAATACAATAATACGTTATTTCTAGTGCCCATAAAACCCAGTGACATGTTTATTCTAAACACATGGGAGCATTTATTACAAGTGAGGATTGGGCGTTTTGAGTTTCCCTATTATCCTGGCTATCGTGGTTAACTGCAATTAAAATAGCCAGGGTAAGATGATGGAAAATGAAAAATATTTGTGTACTCAAAAAGCACTAAAACAGTTTTGTTTGTTTCTGTGCATCGGTTGCATGCACATTACATACAGCCTGTTCTCCTGCACTTGTGGCTATTTGCAAAGTTGAGACTCACTGACCCTGACGGTGTTTTCCGGCAGAGCTGTCAAAAACATGCCCTCTCTGTTGACCTTTGCTTTGCTCATCATAGAAATTTTGATCACCTAAACTCCACATCCAAATCTATCTCAAATCACTTTTTTTTTCCTGTGCAAATTTTCATAACTTGGTTCGTAACCTTTGGACCCAACTTCACTCTTTGTTTTGATCAACTTCTGCCTCGTTGCCAGTCGTTTGAGTTGTTTATCTCCCTCTCTAATTCTGGAGTTTAGACATCGCTCTTTTCCACTTCCATGTGACTGAAAAGCCTGTCCTCCATATGGTAGCTGGGTTGCCAAATTTCCTGTTAGATCATGTTTAAATGTGTTTAACTATCACACAGTTTGATAATTCCAACTATTAATCTATGTCTGTTCAAGTATTTGCATATTATTGCATATATATTGCATGTATTATTTATTTTAAATCCTCAATTTTTCATTTTTTCACCTTCATAATTTGTAAACATTAGACATCCCTCCGAAATTACTGGACATTTAAAACATGCTTCCTTAGATGTCTTTAAATTAAAATCGACTTTGTTCTGAACACATGGATTTTAATCAGTAATAATAATATATTTTTTAATTCATTCGCTTCTTTATCCTTTCTTGGGAAAAAGAAATATTGTTAATTTGGATGTAAAAGTTGAGAGGTTTGAGCAATATCCTTACTGTGCACCATAAGGTTAATGTTTTCTAGAAATGTAGTTTCTATTTACCTCACGTGATTTTTACCTCTTGTTTACCTCGATGCAATTCCATCCCATAAATTGTGTTTTTGGCTGTGGGAGTGACACACTCAGCACTGCTACCACTGCAGAAATGGACTCAAAATTGCATCGAAAGCATTCACATGGAGTAAAAAAAAAAAAAAGTTGTCATATAATCATATTACCAACCTATAACATCCAATTCATTCAGCAGAAAAAACAACACACTTTTGCTACATGCGGAGACTGAATGTAAATGTCAAATTTTGAAGTAGCAGCTAATCAAGTTTAAGGGTAGTACATCAGCGAAGCACGGGCGACTCCAGAGCAATTCAGCTGATGAAAGCAATGCGTCTGCGGAACAAGCTGCAACTTTCATTTGTTTGGAAAGAACACTGATGGATCAGTCATAAATATTGTGTGGAGTGATTGCGTAGGGAATGGGAAGGAGAAAAAAAGAAATGAGAAGAGTAAGACCCTCAGACATTAAAAGAGGGTGTGTGTGTGTGTGAGGAGGCGTCTGTGAGCTTCCTCTTCATTAAAAGACTGCTGCAGCTTGTCAGCGCCCGAATCTATCATTGTATTTCCAGTAGCTGTCGTGGAGATGTGGCCTTACCAACGAGTTGAACACCCCGCTTCACTCATCAGCATCGTGTTCGCCCCCCGACAGATACAAAGGGCAGAGTTCTGCAATTTCAGACGTACACAGGATGCATAAATCATGCATGATGTGTCGCCCGTCTCTGGAGAAACATAATAATCGATGGTAGAAACACTAAGAAAAACTCCGGTGCTAATCACCCACATTGGTTTGATCTAGCCAGAGCTCACATGGATAGAAGCACGCCTACAGTGTTGCACGAGGAGCACATTGTTGTAGGTGCATCACAGCCCTCTTAGCTGTGGACAAGTTTACACTGATTGTTTCATGTATCTAGGCCTGGGCTCCTGATGGCTGCCACGCTTTTGAACCTTGCCTTTTGTGTCCTCCAACAGAGCTTTTGTTCTAGATAAAACAGACTATGTATGGTCAGCGCTCAGCTTCTGTACAACCAAGTGTCGATGCAGCCTCGCATGCGCGCACTGCCTCTCTTTTTCTCTCTCTCTCATACATATGTTTGTCGAGATGAAGGCAAACAACAATTCAGCAGCACTGTAAGCAAGTGGGCATGTACGTACACCCATACCCGCGCACATATGGAATGTGTGTGTGTGTGTTTCTGCGCCAGTAAGTGAATGTGTGTGTGGGTGGACAAGGGCATCTGTTTTTTCTCAGCAATCCACCGTCCTACAAAAGCAATCTCAATTACAAGAGAGACTTTCAGAATGAAAGTTTCATCTTACTATAATGCCACGGCCTCTCGCAGACACATCAGAGCACTTCTGTTTTCTTTCTTTTTTTTTTTTTTTTTAACAACACCACCGTGTTTCCTCACCGAGGGATTAAGTTTACTTTGATTTATAAAAAGAAACTTGAAGTATAGCAGGAAACTTGGTGAATATTATATATGAGCTGGCCACACAAACAACAGGTTCTCTATCTAATGACGAGTCTCACACCCTGCATTCACAGTGATGGACAGAGAAATCTACATTCAATTTTTTTTTTTTTTTTTTTTTTTTGTGTTCTTTCAGTTAAATTTTTTTTTTTTTTTTTTTTTTTGAGGTATTTCAAAACTCCCCTCATCTGGAGTGACTTCAAATAGCGCAACGGCAGGCTGACTTTTAATTTGTGTACGCAAACAACTGTGAAGAGCACAACAACTGTGAGGGTTAGTGGCACAATATCAACAAACAAGAAATGTTGGATATCAAAATGTCAACAACATTAACATGGAATGACAAAAAAAAAAATGAATAAATCGAAAACATCTTTTGAACATGGTACAAAGCACTGACATGGCACAAATGATGGCTTGCAATCCATGTTTGATAATCTGATAAACACGTAATGCTCATTGGAGAGACATTGACATTGTTTTCATTAGTGCTGGGCAATGAAAAATATGAAAAGAATATCATGATGTGGAATTTTTATATCACCATAATGATACATATCATGATATACCACCATAAAAAGTTAGACACATGTCAGTGCTTACTTTTGTCTAACTTTATTTTTCAGTGATATTTAACTCTACTGTCACAAATGAGAAACACACTTTAGTGCAGCAATAGAAATGGATCTAATGAAAACAGCTGTCACATTTTTTAAATCTGTTTTTTCTAAACGGATTTGTCAAAAAAAACCTTTTTCATCTTGTTAACCGAACAACAAATTTTCAAATTTCTGAGAACAACTCATTCATTTTTTTCAATTCAGTTTAAACAACGGATTTAAAAAAAAAAAATACACTGTCCCTCAAATCTGTATCTTAGTAGAGGAAAGTTTGCAAACCAATAAATCAAGTAAACATCATTAAACCAAGTGGTAATATTTGCTAAAAAAATAGATTAAGGACGATATAAACGATAGAAAAGATATGGCACGATGTCACCAAAATATCTATGGTTATACTGCTCAGCACAAGTTCTCATGATGAAAACCAACAATTTGAGGCCTTGGACATTTGAAAAACAAAAGGCGTGTAAAATGGGATGGTGAAAGTCCATATTCAAATGCAAGATGACGGGCATGAAAAAGTAAATGAGCAACCTCATATTGAGGTCTCTTAATTTTTCAGCAGATATGATAAAGCAAGTCACGACTGATGTTCCCCGAAAGTGGCAACATGTGTCCCTCTTACCAGGCTGGTGCCGTCCTAGCGTCTACATGTGTGTCGCTTGATGTACCCACCGAGTGTCGCACTGCGACTTAATAAAATATCAATCCTGTTTTGACAGGGAAGCCTTAATTGAGTCCCTTGTCAATTTTATCAAACTGTGTGTTATGGTCTTTTGAAACTTTTTTTTTTTTTCTTCCCCGACTTGGTCGTGCTCTCGTGGAATATGCTAGAAGCTGAATCCTCTGCAACCAAAGAAGAAAAGGGCGGGGTTGGGGGAAAAAAAAAGAAAAAGAAAGTGAAAGAGAGCATTGCTGACGGAGAAGTAAAGAGCATGAGTAAAAGTGTGCAAGAGTGGGGAAAAGATAGAGGAGGAGAAGAAGCCTTTGGAGGTTATCTTGTCATTAAATTCAAAAAAAATTCAGGTTCATGATTTTAATTTCTCTCTGTTCTTATCAAAGGCCAGCGGAGCGGCAGGGGGAAGGCTGGTAGTTAGCAGGATAACTGCATATGAGATGAGCTGCAGATCTCTGTCACAATGCCTGGACGACATAATAGGGATGGAAATGTGTTAAGAAGAACACAGTATCCAGTCACTGTGACTTTCTTCTTTCAACCAGAAGAAAAACCCACAAGCACAAGTTGTTTACACAAACCCTTTTTGACATTTTCTTCCCTCTGAAGACATAAGCAGTCCCTCGTCTTTTGGAGCGTCTTCAATTACAAACGTGGATGAATAATATATTTTGTCACTGTTGGAGGAGATCTTTTGATTCGGTGCTATTTCCCAGTTTGTAAATGACAAAATGCGGTATTTTTTTTTGTTTCTTATCCACATTCATGTGTTTACAGCAGCGGTGAAGCCAAGACCTAAATACAACTAGTGATTTACAGTCATTGGATCTACTGTACAAGGGTCAGACAGGAAGTTCTAAGACAAATTGGAAAAAATCTTTATTCATGAAAATGGAGGGTATTTCTCCACATATCTGTCTTGAAGGTCTATACACTTCTTCAAGCAGGTGGTAGAATTCCAAGCCATGTCTTGAATTTCATGTCTTAACCTGCTCATTTTGTGTCCCAAGACTAAGATCTTAGACTAAAGACTAGACTAAAAACTTCTTTCTTCTCCTTCTTTTCCTTTTGACTTGTCCCTTTTCTCAGGTGTTGCCACAGCAAGTCAACAATTTCCTCAATCTCCCCCTGTCCTCTGTATCTTCTACTCTAACTCCAACTACCTCCATCCTCTAGGATCATTCTTCTAACAATATAATCACTGTCCCTCCTCTGAACATGTCCAAACCATCTCAATCTTCTTGAGCTTTTTAGCCAAGTAACTAAACTGACAAAAATTAATTATAATCACTGTCCCTCCTTTGCACAACAAAACGCAAAAAACAAGAAAACAATTACGATAAATCAAGCCCTGTTCCAAAGCTTTGTTTAAGATTTTTTTTTTCTGTAATTACCAATGACTCAACAGTGACTCATTCATACAAATAATAATATACAGACTAAGCAATACCAGCATAGCAAAACCATATAAAGTTTTACTCTTGTGTGTAAACCTAATATTTTAGTTTTCCCCTGTTTTTTTTTTTCTCTTTCTAGTTTCTCCTTTTTTCCTCCCACCCTCCATTCCCAGAATATAGGTCTGCTGGGGCATTTTTAAGAGAGAAACTTCCTGGACTATTTTAGTATCAAAGCTATGAGGCACCAAGAGGCATGCTCTCTGAAGTTGACATGTGAGGAGAGATGGGCCTTCCCCTCTCACTGGTTTGTAGGGGGCACTGGTGGGAGATGGGAAGCAGGGGTGGGAGGCAGTCAGTAGCCCTGCCAGGATGGATGTCTCTCGGGGTTACGAGCCTCAAATACTTCCCTTCAAGCCTGGAGTCTCCCCAGTCATTGTTGGAGCTTGGTATATTTGATTCTCAGGGAATGTAAATAGATTTATGTTAATATAGATAGGCTGCATTTACATATATTTACAAAGCTAATTTCCAGAGAATTATTACTCTTTCTTAAGTTGCATTTCAAACTATCAATCGCATCTCAAGAGGAGCAGACACTGGAAGCTTGGTCCATGTCCTTTGGCCTGAAAACCATCTTGCAGAGGATGCTACTATCTGTCCATAATAACAATCTGCAAAGTTGTGGGAGTCAGAAACCAAATACTATGCCAAGAAGCCTGTGCAGGTTAAAAATATTTCAAATTTCTTGATTATGTGTTTTTGCTTGCTAAGTAAACTTTGTCAAAAATTCTAAATTTCACTAGTTCTATATTTATTTTTTTTGTCGTACAGTGGTACAGTGGAAGCCCTTTCTGCCATCAGAAGGCTCCAGGCATACCACCTAACGCAACCCCCAGATAGGGTTGCGTCAGAAGGTGGCGTCCAGTATAAAGGATAAGGTTGTTGTTGTTCATCACAAGTTTTTTTGGGAAACTTTCCTCTGCATTTTACCCATCACGATAGGGAGCCACTTCCTATTCTAGGAGCTAGACCCAAGTACTAGACCACCAACTGCCCCTAAAAACTGCCAAGTCAGTGTCCATAATCTTGCTGAGGTTGGTCTGGTAACAAACCTGGACTGATCTTATACAGTGATTTTTCTCTGGGGGCCACAGGGAGGCAGAGTGGTTACTGCTCTTGTCTTAGATCAATGGTTTGTGATTTGATTTCCTGGTTTTCCATATGGGGTTCTCATCTGTATGAAGTGTGTGTGTGTGTGTGTGTGTGTGTGTGTGTGTGTGTGTTCATTAGACACTGCTGCTTTCTGAGCGACATAAAAAGAAGCAGATTTGGTGTGAAAATAGTCCTAATTGTTGTTTGTCTATTTAGTGTTGTATGCTGGACTGGGGATCTGTCTCTGCTCTGCTGGTAATGGTTATAACCCATTCCCCTGGAGCCCTATAATGATTGAGCAGTTGTATTGACATCATCTGACATCACAAACCATCTGAGCCAATTCTCAGTCTCCGAGCCTGTTTTTAAAATCAAACTTTAGTTTGGATTTTTTCCCTTTTCACAAGTATAATTTAAGTTTTTTAATACAAAAAAAAATGTATCTAGCTATTTTATTTGTGCTCCATCAGCTCATTCCTGGACTGTTGTCCAGATGACCACTTCCCCCCCACACCCATCCATGCAGAAGTCCAGGCCACAGATGATCTGACTGTGAATCATTTGACCTAGACATTCTCTCTACCAACACAGTGCTCCCTGATTCATCTGCTGCCAACCCCTTCAAGTTATTCATCTGGAAGAAATATGCATTCATCATTGTATTTTTAATCACACCAAATAGATAGACAAAGAGAATGCCTCGGGGAGAGGGGGAGCAATCTATAATTCCCAGAGCTCAGATGGTATTCCTGCCCTGCACCACCAAACATTCCCCTAAATTGACTCTGAATTAATTTATTTTTAATGTGCAGGGGAAATGCTCTATAGAGCAGAATAGACATTGTGTGTTTACCACTTCATGTGTGTTTGTGTTCTTGTTTGTCTGCGGTGTTTCAGCATGTCGCTGTGTACCTTTGCTGTCAGCTCAAGTCTTAATACATGGATGACACTTTATACGTAAACAATTGCACATTGTATCCATTGCAACTTTCATTAAGAGTGACACACTCATATAGTGTATTGAAATATTGGTTCAGTATCAGTTGGTGGTATTTTTTTTATAAATGATTAGAATTTTACTAATTATCTCAGTGCTGTAAACCTAAAATGTTTTGCTCACTGTGTCCTTTTGTAAGAGGACATTGGAACATATGAAAGTACAATGGGGGATCTGGTCCTCGATCCATTCGGTCTTGTTCTGACTTCTGGAACACACTCTATCTGGTTTGTATGAATGTCTTTATGTGTCTCTTTGTTTCACTGCGATAAGTTCTTCAACAGATGTTGCAGTTTGAAAGAATGTCTGATTTCAATAACGGAGAGATGGTAGGACATGACTTTTAGGTGTCTCCAACAGCTTTGGCCAGTTTATTTTTAAATGTTTTTGTCAAGCACTGAGCTGTGTCACACAAACATATTTGATCTGATTTTTTTATTTTTTGCGTCAAAAAACATCTGTAGAGAACTTTATTTCAGTTTCTAGACAAAAGGACGTAGCTGCTCTAAAAACTTTTTTTGGAAAAATGCTACTACACCTTCTCCAGTGGACACACTTGTCTGAAGAAGTCATTAGAGGTAAATAAGTGATTGTTTCTTAATTGACCTTTTTTAAAATATTTTCCAACTTTTTGAGGACAACACAACAGAAGTTGGAGAACTATGCAGGACTTGGTTGAGGAATACTGGGGCAGAGAAGTACACAGTTGTGCACACACAGATGCGCATATTATAGACAGATGTGGGCTCACAGAAAAAGCGGGGTCCTCTATAGCTTAATGCCTTTACATCAAATTTTAAATAATGGTATGCAAATCAGGAATGACAGGAGATTATCTCCTTGGGACCTTGAAGGAGATTCGTCAGTTCTTATTCCAATAGCCCTTGGAAAATGGCCCAGACGTCCTGAGTGGAGAAATATGGCAGGGCGTGACGGAACCTTCCACTGGTGAAAGAGGAGACCGTGAGAAAAGGCCCCAAGTGTTGGCTATTAAAATCAATTTACCAAGAAGTCAATGAAGAGAAATCCCTCAGTCAAAGCATGTCCCAGGACAGCTCAGTGGTCCTGGCAGAGGAGGACTGAGGAAGATAGAGGGTGCCATTGCTGCAGGCTACTAAGAGACAAGTGTCAAGACAACACATCCAATGAAAGCGACCGTATTCTGTAATTCTCCTTCATGTCCCTTTTGTCCCAATGTACCTGCAGTGAGTCATCAGTGATCACTTGACTCCTCCCCTGTTCTCCATCACCATCAGCATCTCCCTCTCTCTCTCTTCCCTGCATCACAGCAGAGGAAGCCGTCTAAGTTTTGTTTTGGGTACAAAACCATCCATTACTGAACAAACATGGTTTTATCCCAGTGCTTGAGGCCAACAATCAAAGACATCCTGCCAGCAGCAGGGCACAGGAGGGCTGATGGGAGACTAGACCTTATCAGAGCCGTACCATCAAATATTGATGAACCTAATTGAGGTTTTTAGACACTACAAAGCATCCCGAGGAGTCTGTCTGTTTTCATGGCAAACTATAGTGGTGGAGTCCTGGTCCAGACAGTGTGATAGGAGCAGTCTGCTGTGTCAATTGCATGTTACGGAGACCAACTACAGACAGTTGCATGATATTGAGATGTAGGTCAGGTAGAAATGGTGCAAGGCAGTATGCTTTTTCTTTAAAGAAATATATCCCTCCCTTGGTTTATTGTTCTTAATGTTTTAATTTAATGTACAAACATAATTACAGTTAAAGTACGTAACTCAGACGTGAGGTTTGTCTCTATTCTTTTAATTTTTACATCTCTATTTTTACATATTAAATTATTCTTTCTCCCGTTTCAGTCACTTTGAGATAATGCAGGATTATGTTTCAATCCTTTATGCCGGAAATCTAAAACTATCCTGCTGCAGCTCTTATCCATCTCTGTCGCTGAGCAGAGTCCCCGGTGACACCAGTCTGAGAATGGCAGCTTTAATTTGCAGGAAAACAAGTTGAAAATATTGATTTCAAAAAGTGCTGTCTTCTCCCTCTTGGAATTACAAAAAAAAAAAAAAACTGTCTTGTGTGTGAAAATCTGTAGCCTTCAATTAAGTGGGCCTTGTAGGTGTGTGCGTGTTTTCATTTGGGTACGGTGTTCGCTCGAAATGATACATTAAAGGCTGTGTTTTACTTCAATCAGACTGTGAAAATATACACACAGACCTAAGTGTCTCTTCAAGGGCTTCAGCGTTGGCAAACACTCCACCAGACAGATGGGCGGTATTTATCTTAGAATAAGAAACGTGTTCGCTGGCTCCAAGGAGGAAAAACACTGTCTTCTCCTCTTCTGAAGACAACACGTGTCCTGGAATTCACCTAGGGTTGATTTTCACAGGTCTCACATCCAGCTTTCTTTACACTTAGACTTTTTGTTGAAGCATGGCAGTCTCATGTCACAACTTCTCTCCTCCTTCTTGTACAAACAAAACGTCCTTAGCTATGTCCCCACAATTGACAGTTCAACCATCCATCTTTTTGAAAAGTAACCTTCTTTGGAAAGACCGTGATACTACGGTAGCGTATTGCTGCCACACTTAGAGAAAAAAAAGGGCTCTGTATTATGTTATCTCGTGATACCTATCACGCTATTTCATAACAGTTTCACGTTATGTCATAACAGTATCACGTTATTTCGTGATACGTATCACGTTATTTCGTGATACCTGTCACGCTATTTCATAACAGTTTCACGTTATTTCATAACAGTATCACGTTATTTCGTAGTAGTATCACACTATTTTGTGATCATATCACGTTATTTCGTGACAGTATCACGTTATTTCGTGATAGTATCACACTATTTCGTGATACCTATCACGTTATTTCATGACAGTATCACGTTATTTTGTGATAGTATCACGTTTTTTCGTCATACCTATCACAAAATAGCGTGATACCTTTCACATTTTTTGTGATACTGTCATGTTATTTCGTTATAAATATCACGTTATTACGTAATACACGTCATGTTATTACGTGATGTTTGACGCCCCCTCAATTGAGTCAGATTCGTTCATCAGTGTTACGTCCTGCCGTGTAGTTGATAAAGACACACACGATGAAATGAAATGTATCAAGAAATAACGTAAAACTTATCACAAAATAACGTGATCCTATTACGAAATAACGTGATACTATCATCAAATAATGTGATACTGTGCCCTTTTTTTTCGCAAGTGTGGCACCAATACGCTTCCTTAAGGATACGGTTTGAATGATCTGATTTCATTTTTAGGACCATATAGTAGAGTTTGATGTTTGGTTGAGGAAACGACTGGAGCTAGTGGTGGTGGAGAACAGTCCCACAGGCTCCGGGAATCACCCCACCAATACAGACATGACTAAAGCTCACTATCATCCCAACAGAATGACACTGTACGGCTTCAAGACTTAACTCTTATAAAGAGCTTAAATATCTTAGATGTGTAATGCATAATGGAGCTGTGCTCTGTACTGCAAGATGCACAGTATTCCCTCTGCTACAATAGCGTCCTGGCGTGCTCATCAATTTTGCACAGCTGCGTGCATGTGAACGGCTGAATGTTGCGAGTATTGGTCACATTGTTAATTGAAAAAGAGGAAGATGCGGTTTAGTGAACAATGTTCTTACGGAAGGAGCGGCACATAATGACATTTTTCCTCCTGTTTCAACTTTGTAGCTCTTTACGCCTCTGTTTGTATCTGGTGTTTGTTTGGATGTGAATGTGTTTGTTAGTAAGGGGGTTAGAAGCTCCCCTAGTGGCTTCCTCAGAGAATTACCTGTGAGACTACAACTCGGCTTAGCAACCTATAAATCAGGTGGATAAAACAGCAAAACACATTCGGTCTTTGTTTCTATATCAGTAGTTGAACTACTTTATTTGGCTTACACACACACATAAACAAACACAAATATATGGAGTGGAAAGCTTGTTTTCCGATTCAGTGCAAGCTCTGCAATGCTGGTAGGCATTTAGTGTTTGCAATTTATGTAATTCAAGTAACTTGTTCTTATCAGCTATTACTAAATAAAATAAAATTGTTGAGGGAGAGTTACTGTAAAATAACTTCATGATTCAGTCTAATATATTCCGTTTTGTAGGCAGAAAAATAGGCCACAGGATGGTGTCGTAGAGAGAGAGAGAAAATAATAAACTAAGAGAGAAAATGTTTCATCATTGAAACACACTGCTTACTAAAACATTATTTCAGTCTTAACTGGAAAGAAAAAAGTTTAAATTGTTATTATGAAACACTATTAAAATTGGCTTTTTTGGCTTAAGAAAAGACAATTACAGACTGGTGTGTCTTAAGTGCTATTTTTATTGCATGATAGATTTAAGGTGGGAACATAATATTTATGTTAAATGAACATATTGTCTTTGGAATTTTTTTTTTTAATTTTTAATCAGTTAGTTCACTTTTAATAGAACGACAATAAACATGTAGAGCAATGGTTCTCAACTGGTCTCACTCTCCCACATTTTCCTGTGGTCATAAAGTTGTGACCCACTCTCAAAGAATACAAACCAAGTAAATTACCTAAAAAAAAAGTTGAAAATTCTCATCACAAAATAAGAGATTTTCTAAAATAAAACACATGTTCAACAGCTAATTCACATTATTTTGATTTTTGACCTGCTGTGACCCACTTTTGGGTCGTGACCCACCAGTTGAGAACCACTGATGTAGAGCATATTTTTTGCAATTGCAAAAATCTTGCATTACGATACACATCATGATGCAGTACAATACATGTGATATATTGCAATATATAATAAAAGCCACTAGGGAGCTCAAGCTAGTGTTCTTTAATGCCAGGCTCAAGCCTGGGTAAATGGCAAGGGTTGCACCAGGAAGGGCGTGTGACGTAAAAATTTGGCCAAATCAAAGATGAGAGACAAACAAAATGGAAAATGTTGACTTGCAGTAGCAACCCCTAGAAAAGGGACAAGCTGAAAGATACTGCAATATTAAAGGCAGGACTATGTATTGAGCTATATCTTTTTTTCACAATTTTATTGTTGAAATATTGATTAAGATCATTTATCTTAATCTGCCTGTCCATTACCAGGTTGCAGTCCACCTCTCTGTGAGCCTTTCCTTCAGTTGTGAGCCCGCTGGATGTTATGTGGGTCAGGACGACACTCTGAGATGTTTCAATGCACTGATATTTTTCGCACCTCTGTGCCGTGTGTTTGTATCCATGTGCTGCGGCTGCTGTTCTGATGTGTTTGTTCCAAATTGATTACTTGCTTCCTATTCCTCTCATTATCTTGTTCCCACTCTTTGTCTGTGGCTGCTGGTCAGCTGATTGTTTTAGGATGCAGCCAGCAGCCCAGGACATTTCAATTTCATTGGATTTAAAGAGGTCTGGAGGAGGTGTGCACATTAGTACAATCCCATTTGCCAGCGAGATCCCTTTTAGTGCATTTCAATTAAGTGTGATTCTTTGATTTCATTACACCGTGGCCTTTCCGGCAAATGCTCACTGCTGACTGAGTCTAATGTACACAATTTAATTTTCCTAGTTTAGCTAACATGTGTTTTCATATTCTAATTCCTAGATTAATCTATTAATTCCTGTCTCTTTTGTGGTTGTTTCAAGTCAGATGACAAGCATATCTTGTTGACTTGTGATTTAATCACTTTCCTGACCTTCCTTTATATTGATGAGGTTGTTGAACTTGGTGCTTTATTAATTTTGATCAACTTATTCTGTAAAATTATCAAGGTGTCACTAAAAAACTCTTATATTATACAGGTAATGTGCTTTTTGCTGTAGATACATTTTCCTGCCACAGTAGTGATCAGAATCCATTCACTGCAGTTTGTCTATGATAAATAAATCCAATTTTCTCTTACATGTATTAAGCAGAAAAATTATTGGGGCAGAGGTGGTCAGGTGGTGAAGGAGCTAGACTTGGTTCCGGAAGGTTTCAGGTTCAAATCCACCAGTTGCCAGGTTACCACTGAGGTCCACTGAACATGGCACCGTTCCCACTCACTGCTCCCCGGGCGCTCAAAGCTGCCCACTGTTCACTTTGGTGATGGGTTAAATACAGAGATCACATTCCATTGTGTGCAGTGGTGTGGATCACAATGTCACAATGACAAAGCGTTTGATTCCCTTTCCTGCTTTCCTTACAAAAGTTTGACAAAAAAAGATCACTATATGAATAAAATACTAATGAACCCATTAGTGTTTGCGTTGCTCTGCACCTGCAAAAATAAGTTGAGCACAAAAAAATTAGAAAAGAAACACAGTCTACTGATCAGATTTTGTTTGAAATTCACCTGCTTTAGCTTAAAAACTTAAAATTCCACATTAATGCAAGGCAATATGTGCTCATCGCTGTTAAACCCACTGTCTCACCAGCAGAGAGCCTTCAACTTTTCTTTGGTGCGTAACAGACTTGCTGAGCTGTAAATTCCTGTGGCCAACTTTGTCAAGAATCAAGTAAAACAAAGCGTCAAAGAGAAGCTCACTCTTACTTCACCTTCTCCTCCTTTACCACCACTTCCTCGGGCCTCCTCCCTCCATACTGTCCCCATGTTACAGTTGCTGTCCATTAAGAGATGTCTGGAGAGGGGGTTCGGGGGCGGTCAGTCACCTGTCATTTGGACACTTTATCATACGACAGACGGTGGCTCAGCACGGCTGTCGTCACTTTCACAAATCCTGGATCCGGTGACAAGATTATCCCCACTCCAGATTTCTTTTCCTACATTTTTGCGTCCAGGATGAAACCATCTAAATGTTGAACCAGTCACAGAACGTCAACGAAGTTGTAGTGCACAGTTGTAAACATTCACTCGTTTCCGGCTGACTAAGTTGATCTGGCCAACAGATTGTTATTAGACAAGTGCATCTTCACTTTTAGGCTGCAGCCGACACAACTCTAATCCTGTTTTAATTTGCCCGTTACCACAAACGATGAAATAACTTCCCATTTTCTGAATCCCTTTACATGAGGCAGACCACAACTTAAATTTCAACTATTCTGCCATTTTAAATGTGTTGTTCTTTGGCAACTAAGACTATTTGAAGTTCATCCAAAGTTGTACTTGGCAATTTAAAAAAAAAAAAAAAAATGCTTTCCGAAGAAGTCTTTGACTGACCATATAAGCCGTTGTATAATTAATTAGCTGAAGTTTTGAAACCAGACAAGTGTGTGATTTTGCTTGAACAGACTACCGGGTTTTTATCCAAAAACGAGAAGCCAGAATGCCAACCACAATAAATAAAAATAAAAAAAAAAAAAGTGAACACAGCATTGGAACAATATGAAATGATATTTAATCAAAAACATTTCGGCTCTGACTCCACTGCGCAGTTGATTAAAACCTTCTCTGTGACGTATGAACCGTGGAGGGGTCACGGGAGAGGGAGTTGTCTGAGTTCAGCCAGATGTTGTTTATTTTATTGTGTCACAGCGATGTCATGTCATTCATTATACGCTTCTGTGGTCATGGACACATGAGTGTCTTCAGAGCTCGGCCACACCCAACGACAAGGCTAATTGCCGTCGCGTTGCCATTGTCTTTAAAGCCCCATTTGCGGGCGTCGTGCTAACTGTTGCAGCAACGAAGAACGCATGGATGCCTGCCGGCCGTGCCCTTCATGTGGCGGGCACCAGTTTTGTTTCTGATTATGGGACATGATTTTGTTTTTTTCTGTCTCATTTTAGATTTTCCTCGCTGTCACTCTGTGTCTGGTCTCTTTCAACCGTTTGGTTTGGTTCTCCATGGGCGGTGCTGGTGGCACGGAGGTTGTGACTGCCTCACTGGTGCCCACATTAAGGAGGGGGAAAAAACATTCCCTAACCACGGAACCCACCCAGGACCTTTCTCTGACTGGTTTTTCACCTCAGTGACCGACTGACCGACTTTATTTCACTGGGCACAAAAAAAAAACCCTCAGTCAAATAAACTGCAGGAATAGAACAACACTGTTACCTCGGAGTAGAATAACTGACATGTTTAAACAACCATATATCATTGGACTGTTTTCTCATTAAATCTGTTTGGCTCACAGTGGTTTGGTTCAACCGAAGAGGAATTATCTGCTCTGTCTGGCTTTTTTTGATGGCACATATTCCCCTAGGAAGGAGCTTGTGAGAACTTCTCCATTTAACGTGAAAAAAGAAAACTAACGGGCCAGTGCTCCAATAAAAATCCGATGCCATCAACTCGTGCTGTGCTCGGGCCAATAGAAATCTCCCAAGACGTGTTTGCAGAGATCGCTCCAAACCTTGACTTTGCGTCCTTGCGTGTGACCTCTCCTGCAGGAGGGAAGTGCAGTGATTTGCCCGGTGTCCCCTCTGTTGTGCTATTATCAGCTGAGTGTTATTACCCCTCTTTGCACAGGAAAATACGCTCTGATTTCCATCGACCCGTCACCGAATCAATGCTTTTAAAAATCTTAAGACACCTTTTACTTAAGAGCAAAAGCATGCATTTTATGTTTTGACATGGTCATATTGATTGGGGTGTTGGGGAGATGGAATGGGAGAGGGGTGTGGTAGTTGGGATGGGGGGAGACTGGGTGCTGACCCCTTTCTCTCTCTCTCTCTATGGCTTTCCCTCTTCGTCCGTCCTCTCATCTTCTCGCTTTGCGTTTCTGTGCCTCGATTCCCTTCTGCCAGTGTCTGGTAACAGCAAAGTCCTTAATGGCTTTCCTGTGCTCCATCCAGCCCCCACCCAACACCACCATGCCCCTTTCAACTACACCTCTTTCCTTTTCAACCGTCTTCCACTCGCTTCCCCTCCACCTTGCTGCCCTTCCTCCTCTTTCTCCGTCTCTCTAAAATCTCCCTTACGCTGCGCACTTTCCCCCACCCAGCTAATCAATACTCTGAACTCCCCCC
Source organism: Paraplagusia blochii (assembly GCA_016785265.1). Lineage (NCBI taxonomy): Eukaryota > Metazoa > Chordata > Actinopteri > Pleuronectiformes > Cynoglossidae > Paraplagusia > Paraplagusia blochii. Next base: position 94,749 of record JAFBJS010001603.1, read on the forward strand.
TGTCCACACCCCACGTCACTCACATTTGGCCCCTGATAAATTATGGATGGGGCCTCTCACATCACATCTAAAATTTCTATTGTGTTTGTCAATGGATGATCGATACTTCACCTCGCCTCATCCTCAAAGCGCCTCACGCTTCTGTCCACTTCACCTCAGTCTCTTCCTCAATTTTTATTTTTTTTGCTTATGATTTCTGCTTTCTGAACCTGCCTTTGGTTTGGAGGCTGTGCACATCTATGACCAACAAAAAGGCAGGTGTTAATACTTCATATCTACCTGCACTTTTTTTTTTCATTTCCTACATTTCCTGCCTTTTTTTGCTTTTTTCCTTTCCAAAGAAAATTCAATGGTTTCTAGATCAGCACCAAAGCTTCATCACCTGTTGTCGTCCGTGACTTATTCATTTTAACATTGTTCCAAGTAAAAGAGATTTTGAAGAATTGTTTTGCAGTAAACCACAACCGGACGTCATTTAACTGTCAGTGATTTAAAAAATCTGCTCACACACTCCTATTTACATTCAATAATACACTTCCTCTCGTCAGGATGTCTTTTGTTTCCCACTTATTCTTGTTTTTTCTTACACATGCAAGGTTACAGAGGTTCTGGAGGTGTAATTTAAGCAGCACTAAGCTTATCACAGCCCATGGTTCAGCTTTGATCTCTGGCTCTGAGCAGCACCTGCTCCTCACACCAGAATCTCACCTCCCACCTGCTGACGAGTGAAACTATGCTCCCTAATAACTCCAGCCCCGGCCCCCCGGCCCTTTGCCCACTTTTTCATGACCACTTAACCCCTCACACGGCCTTTTAAGTGAAGGTCTGGTGTGTGTCTGCCAGCTTGGCAGCCGGGCCCTTGTGCCATTATGTTAAGTAACATGCAATCCTGCAGTTAAGCAAGAAAGTACTTCAAACTAGCCCACTTGGGAAGCGTTATTGGATACTTACCGCATACCCGTTTCTGATAGTCTGTCCTGGCAGCAGTTGATTAAGAGCAGCAGTACACATAACGACAAGTAAGCGGAATCAATAAGTATATTTTAACGTGATATATATTCTACGCTTTAGAGAGTCATAACCATTGAGACTGTTGGTCCCTGACATGATCTGCTCAGTGTTTGTCTGCACCTCATACGTTGCGTCATTTCCCGCATAGTTTTCCGAATCCTGGAGAGCCATCCATGGACATGCCTGAGCAGCTTAGATTGAGAGCCCAAGTTGACCCTCACCGCATAGATAGACGGTGTAACACTTACACAAATGATCCCTGACAAACCACCGTGCACCCACGCACGCACAACCTCACTGACAGACGAGCCGCAGAGCAGCACGGTGCAGCCGCCAGGAAGAGAATATCCCCCCACTGCTGAGGTCAATGGCTTTTATCTTTAGTATGTTGACCCTGTTCATTTGACAGTGTCACATGCACGAGTGTGGCTGCTAATAGATGTTGAATCATGGGTTACTATTTCACACTGTTAAAGTCAGGGTAGAGAGGCAAGCGTTGTGGGAGAATTTTTTTGTGACTAAATCCATAATTGGTATCGATCTCCAAATGTCAGCTATTAAACTGATACGATGATGTCAAAATATCCTTGAATGTCACTCATAAAGAGATAGATATTTAGGTTTTTGTATTCACGTCCCCTAAAGTTTATTTTTATTATTATTATTATATAAGAAACCATTTAAAGCAGAGGTACCCACACATATATTTACCTATATAAACCAGTAGCAGCATTTCCGTGCATTTCAACCATAGGCCTTCAGTGATGTCATCCACCCAATCACAAGATATGTATGTGTTGCCTACTACATAGGGCCAGCTAGATGGCCCTAATGTTGCAATCTCACAAGATGATTGGTCTAAGCTCTGTTAGCTAAACAGGCTGTGTCCATTCACTCAAAGCAGGCAGAGCCATCATTTTTGATTCTGAAGGCTCTGGCAGATTTCATGGAACATGACAACACTAGCTAGCAGAAATATGATTGGATAAAAAGTTTTTATCCAACTTTTTGAATGTAAAACCTCTTTTATATTAATAAAAAAATTCTGAGTATGTTTAGGCCAGCAGAGAAGGCTTTGCTGGCCCTGACGGCCCACCACTTATAAAGTGGACATCTTATTCCATTCTATAATTTTCATATATGTGTTATACTATCTGACTCAATTCCTCATTTCAGCCCGGTAATTAAGCATGTTGAAATACAATGACATCTTTAGTTTTAATTACTATTATTATTTCATGTTATCAGGATTGCTCAGGATCTCCTTTGGAAATCTACTGGTAGATCCTGATCTACCTATTGGGCAGGCCTGATTTAAAAGCCATAAATATGTGATATAAAATAGAAAATTATAACATCCCACACCCACATTTGACTCTTCTGCCCTTGTTCTTTTTTTCCCCATTATTCTACATCACTTTTCTCAACAACTGTCTTCTTCTCAGGCCTGAGTCATGTGGAAAGGAGGAATCATCCCCCTGCTCTCAGCTGTCATTTTGGATTTTCTTCCAGGCATCGAGTCTTCCTGATTTGTGTGACAAACACAAATGCTTTTAAATTCCCACAGCCCCGACTCCTTACCACTCTGCTACCTTTTAATGCATTATTCACATACTCTCTCGCACACCCGCTCTCACCCCCGAGCCTCTCGCATCAGGAGAGGGACAGCCACACACGACTTCACTGGCAGAAAATCTATACTGCCCTGACGTCTTCACTTCTTGTGGGCAATTAATAGAAACACAAGCTGATCTGTTTCTTTTTTTTTTAACTTTAGATGAAGGTGAGGATGCAGCGTTGCCATTAAATGACACTGTTTTCGTGTTGCAGAACTAGAATCTCATGCTAGATTGAAACAACTTAGTGATTTACTGCCTGCTCCGGTCGGTAGTTAAGAGTTAGGCACAGCTAACAGAAAGATTTATATCAAATAGTGATGGATGCCCACTGTGTCTTGACCTCTGACAGTATTCATGCTGGTTGAGACACATTACATATAAAGGGAGTGGCAGCTGTAAACCCCAAAATACGTTGTTGAATGTTAGACATGCACTCACCATTTCTCATAAAAGCTTACAAGGGGCTCGAGTTGCTCTGCTTTTATATTGTATGATTTATATTTTCCTTCAATTATCCTCTTAATGACATTGGCTTTTGCTTTTGCGGTGTCAGGAACGTCACTGGTCGCAACGTTGACCGTGTTCACGAAGCAACGGGTGCCATTTACGTCCTAAGCTTCGTCAAGATTGTAAATTTTCCAGTGTCACCCAAGTGTCATGACAGCATATCAGCTGGACAAGTGTCTCATGCCGCGGCCGTGGCCCCTACAGTATAACCTGTCTTCTTTTTCAAGCTCACTTCCATGTGCTGACACTGTGCTGCAGCTGAGCTCAGAGCCGTCAGCTTCCTAATGGTGAAAAACTAGAGCTGTCATGTCGTAATCGTGTAATAACCGTGCATGGTGTCACTTTCAGCAATTAATGGAGACGCTTGGACTTGGCTGTTTAAATCCTGGCTAAATCAGCTTCAACTGAGTCCAGCATTAAGGCACAGGCAGAGAACCCGATACTGCCATGTACAGTATTCTGTACTTCATGTAACAGCATGCGGCAGATGTCAATATTTACTCACTATTTTCATTCTATGTCATGTGAAAAAACTAACATTTTGGTAATTGAAAACTATATTTTGGGGAAAATATACTTTAGAAAAGCTGTATTTAAGAATAGAACAAGGGTGCCCAATAGGTAGATCGTTCTCAACCAGTAGATCTCCAAAGGAGTGCTGGTAGATCCTGGGCAATAACATAAAAAACACCAATTACAAAAACTAGGAATGTAATTCTATTTCAAGATGCTAATCACTGGGCTAAAGTGGGAGTAATACAGGTATTTAGTCAGACTATAGTATAACATGTGTTGTATGCTAAAGAAGAGAGTAAAATGGCCAGTTTTTATAGGTAAAAAATATTTAAAGTTTTCAATCAGGGTAGATCACTTCAGCCTGGTCAGTTGAAAAGTAGCTCACAAGACAAAAAAGTATGGACACCCCTGCCGTAAAATAACAAAATTATGCATGTTAAAAATTACACATGTTTAACATCTCATTTGAAACATCTTTAGTGGTAAATAAATTAAGGTTGAATAAGAAAATCATTAAGATAGGGTTTTTTTTTTTTTTTAATCATTTATTGACATCTTGACAGTTGACCATGCTTGGAGTTGCAGCCCTAAGTTTGAAAAACACTGACATCACACAAAACCCTGTGAAATACCTGCAATAACTCCTTTTTTTTTCTTGATGATGTTAATATGAATCTAGTTCAAATAAAATTATGCATGTAAAAATATCAGAGCTTGTGCTGGAAAATGCAGCAAAAAAAAAAAAAAATACTCTCCACAGGCGCCAGATATTAGTAATGTCAAAATGATGTCACAAGTCAAAAACGGTTGGGAACTAATGCTTCAGATCCAGAAAGCCAAAGACCCATGTGCCATCAAAATGTTCTGCCAAAGAACTTTCTTCTGCCAACTCAACTCAACTGACCAAAGTATTCTGTTGTCAGGTTTTTTTTAAAAAACTTTATCACTAGGTGACGTGGAAAGAGCAAAAAAAAAAAAAAATCAAACTGCCACTCTGTTGGGCTTGTAAATAAGGGGTCAAGCAGCCGTGGAAATGTCTGCGGACGGGAGTAAGAAGGGGGTGAGGATGTGTGAGACCATGAGGCTGCTCCTTTATAGAAGAGAGACAGATGAGGTGAATAGGGCAAGCTGTCACTGAGTCCAGAGTAATGACTGGAGCACTCAGCTCCTGCCAAAACCTCTGATTGTTTTAAATTTGTTTGGGTGTGGGCAGGCTCTGAGTTTATGAGGTGTCGGGATAGCACTGAGTTTATGTCTGTATGTGTGTGTTTGTGTGTGTGTCTGTGTGTGTGTGTCTGTGTGAGTGTGCACATTTTTGCCACTGCTAAGAAGTTGGGATGATTTACTTCTTTGTTTTCAATTCACGACTTTAAAAACGCATAGGCTGACACAATAAATATGTATTAGTACACTGGGACAAAAGGCGGGGTGAACCCTTCTTGGAGTACAGTTTTATCGCAGGGTGGGGGTGCAGCAAAACAAATCAACTTAAATGTTATATTTTGTTTACTTGTGCTACGGTCGGATAACTGTACAGATTTGTCCCTTCATCGAGAGTCCTTAGTAGAGAAGACCAAAAAAAACAGTAGTAAAATTGTGTTCATTGGGGACCAAGGCTAAGTAAACAGACTGGGATCTGCAAGGTCCCTGGTTCAAATCTTACTACCACAAAGTCACCGCTGAGGTGCCGTGAGCATGGTATTGTCCCCCCCGGGCACTGGCTCAGCCGAAAATTTCCCTTCCAAAAATTGGGATGAACAACAACATCCTTAATCCTAATTTTTGTGAACATTTAAGACAAAGAAAACTTAAAAAAATATATAAAATACCTATATTTTTCGTTCTTTCTTTTGAGAACACGTACACTTCTCGGTGGCGAGCGTTTCACCCTCGAGACATAGCACAGTTCCTTCTTCTTCCCCAAGCCTGTCATCTTTTATACACAATAGATTTTGTCACATTTATTGATCTATAATGCATCTGCAGCACTGAGCTTATTTTCACTCTCTCAATAGTAAAAAATCATTTTTAATACGAACTGATTTTTTTCTTTGCTCAATTTTGACAGAATGAAAGTGGTGCACCCATGATCAAACAGCCCCTTGTTTCAGGTCAGGCCTCCTCTGCCTGTTTGTCAAAACCATTCCAGAGAGGGCCAGGAAGTGGGATGGCTCTAGGTCTGAAGGGATTTTCTTTCCCCGAAACAATGCAAAATCACTCAGTTTTATATTTTTCTCCATCCGAGGCAGAGACGTGTCAGAATCCGACGCCTGTCACAGTATCCCAAGGCAGCCTCGAGATCCAAAAACAATCTGGCGCCTCTTGTCTTGTCACCTGTTATCTTTACCAGAGTTGGAGTTCTGCTCTGGATCACTCACAGCTTTCTCAAAAAATGCAGAGTGGGAGTTTCACCACACAGAGCGTGCCATGGCATCTGTTCAGATCTGTTAGTGCTGATGACCCATAATGGCTGAAAACAAGGACGAGCTAACAACATAATGGAAAACAAATACAAAAAAAAGGCTGAAGCAATAAACACAGCAATTACTATTAGGGGAAAACACATACAACCTATGGTGCACAAGCCAAAGTACTTTTAAGTATTCACACCAGGGGAATTTGTGGGAGTATTTTAAGACGGATATATTTGATGTTACCTTATGGTTCCCCTGATTAATGCTGCAGTTGACCCAACTTTATATCAATAAAACTCCTGGTAGGTTGTGTTATCCCTAAGTGCTTGTCAAATACCGGGTTATCAGACTTATGCTGTATGGAAAATGGCTTAGAGGCTCGTTGAAGTAAGTGTGATGAGAAGTATGACAACCAAACAAAGATCATGGAAACACGAGCAGCTCCGTAAACTGCTGGTGAGCAATTAATCTTTGTGATCTCCTTGTAAACCAATCTTTGTAAATAGTGATGATTGCACATTTTTTGGCAGAATGAAGGCGTAACATAAGAAAATCCAAGTTCAGTTCAACTTGTCTTTATCCGTGTCTTCTGGAGGCGAAAGAACAGGAATGACGTCAAAGATTCCTGCAGGGAAGAACACATCCTCGTGAGAGGAGTTGGTCCGCGGCTTCTCGCCGCGCAGCTTCCTGTTTTGACAGGCAGATTAGACTTTCTGTGCAAAATAGTTGTAGGTACAAGTCTAGTGTATGTACTTTGGATTAATATGGAGTGATGTATGTGTTTAAAGATGTGTGCCTTCTAAACCTTCCAAACTCCTGTGGTGACGACTCTGTTGCTTAGGGTAAAGATTAACGGAGAGCTTACGGCAACGTTACACCTCCTACAGGTGAATGTGACACTTACCTGACGCCTAACACCAACAATCGGGAAATAATGTGCCACTTATAACATGATTAGGGTGCGTCGTATTTTCTCGTCTTGTTCATTGGTGTATATTTTTTTTCATGCGTTCAGAATTTTGCAGTAAATTGTCACCATGGAAGTTGGATGCATGTCACATTCCTAACATTGTTGCAGGGAGCCCAGCGGTGCCGAGTGGGTGGCTCACAAACGCCACAAGTATCCACCCTCGGAAAATAGAGTCCGCTGATTGATGTAACTGTATTTACTTCTCTTTTTTTCTCTTTGTTTCCTGTGTTTTCTCCTCTCACTTGGCTGCTCACTTTCTCCCCGTCTACCTTTTTTTTTTGGCATTCCTGTAGATTCTCCTGCTGTCAGCTCTCGTCACATCCTCCAATCTGTTACCCCTCTGATACGAGGGCCAGACTTGAAAGGAAGTCTTAAGAACGAGAGCTTATACACTGTGCCAGATTTTGTTAAATAACTATGAGATGTTGGTGCCAATTCATCGGTAATTGTCCCTTCTGGCATAGTCTGTTGAAAGTCCTGGAAAAGCCTAAGCTCAAGATCACTGCAAGTGTTAATCTTCTTATACTTAAGGTATCAGGTTTTCTTTTGATGTAGCTAAACATGTTGACTCCTATCTCTGTGCGGAAAGCAATCCAGACATAGCTATGAGCGAGATGGGGGGTTAGTCTACCGCTCTGTTTCAAATCTGTCATGGTTTTATGTTTTCCTTTCCCAGCATTAATTGTGATGCTGAATGAGGCAGGAAAACAAACACAATTAATAAGTAAATAAAAAGGAAACAGGAAAATGGGATGGATTTCCCACTAATCGTTCCTCTTTAGCACAAATTGCTTTGTTTTTGTGTGGTATTATTGGCGTCATATATGATTTAATGGGTAAAATCCTACTTCAGATTGGTCCAAATCAGGCATGGGCAAACTAAGGCCTGGGGGCCTTAATTGTGGGGGCAGATGGTGGTTAAGGAAGCGGACTTGGGTTCGCAAGGTCCCCAGTTCGAATCCCACTTCCGCCAAGTTAATTTAATGTTATTAATTTTACTTCTGCCTTTTACCTGCAATATCTGCATTTCCCCATAGATAACATGAGAAAGGCTATTAGAAATGAAGAATTTTAGGTTTTATACATGACTTTTTACATGCCATTTATCTCAGTTCAACAAATGCTCCATCTTTCTGCTCTTGACCCGGCCCCTGTGTCCAACTCTGGGACTCATTGTGGCTCGCGTCAGAAATTTTGTCCACGTCTGGTCTCAATATTCCCCGGTTTGTCAGCAAGTTCCTTTCAGGATCAGGTGTTCATCTAAAAGTGTATGATTTGATGTCTAATCAGTTTTCCCGACCTGAGGGCTGCACTGTGTATGTTTTAAGTTGGTGTGACGTAGTCACAGCAACACAGTGTTCTTACCCAGGTAACTTAGGATGACCACACAGATTTGTAGATGAGGGTGTTAGCCTCGGGGAGTCAGGTGGCCAGGCCCAATAAAGTGCACCCTTTTGGGTCCTTGCTCCTTGGCATGCTCTGCCCCCTCGAGCGCTCAGGTGAACCCTGGTGATCAATCACAGGTGCTTTAGTCTGGTGAGATTCTCCCATCAGTCCGTCATTCAAGCAGGGCCTCAGGTGGTGGGTGATCGTGCAGAGGCTGTGGGATCAGGACGAGCTTCCACATGTATAACAACACTGATCCCACACACAGGTGGAGATTTGTCATGGGCTGGTAGGAGCTCATCTATGATTGAATATGGTGTTTGAACAAGACACACACACACACACACACAGACACACAAACACTATTAAAGTAAACTCAAACACCCAGACGCAAACTACTTTCTTACCTTCTCATGCTTTAATCAAAAACTAATGTCTCTTTGCCTTCAGGGACTTTTTAAACAAGAGTCCTGGAAGATTTACGACAGAGTTTAGAACTTAATTGTGCGGGTTTGTTATTAGAAAGATACATGTGGGGACCGAGCCGAGGCTTGTTTGATCAATCTGAATGTATGTCTTTCAGTGTATCTCAAGGTACGGCTATGAAAGAACCTGTGTTTTGACTGTAGGACCTCATTTGATTTTAATGTCCCTTCACTCTGGCAGGCTACGTGATTAAGGCGTCTGGGTGTGGAGAAAGGGGCGGGAAGTGATAAGTGTCACTAACCATGTGAAAGGCTCAATCCTGAAAAGTGTCATAAAGGTAAGATCATGGATTTATGTATTTTTTTAAGGAAATATATTCCAATGTTATTTCTGGGCTTTATTTGGGTATGTTATCTATTTAGACATGCAGGCAAATGTGATTGTGAGTTTTGATTTCCACTATCAGTTAATTTAAAATATGGCCCATAATCAAACGGCCTGCAATAAGTCCATGATCTCATGTTGGACTTAATGCACTTAATGAAAGATCCCTAAAATGCTCCCCCCCTCCAAAAATAAACAAAAACAATTATAGATATAATTTCTCAAAAGTAAAGTTAACACATGTTATTTTATTTTTAACACTGTATATATGTATTGTATATATATACTGTATATATATATTTGTGTGTATATACAATAGTAGGGGTGTGCAAATTAATTGATTTGGATCAGTTTGGATTGAACTGAACCGAATCGGATCGAACTAGATCAATTGCTTGATATTTTTTATGAATTGTTCCTGAATCGGATCGTAGCCTGTGAATCGTATCGTTATGTGAGTGAATCGTCACACCCCAATATACATTATATATATATATATATATTAGAGGGATGCAAATTAATCGTTTTGGATCGGTTTGGATCAAACTGAATCGAATTGTATTGAACTGGTCGTTTAATCGATCGTTTAATATTTTTTAGCCTGTGATTCGAGATATGAATCAGATCGTTATGTGAGTGAATCATCACATCCCAGTATATAGTATTTGCTGTGTATTTCTTGAAATTGAGTCAGAAAATGGAAAGCTCTGGGTCTTAATAGTTAAAACTCTAACATTCCTCCACATAATAGTTATCTCTACTGCATTGTATTGACCTGAAGAGAACCATGGTTTTGTCTGGTGAAAAGTGAAGCAGCACGTGGCCCACACAGGCACATTATGGTCTTTATAGTCTAAGCCAACTTGGGTCAAGCTGAGCTGTGCGAGATCCCATCACCGAGCTCAACTGACGCTGGGCGGGTAGAGCGGCATCAGTCAAACCCACAAGCTGCCCTACGGTCACACCGAAGCTGGCACTTAAAGTTTCTAATGCACAGACAGCACACACATTATCCAGGTAATGACGGAATTCTGTGTGTGACTCACTTTGTATTTACATGTAAACACGGTAAAAAAAAAATATGTCTGAGAAGACAGGAGAACTTTCTAAGAAGTTGCATCTATCAGCCTGAAGAAGAGGGTGAGAAAAAGAGGGAAAGGTGGAGATGGACATAAACTCCAGGAAAGTGGAGGTTTGGATGATTGTAATTACAACTCTTTATAAAAGGCTCAATACTATCATTATCTTTGAGTCATATGTTCATGCAAGAAAAAGGGTTGTTTAAAGGGATGTGTCATCGGTGTCTGAGGTTGAAATAAGTTGGACAGATTTACACTGGGAGAGAATGAGATCCACAGACTGGGCTTTCCAACAGCCACAGACAATAAACAAGTGCAGCACATCCAAGAGGACGCAAAGGATTATTGTAACTATCTTAATGCTGTATAACTAACTTTAACTATTGTATAAAGAGAGATAATGGGATGGAATGTGTTTCAATAAACCTAGGAAAGTGTGATCACATACGTATTCGTCCTGGTGAATTCAGGCTAAAGGCCAAAGTGTATGTCCTCTAATGTCCAGGCCCTGTAAGTTGGAGTTCTGTGTTGTGGTGACTGCATATAAACTCTGTGGTCGTTCTGTTTTCTTATTCTGGTCTGCGAGCAAACGTCTGAAAAGTTCATATTTTCAATGGCAACACTGAGGAACCCGTAAATTCACAGGATGCTGTATTTTTATACTCTGCATATAATGAAAGTTCCAGAGACAAAACAGTCCCATTGAGGGGTGGGGTGTTCTGGAGGATAGCATTGTGAACAGCACGGCTTGATTTGTGGTTTTCGGGGACATTGGAGAAGGGCGCAACTGTACTGGACATATAGCCATTGGGCAAACATAAAAAAAAAAAAAAAGAATCTCAAAGTCTTCCGTGTTTCTTTGCTCTACACTAAAAAAAGCCTTCAAGCAAACAGCGTAAGGTTGTGTCAGCTTTTCCACGTGAAATCCATCCGAGCAGGGTCTGAATATTCTCAAGCAAAATGGCTCCAAGTTCAATTACACATTACAAGCCGCACGACAGTTTCCATTGTGTAATACTCAATCTAACAAGACTCCACTAAAACGTCCAGACACCCCTGTTCATATTGGAGTCAGTGTGCCGAGACAGGAGGAGGGGGGGTGACAAGAGGCCCTCTTAACTACTCTATTATAGTCATACATACCTGTAAAGAAACAGATACCTGAGAGCCAGAGCTGAGCAGCTAGAGGCTACCGTCTAACACCAGTGGTACTCTGTTGTACTCAGAGGTTGTCAAACCCTGATAGTTTTTGTCCTGGTTTTTTGTTAATTGTGGGCGCCTCAGACTCGTGGAGATTGTTCAATGGCTCTCTGGCTTAAGGCTTAGTTCCTGTAAGAAAATACTTAAAAGCCTTCCTTCCATTCATGTCATCCCCTGACACGGCTGCACTAAACTGTACGCAGATCTCATATGAGATCTTGATGAACCTCATGAAGTCATCACTGACACATTAAATGTTCCATGCTTTTCTAGCTTTCCTGCTTGGGTTGTTCCAGGGTGTAATTCCCAGCTCATCCGTGTAACCACCTTTCCCTTTTGGTGGCAAAGAGAGGGAAAACAGAAGCCCCTTATATTTCGAGATCGCTTTGGTGGTGGGAATATTGGAACCAACCCGGTTAAAATGAAAACATTTCCTCTTCAAACCACCATGACTGAGTAGATTAGGCTCCATCCGCGACAAGACAATTTAATTTCCCAGAGATATTTGGGATTTGGAATTCCGAAACAATACCCACCGATGCACTGAGCCTCTTATTGGCTGCTTTTTCTTAATTGCTGTTTGCAAAAAAAAAGAAGGTAAATGAGCTGTTGGGTAATATATGTTAAGATGCTTACCAAATACATTGATGTCAGGCTTAATTATCCTCGCAGATGAGTCTTTTCTTGTGTCTACACCCATTAAAACCCAGGGAATAGAATCAGAGAAACACTCGCTCCTGTGTATGCGGTTCAGCCTTTGTAGAAACCATGTCATTGATGACACATGGCTATATACATATTTCATTGAGACATGCATATTTTACTGTGTAATCCTTGGCGCGCCATTGCTTTGTTCACACTATGTAGAGGAGCCAGAGAGTGTAAGGTTTTGCTTTTTGTGGATCATATTGTATCAGCCAGAGAAAAGTGGAGAAAAATCTGATCGTGTTCTGACTGTAGTCTTTGATGAATGCACAGAAGTGTCTGCATCCTTCCATTGTTGTTATATTTGATTGTTATTAATTTTATCGCTGTCCAACAAATTTAATCTGATTATGACTATGCAGCAGTGGGTTATTCATCGTTAATCCAGATTAATCAGGTTAAATCCACAGTCCTTTCCAACACACCATCCTCCAGAATGACAATATTGTTTTTTTTTAGATACAAGTATTGTTAATATGGAAATATACAAATGTCTGGGGTCTGTCTAAGCCAGACATGTGCAAACTAAGGCCCGGGGGCCAGATGCGGCCGGTTAGATTTAGTAATCCTGCCCACCAAATTTTCCTAAATTGTGTGATTGGTTTGTTTTGGGATTATATTTCTTTTTTTTTGCAGTGTCTACATTTCCCCTTAATATGGTGTAAAGAATGCAAAAGACATTTTTTTTTTATCTATGCATGACTTTTACATGGCATATGTTGTAGTCTATGTGAACTCAGCATCTACCTGGTGCTAACATGGCGCCCAAGTCCAATTTTAGTACCAATTGTGGCTTTCAAGTGAAAAAGTTTGCCCATGCCTGGTCTAGGCCATCTGTAAAGCAAGTTTTGAGGCGGGGCAGTTGGTGGTCTACTTCAGTGAAACTTTTGTCCAAAACAATATTACTCACCTTTCGTTGCTCTTCTACCCTTTGTCTTTTTGGCAAATGTGTCAGTCAGGATTTGTGTATTGCCCCATGTGTGTTTAAATGTGTGTTTAGTGCAACTAAAAGTCTTTCCTACAGTGTGTTTTGTATTTGTATTGATGGTACAGTAGAATCATTGGATAAAGAGTAGTGTCATTTTACTCCATCTATTCAAATGTACCTTGTAATTATACAATTGACTGATTATGATTTATCCCACCAAGTTTTTTGGGGGTCGTTTTTACCAGTACCGGCTCTGTCCTTTGCCTTTAAACTGCTGGTAATAATGGAACAGCGTTCTCATTGTTCAGTTTTGTTGAGATGCCTTTTGAAGACTTGAGGCGGAAAGAAATGGACCTCATATTATAACAAACCATAGCAGAAAGTGAGAGGCTTCCTCAGACTGTACACAAGCAAAATATGCTTGTGTAGCAAAGGGGATTGTATGTGGTAATTTCCCGGGCTGTGTCTCCGTGCACAGCTTTGTGGCTGAAGGGATTATTGTGCTGTGCCAGAGAAATGCTAATGTATGTGTTCACAAGAGACATAACATCCAGACACAATTAAAAGCACAAACAAGTGTCAGCCAGTGTTTGTGTTAATAAGCGGGTTTTGGTGCAGAGGGAGTGAGAGACTGAAAGACAGCGGAGAGAGACAGCCAGTGTGGTCACACAAACACGTGTTGCCTGCACTCGGCGGAGCAGAGAGTGTCAGCACTTATCTGTGGAATCCAACTGGAAACAAAGAGGGGAGTTTTGTGGCTACTGGGATAAATATCAACTTTACAGACCTACACACACACACACACACACACACAAACACGCAGACACATATGACGACCTAAAGTGATTCTCCCCAGGACCTCATTCCGCTCAAACAGTACCAGGCATTGGGCCACGGCAGAGTTCACAGATGTAACTTCAACCGTATCATTCACAACTAATAGCCCTGCGTGCTCTGGCTACTCAAGCGACCAGTCGTTGATCATTGTGTTATGTTAGGTGCCTCTGGTCTCGGCTGTCCCAGCTTTGGCCCCGTTCACCCACGCAGACAGCGAAGACAGAATTCACTAAAACAAAACCCCAAACACTGGTCGTGAAACGCCTGAGGTCAGAGTCGGCTTTGGTGGAAACTGGAGATTGAGGACAAGTTGATACAAGAATAACATCATTGCAGGTCGAAAAAATGACTGACAGGGAGGGGAGATGGAATCGTCTCATCTTTGTGGCTTAATTAGCACTTAGAGCCCGAGTCTTTGATGCTTACATATGCCTGACATCTTTCACGGTGTTCACATTCGTTTGTGTGTTGTTGTAAAGTGTAGATCAGCACATGTCTGTGTACACACATGTAGTCGTGCACACATGAGATTTAGAGGCGAGATCTTTATCGGTGACTGACTGACCAGCGTCACTGTCTGTTTCTAATGAGGCTGGGGTTTGACACTTCCCCTATCGATGTAAGATGAGTTCATCTTTGTGGGTCTTTACTCCACAGCAGAAAGAATTTTTCTCATTGTACTAAAATAGCAATTTTTAGCTCAATTTCTGGTAGTTACTGCACATGTTTGGTGTCTGATCACCTGCAACAAAAATACGGCACAACACAAATCCAAACAGGATTCCTCTCTTCACTCTCTTCACTATTGCGCTCCGATTCTGGGGGTGGATCACATATCATGTTTGTCTGTTGCCAAAACACAGAGTCTCAAGCTTTAACTATTCCAAGACTACAGCTTGAGATGGTGCTGCCTGTCCATCTGTCAGTGTACAAAGAGTTCTCTTCCTCATGTTTAAGTTGCTCAGTCTCAACATCAAATCTGACACCCGTGCATGTTCCTTTATTGTCACTTGTGTACCAGGTGTAGTATTGCAAACTGCCTTATACGTTAGAAGGGCACGTATGGAGTAAGGTGTCCCTGTATTTTATCTTGCTTTTATAGTGTAAAATTTTTGGCTGTATGTCATTAGTGTCAAACCAGGGGGCACTTCAGCAATATAGTACACTGTGAAGGGCCAGTTGTATATGAGACTGTACAGGTTTTGGGTGCCAAGCCACTGGTTTGTCGACCAGTACCAGTCTGTAGGTCATGTGGTACAGGCCACAGTGGGACACGATGAAAATAAATCACTTTATTTTTACTAATTTACTGCATTCACAGAAAGTATAAAGTAGTATTTTTTTTTTTTAGGTGAAATATCTTGCGGGCCATATTAAATGACTTGGCTGGCCACATTTGGCCCTTGGGCCTTAAGTTTGACTGTATGCTGTGATTGACAATAAATTAGTTCACTGCAATATCTGCTATGCGGCTTTCTTCAATTTCTGTGAGTACATCAACATTGTGTTCAACTTAACAGGCCGGAATTTCTCCCAAGCGACTTTCAGTTAACCTAACAATATTTCAAGTGAATTTATCCACAGTATTTATATAAACTTGGTAAAATAGGTCTGGCGTTGCGCCCTGGTTCCGAAAATATCGGTAAACTGATTCACAGATCATTTGTGTCCCTACCCGTGCTTTTGTCCTTCATCGTCCCTTTACTCGCTACTAATCTCAAGATTACACAGAGTTCCTTTTTACAAGGTCAAAATTTCTCCACTATTACACACTATTCCTGTCGATGTCTGGAGACTTACAAATCATAAGTATTGATCAGAGCAGGGATCACACTCTGGTGTAGGGCAGACACTAAAATCTCAGCTACTTAGGCTTAATGGCTCACATTAAAAGCAATTATGCACACAAAATAGGACAGTATGACTGTATGCATATTATACCTCTCCATTTATCTCTTTTTCCAGTGTTGCTTTGAGCTTTAATCCATACAATTTTGGTAATGAATCAAGGCCTCACTCGGTAATGACTGCTGCAGGTGGAATAGTTGTTGGTTGGCTGAGTGACCTTTCATCAGCTCACCACTCTGTGGCCTTGTAATGAAAACTTCTCTAGTCAATGACATAATGTACATGAGAGTTTTATATGTGAGTGTCAATACTCATGTATTTACTAATGATACAGTGAGTGCTGACTGGTGACCTGCTAATGAAGTCGGTGCATTTGTGAGATCAGTCAACAGGTCAAGGACTGAGGGGACGTTGCTGTTGTCCTCTGTCGGCGGGACAGTAGTTAAACAAAAATTGGTTATTTTTATACAATCTGTTCATACTATAGGCAGCAGTGGTGGCATAGTGGTTAAGGAAGCAGATTTGGGTGTGCAAGGCAGATGAGGAGCTCCAAGGCTGCTGGTTCGAATCCAAACATATGCCTGGTTTCCGTGGGTTACTGTCCCAATTGTGATTTGTGTGGCAGTTGTGGAGACTACTGCCCTTAGGACCTGGAAATGGATAAACAGATTATGATTATTCATTCTGTAATAGTTGAATTGGATGATATTTGTTCCATGTTTTGGATTATTAATTATAAACAAACACTATTTATTAATCAGACTCACACTGTGTACTCTTATAAAGCCATACTGCACTATTGACTACTACTGTACTAATGATAACGTATTCTGCATCTTACCCTGATGACTCTCTTTAGTTGCATCATGTGATCATGACAGTGTCACACTTTCAAAATAAGATGTATTTTTAAATGAATGTTATATTTATTTAATTTGTTTATTCTTTTATATCATTGTTTTACTTGAAATCCATAAATAGTCAATACTAAATGTATATATAGTGATGGTAAACATTATAAGACCACACCACTAAAGATATATTACCTGAATAATACAATCAACTCAAAAAATGCCTAAAAGCATTGTTTTTGGCAGTACAATGCCATTGATGTAGGAACTGATTTTTGATTACATTGAGAAAACCAGTTAAATAGCTAGATATCAGCTCTTAAATTAAACTCTTGGAAACATTTTTGTTGTTGTTAATACATATGATTGATAAAATGCACCTTTACTTGTACCAGTCATTAAAATGAACAAGAAATGGAAGAAAACAGCAAAATATATATTTTTTTCTATGACTGTATATATATAACTTAGCAACTAATAACACATAACATCATCACTGACCAGCGGAAGACCTGGATCATGTTTTCTACGAGTCACTTTTCTATATAGATACATGGTGAGGTGATAACAATACAAATAATAAGAAGCATTAAATTCACAGGCGGCAAATTAAGCTAAACTGGCTCAGGCTTCTCTGTATGCTTGCAAGAGACTCTACATGGCAGCTCCATTTAACTAGCTTTCTGGGGAAATGATATCTGGGAAAACGTACGCGTGTCTGGCACAGAACGCTTAGGCCAACAGCCGTGGTGGAGGAAACAGAGGAGGAAGAGGCAGAAGTGAGCTTTTTTTTTCCAGAAAACTTATGTCATCAAACTCTTTCATTATCTAATGTTAACACTCGGGGGATCAACAGTGCCAAGAAGATGAGGAGCTCTAATTGCTTTTATTGGTTTATTGTGTGAGAGGAGAAGCTCTTTGATGTATTTAGAGGAGCAACCCTAATGAATCATTGAATAGTGAAACAGTCTATCCTGGGAGTAGATCTCCAAGGGACTGATGGTGGGGGTGGGCTTCTGTGTGTGTGCATCTGTGTAAGAGGCAGTTGTGTTGTTGTTGTTGGCGGGGTGTGTATGTGCAAGGGGTGGCAGCAACAATGCCTTCTTCAGTTGTCAGCGATGGTGAACAAGCTAGGACTTAATAAAGAAGGGGTGGGGGTGTACGGCGTCAGTGGGTGTAATCAAGTGTAAACATCCTATGTTATCCTCAACAGAGTGATGCGTGAACCCAGAGTTGGGGTTCAGGTTGGATGAGGTTGAGGTCTCCGTTGGCAAATAATGCATGTGTGCTGCTGACCTCTTGACAGACTGACCACACAATAATTGTCCACTCTGTTCATTTATAATCTTTATTAATGTGCAAGGTTAACATGGCCATATTGTGATTTCATTCAGTATCTTTTCCTTTCGGCAAGTCAACAATTTCCATCTCCCCCTGTCCTCTGTATCTTCTACTCTAACTCCAACTACCTCCATGTCCTCCCTCACTGCATCCATCCATCCATCTCCTCTTCTTCTCCTACCTGGTTGCTCCATCTCTTGGATCATTCTTCTACCAATATAACCACAGTTGCAGTATGCTTGTCAGTATTGCTACAATTCCAGATAGGTAGACAGGTGGACAGACAGAGAGACAAACAGACAGAAAGGTTGATAGATAAATACACACTTTGTAGTTTTTGGGCGACTTTTCATTTGAGCTAAATATACTATATACTTTATATTTGAGATGGATATGCTATAAATAAACATGTGATTAATAATTGTGTCTGGCACAGTATGATTCAATAATTGTATTGTTGGTTTCGCTGCCTTTCCATCTGCTGGTAAATCCGATTCACTCGTTGGCACCACTGATCCAAGATCAGCATCTGTATAAATCAGATTGAATCTTATGTAATTCTGATGCTACTGTAGACAGACTTCCGTGTCATTTCCATAGAAAAAAAGAGTGATTCTTCTGAAAGATGTCTTTTGTGGAGGCTGATGCAGACTGGCCCACTTGGAGGGCCGGTTCACGGGGGGCCGTGTGGTTGTCGGGGTGGAGGGCAGGAGTAGCCGTGTGGATCTGGTTTCTCCAGGCTTTTCCCACAAAAGTGATCAGAGCCTGAAAGTTGAGAAGGTGTGTCCCTCGCAGCACATTTACTCGCGTTTCCACTTTAAACTCTCCTTAAACTGTCCATTGTGCTGCGCTCTATGCCACAGACTCACCGCAACATTCACATGCCCATCAGGTCAGTTAGATTAACAGCCACAGGGAAGCATCGGGGAGGAGGGCGACACTATGTCATCACTGCCCTGCTGTCGCCCTGTAGCCTGTGCAACACATTGGTACTAAGGGAGAGAAGTATATACTACAACCGTTTGATGAGCAGCAGGGCAATAAATTCATTAATCATCATTATACGCCTCATCAAACTCTTTGCCAACCTCTCCATGGGAGTTACACAAATTAGCCGGTGAAAAAAGCAGTAATTGTAGAGGAGCTAGGTAAGTGCTTTTTGATTACTTTCTTCAACAATGCTTCCCCTGACAAGCCAATAAATCAGATCTTTCTATACTTTAAGAGCAGCTACTGTGAACCCTGGCTGAGCTCCTCAAAACAAAAAGAGGAGGCTGTGTGGGACAAGAGTTTTTACTACAGCCACGGCTCTTTCAAGGATCTGTTTGGGATTCTTCCTCTTCATTCTTTAACAAAGAGACCAGAGTACAAAGCTTGTGATAACTCAATGAACTGCTGTTGTGTCTCCAAAAGCAACCAGGGGTTTTTCTCATATTGGATCAAACTAACCTCATGTTTGACTTGAGATTTAAAAAAAAAAAAAGAACTTAAGCCAATAGTGACCATATGGTCTGATATTCAATTAGATTTTCTCGTCTTTTCTTCGGCTGGACTGGTTTTACATATATCTGGTAATAGGGGACACACAGGCACAAACACAGCTGCAGCTGCTCTGCTCCTTGGGATTGTTAGTTCATTTCTGCTGAGAAAATAACTTTTCATGACAGTTTTACATGTCAATAAATTTCATTTTAGACAAAACTTACTTTTTTGTCACAATAATATTTATCTTCTGATTCTTAAGAAGATTAGTTTGGGTTTTTCATTTGTTAAAAAACTAAAACCGGCACTACATGCTGCCAAAAAGTCAAGAAAAAAAAGAGAAAATGTAATTAAAGTAATTGTACTCAATATAGTGCAAATGTAACAAAAAGCGGTGACGAAACAGTTCTGTCAGTATTAGCACATGCTATCAGATCGGTTTGTACTTGCATATACGTCACACAATGTCCTTTGAGTGAATGCTGATAATACAGACTGAAACTTTATTCAGTTCTTTTGTTTGTTTCTACCACTAGTATCAGTGAACAGGAAGATCTCACGCAGAGAGGCGGTAGGGAGGTTTGGAAGGAGGGGTGTGAGTTAGGGGTGGTCTTTATCTGTTCAAAGCCCCGCTCTGATGAGATTACCTATTGGAGTTGGCTGTAAACCACCCTGTTAAAAAGGCTGCAGCAGCCAACACACTCCCACTGGTGGCACAGAGCCACAGTTTGATTAATTCATTCATTTTTTTCATAGACTGATAGTTGTGGTGTTTGGGAGAATAATGTGTCAACCACATACATTTAATCAGTAATTATCTGCAAATATTATAGTCATACAAACACGCCTCACACTGTGACAAGTCTGGGCACGAAGTGCACCATGCAGTTGTCCTCAGGGTCTGTGCCGAAGGTTCATCGTTGTCAAATTTGTTTAATAACGGAACTCAAAACAGTCCACATGGTTCATTATGATTTGACAATGAAGACGTTGCATCACATGAAACTAAATTTGCGCGGAGACACTGGATGGCTGCGGACCTGTGCGCCTTTTCTTTTCTGACACTGCAGAACTGAGGGCCAGTTTGGAGCAGACAGTAGTTGAATGAGTCCGGCAGTCCTCCTCATTAGCGTTCCCTCCACACTCTGCTGAACTGAGCTGGGCTCAAAATAACTTGAGGAGAGCAGGAGGGAGGAAAAAAAAAAAAGCATTGCCCAGTTTATCTCCATCCTGGGAACTGATCCAATTAAGTAAGTACCCATTTGCATCCATCATACCACAGTAAACAGGAAGGAAAAGTGAAAAGCTCGGGGCAAACAAAGAAGGTGAGGGAGCGAGAGAAGGTCCATTTGTTGTGCAAGGTGGTTTGGAGAGGATAAAGCGTCCCAGGTGAGTGGTGGATAATGGTAATGTTACAGGCAGTGGATGTGTGAGCGCTCATGTTGGAGCCGGTGTGTGAGCACAGGCATTATAGCAGTCATTAGGACGGATATCAGTGTGGTAATGTGGAGCAGATGTTGAGAAGAAAAGGATCATTTAAAAAGGGCAAATGTAAATAAACAGTGAGGCAGCTCCACCCACGTCTCACCCTCCACCCCTCCTTCCTGAACCCTGTGAAGTCGCCAAAAGAAAACAGTTCATCAATCTTCATCACCGCCGCTGATATTGTAATATTAGTGGAGCCCATCCTGCAAATGTTATGTTGAAGAAGTGACATCCTCCAGGATCATTCATATTAGGGAAGAGAACGGTTCTACAGTGCTGTGTTCTGGTCCGGTCCATTATTTTATTTGGTTTTAGCGACGTGATGAAATAAAATACATTGGCATAAGTCTACATTTGTTAAATATAGCATTAATGACTTGGTTAATAAGTTAAAACCTGGTAATTTTACACAAAGAAATACTCTCCATGTACAATGTATTTTAAAACAGACCCATAGCAAAGCTGCAGTTGTATTTACAAGTCTGTTTCTGTTTAACAGGACAAATAATGTAACCCAGATATGAATACAGTCCACCAGCAGTTTCGTAGAAGCGGCTGTTTAAGAATGGGCTGGAAAACAATGACTCATATATCTATTTGACATGACGTTTATTATCATGAGTCACAAGACAAATGATGGACAGAAACAGGAATGATCAGAGGGACAGAGAGACACAGACAGGAAGGTTTGTAGAAAAAGCTGGAGAAGCCAGATTGAGATGGTTTGGACATATTCAGAAGAGGGACAGTGGATACATTGGTAGAAGAATGACCCTAGAGATGGAGCTACCAGGTAGGAGATGAAGTGGAGATTGATGGATGCAGTAAGGGAGGACATGGAGGTAGTTGGAGATAGAGTTGCGGATACAGAGGACAGGGTTAGATGGAAATTGTTGGTTGCTGTAGCAACCCCTGAATAAAGGGACATGGAGATGAAGAGGTCACATGACAAAGGTGCCATGAAAAACTACATAAACACAACATGGAACACCACAGACTCCAGGTGAAGCAGTTGTGAATGGTTAGCTGTGTTGCTTCAGCTCGAAAAATGAGAAAAAGATTCTCTGAAGTACTCAAAAATCCCTGCAGGACTTTACACCTGAGTATGGGAATAACAGAAGCTAAATTGAAATCCATGAAACTTTAACCAAATACAAGGAACACTGTTGGGAATAGACTTCAATTTTAATTGTACCTGTAACAAAGGCTAGGGATAAGGTAGAATCCACAAGGTAAGCTGCTGGATGCGTAGGTGGGTTTTTAATCTAGAACAAACTAAGGCCTGGGGCCCAGATGTGGCCCATTAGGCTTTATAATGTGGCCCACCAAACTGGTCTAAGTTATACTATTATTAAAGTATTCATTATTCATAGTTTTACATGTCTTTAATATAAATTCAGTAGCAAAGGCAGCTCAGTGTTGAAGATTAGCTTCCTTTAAAATTAAAGGAATAGCTAGCTATAACTTGCATCATCATTTCTGCTTTACCAACCCAACTACAAATAATCCAACATTGACATCACAAACAGTTGTAGAAATCCTGTTCAGACTACTGTAAATACACTCTGTTCTTGTATACAGTAGCTCAGTCTGATGACAGATGAAACCTCCAGGTCTAACTCAAACCATACCTTCCCTTACACGTAAACACAGTTTTTAGTATGGTGTGTACTGTTCTTACTCACCTAGGAGTCCAGATCCAGTGAGCAGCCAGACGAGGATTCAGGCTCGACCTGCGCAGAGAGTCGCAGAATAGCAGTGTCTCTACATCCATATTGGATGCACACACTTACTGCTCTGTGGCTCTGCATACCTGAAGGGCTTTGGCATGAAATAGGCCCTCATGCATGTGCTTGGGTGTGTGTGTGTGTGTGTGTGTGTGTGTGTGTGTGTGTGTGTGTGTGTGTGTGTGTGTGTGTGTGTGTGAGCACATCACCTCCTCCAGGGCGGGCAGGGCAGAAACCCCCAGTGTGAGTGCCAGTGAGCCCTTACATGGCCACTGAACACAGGCCCTTTGCAGTCACAGGGTCAGAAGCTCACGCTATACTGCTGTCAGAGCAGATTGGTCAATGAGCAGCCCTTTTCAGGGAGTCAAGGTGCTTTTATAGAAGGGTTGTGTGTGTGTGTGTGTGTGCGCTACTGTGTCTGTGCGCACTACTGTGTGATACTTAGTTAAAGGAAAACAGAGATTTGCTACATTTTTTCATTTTAAAATCCTTATACTACCACAAACTTATCTGTTTTCTTCCAACCTTTCATCTAAAAATTGCATATATTATTTTATATATACAGTATATGTATATATGTATGTATATACATATACTTATCCGTCATCAGGCCACAGGGGAAGCTGGTGCCACCCAAATTACTTTCCTGTGGGTGGTGCTGGACTTTATGTGGTGCTATGCTCAGTGGCAACCTGGCAGCTGGTGGATTCCAACCTGAAGTCTTGCCCAAGGCTTGGGTCTGCTACTTTAACTGCTAGGCCACCTTGTTTGTGTTAGGAACAAAGAAATGTGATTGCATTTAACCCATCACCAAAGTGAACAGTGGGCAGCTTTGGGTGCAGTGGGTGGTGATGGTGCCATGCTCAGTGGCAACCTGGCAGCTGGTGGTTGAACCTTGAACCCTTCAGACCCTTGTCTGGTTCCTCAAGCACCAGGCCAAAATAACTCACTATTATTATTATAACTAATTATTATAAACCGACATTGGCATCGAACGCCTTACTTCCCCCTCACCCTGGTTTCATTAACTACCACTCTTCTGTAATGTTATTTTTTTCTCTCTCTCTTTCCTTCTACGTAGAAATGTTTTATTTATGTTGGGGGAGGTCACTTAAAACATCTCACAGCTGAAAATTACACATGTAATCTGTCCCGGGGGGATTCTATGGAGAAACAGTCGGTGAAGTGCAAGAAAAATGGCGGTAAATCACTCTCAGCTTTATCTGGGTCGCTGAAGACCGTTAGAACGCCACTCAACGCGAGCGTCGGGGGGCGCTCGTTTTTGTTTTTTTTTATATCCCCATGGGCTTCGAAGGTGAAGCCGGAAAAACACACTCTATTTCAAGTCTGTTCTCGTCGACAATTACAGTAGAAAAATAAATAGATAATTATTATTTGGAGAATTAACTGTTGGCGTTTAGGTCCTGTGCTTTCTTATTATTTACAGAAGCTAAATATGATATATATACATATATAATACCGTAAAGAAGGAGCCGCCCGTCCTTCTTTCATTTCATTTCATCCCTCTTCATATCACATTCGTCCATCCCGCTGCTGTTGCTCCGTCACTAATCTCGAGTACATCACGGTGTCTCTTTACACATTTGAGCTGAATTTGAGACCCGTGCAGCTAAGTATGAGTTGTATCGTGTAATATGGACGGATGTTGCGCCGCTCCTCCACCTCCTTCACCACCTTCTCCACCCTCTCCTCCTCCTCGGCTGGTACAGGGAGTGTGTGTATCAACAGGTTTCGGTTTCACCTTGTGCTCTGACATGGCCCGGGCCAACTGAGATGCGTTCACGGACCTGCCACAGTGGCTCGTCGTCTGTGTTTTCTTCGCCCAAGTAATATTTTTCTCTCACCAACCTTCAACTTCTGTCCCTCCGAGCGGTCGTTAGTTTGCAGAACCGGTCCAGGTCTGAGTGATTTCGATCAAAACACTGTTATTTACAGACAAACATTGAATTAAGGATTAAATATATGTATGGTTTGTAACACACAGGTTTGTGTTTTGGATTTATTTTTTTCATGGTATGGAATTTCCTGCTCTAAATGTATTGAAGAAATACCTCTAATAAATATAAAACGACATTTTTATATATTATTTATAAAAACTAATTTGTGTCACTGCATGTGGCTCCCTGAAGTTAATTTCTGGTTTGTTATTTCTAGGTTTTTATACTGGCATTCATTTCAGTCACGACTCGGTCTCCCTGTAGACTGATCTGGTTTTAGACTCGAAAAATGATTTTTATATAAACGAACTAAATCTGAAACACAGTTTTGAAAATAATTAAAGTAAAAGAAATAGATATAAATACATGTTGCATATGCATAAATCCAGAATAAATATTATTGTCATCGAACAAAATCTATATTTTTCATGTAAACACCATGGGTGACATTTCTCTCCTAATTTTATAATAATTTCTCATAATATTTATGATATTATCTGATGCTGTCTCCAGCTTCATGTGCATATTGGTCTTCTACACACCAAATATTGTGAGTATCTGAAGATCTCTACAAGTAGCATACAGTATAATATTTGGATTTATGTTAAAATATACAAATAATGAATAAATAAATGGTTTACATGCATTTCTTATTTGGGAAAAAAACGAAATTGTACTAAAAATAATAAAAATAATTATAATAAGCAAGTAAAAGAGGTTTGGAGTGTTGTTGTTTCTTCCTAACATTCCCGGATCTGCTTTAAAAGGCTTCACAGAAAC
The DNA here is from genome assembly GCA_016785265.1 of Paraplagusia blochii. Taxonomy (NCBI): domain Eukaryota; kingdom Metazoa; phylum Chordata; class Actinopteri; order Pleuronectiformes; family Cynoglossidae; genus Paraplagusia; species Paraplagusia blochii. The sequence goes on from JAFBJS010001603.1 coordinate 120,203, forward strand.
AAAGTGGGAGAGCAGGCTACAGACCTCATCCTTCCCTTTTCTCCTCCGCTTCTCCTCCTGTCGGATTATTCTCCCCCCTTTTTTTCCACACGTGGGAACGGCTTCACCCCTGTTTAGTATTCCCTCACTGCAGCTATCCCAACAATGAACGGACACGCCATTCAAGTGGAGGCAGGGACCACATGTATAAAGTTGCAGGGAGGATATGAATCTGTTCTGTAATCGGATGATGGCCTGTAAAGTCTTGGTGCGCTTCTTGTAGTCATTTTAAGGTATATCGTTGTACTTTTGGTTGATATTATTATCATTGTTAATTATTATTATTGTTAATAATAGTGATACTAAAATGACGTGATAATTATTAGGAAAAGATTACGCAAATAATTAAAATATTCATAACAATAATAGGTAATAATCCGTTTAAATGCAAATCTGCATTAATGCAGAGCATCATTGTGTTTTCTCCCCCATTGGCTTTGAGTTGATCACCAACATTGGGGGTGGGCGGGGTGGGAGACCTACTGGTACATTTTAATAGTCTTTATACCTGAAGAGTTAGGGAATAATAATAATACATATTTTAAAAAATAAATAAATATGAAAATGAATTTCCTGTAACTGTTAGAATGCATTGAAATGAATGTTGAAGCCATTAGAAATATTTTACCCCTCCTACGCCCCCCAACCCCCAACCGTCCCACCCCCATAATGCACTTGCCTTGTGTTTTAAGACACTTGACAACGTAATCAAACAGTTTTTTCCTCATTGTGCGCTGCAGTGATTTGTCCGCGCACAGAAAAACACACACACTCCAAACACCTTTGGACCTAGAAACCTCTCACACACACATCTCTGTGTGCACGCGCGCGTGTGTGAGTGTGTTGTCTCTCAGTGGCACATCACCGCTCCAATCAATTCCGAGGGAAACAACGCAATTTCTAATAAAACTCTAATACCCTCTTAGGGGACATTGCATCGAACAGTCGGGTCCCCCCGGGGATCAGCAAAGAAAAACATAATTATGCTATTTAGCCGGCTGATGTGTCGCAATCACTGCTCCAGCACACTCTGTCAGATTAAAATAGAGGGGCCTGTATGGAGGACATTAAGGCCGAGGGAATTTTATAAACCCCAGGGGAGATTTCCCACCGGAGGAGGAGGGAAAAGTAAACTATGGAGATTAATGGCGGCCATAAACAAGAGCATGCTGTCCCACTTCAGTGGAGGTCAACGCTAACAACACCCATAATAATAACAGTGATAGCTGCGATGATGATGAAGACAATGGGAATAATTAGATGAGTAATGATTCACTGTCCTTTAATTCAAGGCTACTTTGGATTTACAGTGAGAGAGTTATTTCTGCGTACGTGTGTTTAAAGCCTTTATAATGTCGTGTTCTCTCATGGGGCCTATGTCTTGTGTGGCCTACTTGTCCAGGCAACAAAATAATAATAATAATTATAAAATATTAATAAGTATTTCCGTTATAGAAAAAAAAGAATTCCCATTGAATAAATAAATACTTTCAGATCAGGATCTCTCCACTATGTCAGCCCAGTGTTTTTCTTCCTGGTCGCAGCTCCCATAATAATCATAATTAAGATCGCTCTGTGTCCAATCGGCTCCACTTCTTTTAATCCACGCCATTCGATCACACAGCAGCTTCCGTGGCGCGGATTAACAAAGAGTCCCTGCTGAAATCAGGAGCAAGTGTGACACCTACCTGCAGAAGTTGGAAGAGTTAGAGGCAGAGTGAGGCGCCTCAGCGCACGGCACTGCACTGCACTGCACACACACTGTAGAGAGTGTGTATCACAAAGTGATCTCCTCTCTGTTTTCCTTTTTTTTTTTTTTTTGCAGTTTTACTTTCACATCCAACGCGCCATTAAAGAGACTCTTCATTAATGACACATAATGGGCCAGTATGTTCTAAATGCATGGACGCGTCTCCCTTTAAACAGCCCTGCCACGCCTTGGAATATAGTAATGAGGTCTAAATTTGGCATAAAATCCAGCTCATTACTGGGTTCACCACCTGATTGCTTTGCATAAAACACGATCAGTAATTGGGTTAAACGACTGCGCCTCGGTGATGTTACCATATCAATATACACTTCTAGAAAACGCCATAACATAATGTAAATAATCCAGGCCCAGGATGGAGTTTAAAAAATAATAATAAACGTCACCTAAGGATGTTTAGTTCTTCCCCAGTCTTCTCTACTATTTCTAAACCCTGGGTTCTTTTATTCTGAAATGATAATTGCCACTGAAACACTTGCCAGGGTGCAGAATTGAATTAATAACCTCGTATAAATCATTTATAAAATATATATATATAGTCGACACTTGGAAAAATATTCAACACCAAATAATCCCTGCACAGGCATAACAAGTTTTTTTTTTCTCCTCATAATTTACTTCAAAGATAGTGTGTTGTCCATTTTAAATACAAAATGCTACATTAAATATACATGTTAGTCTTTAATACAAATAGACTCAGGCGGCTGCAGCGGTTAAGACCATTCTTGTAACATTTGTGGATTATCCATTCAGACACTAAAAATGTTCAGGATAAGCATTTACTCAGAAAATAACTGTTCTTAGATTCTTGATTCTTTTCTGTCTCTGTGTGAGTGTGTGTGTGTATGTGTGTGTGTGTTTTAAATGGAGCCACAGAAAATAAATAAAAAGTCCGAGTGAGTGGAAAATATTCAGGTATTAAATGTTTGACATACCTTTCTTTAGTTCATAAGGGGAGTCTTTACAAAGATCTACCTGCGTTTGGCTTCTGACTTTCTGGCTCTCTCTTACCAAAGCCTCTGCTCTATTTAACACAGTCTGGTTTAATCCATTGAAATGTGCCGTGGAGCCCGTGGTTACCGAGCCGTGGTTGCTGTGAAGGTGTCCGAAGCTGCCCCCATAGTTCGTGTAGCCGGGGTAGAACGGGGAGGTGTAGTACAGAGGCCTGGACAGGACCGTGCTGTTGGGGAGCGGACACTGGGGGGAAGACCGTGATGGAGACGCGTTGGTGCCCATGACTGCGCTCTGACCCAAACCCGGACAAGGCTGAGGCGCGTCGCCGTTACTGCCACCTCCTCCACCACCACCGCCGCCGCCGCCGCCGCTGCTGCTGCTTTTACACCTGTCCGAGGACGTGGCGATCTCCGCCAGTGACCACAGTTTGGGTTTAGGGGCCGAGGGGGGCGAGTGGATAACGGAGGTGACGTTGCTCGTCACCGAACTGGGAGCGTGGCTCAAATCTGAGGGCCTGTCTTGTTGCGCAACGGCCGGGTTCCCCCGAGGCAACGTGGAGGGAGACGACGTGGTGGGTTTGGCCGAGTCCGGCAGCAGGTCTGTAGTCCTCTCCTCCTGCTGCTCTTTTAACTCCGAGTCGCTCAGAAGGGGATCCGTATCTTTGCCATGGCTCTCCTCTTTAAATCTGTCACAGCCCATGTCCCCTGGGTTCAGCAGTTTATGATCTAAAGCACAAATAAAGAACGGAATTACTGCCAAATAATCCCTGGAACACATGTTGGAGGTAATGTAAGGCAAGTGGACACCATGGAAAAATAGACAGGGAGCTGTGGAAATATATTTTTTTCTACATAATCAATATACTCCTTTAAAATCATGTGTGTGTTAAAAATAACATATACATATATGTGTGTGTTTTTCAACACTAATTGTACTGTGAATAAAAAAGTATTTTCCGGGCAGTACAGTGCAGTACACCAGCTGTTTTCCTATTATGCACTTGAAGATAAATTGACTGCTGTACAGTCTGCGTCAACAGCAATTCCTGCTCCCGTGAAGTCAAACGAGGGGAGTTCAAGGTGATTATTATTTAAAGCAATTGTCCCATTATAAATAATATACCACCATTAAGCAGCAATCAATTTTGCACCGAGAGTGGAAACGACTGCGATGAAAAATTGATGGGCTTTTTTTTTCCTGCTCTCACTCACACACTCACTCACTCACTCACTCACACACACTGTTCCTGCCTGCACCACCGACCTGCTTCTGTGTCCGTGGACTCCCCCTTGTCTGTGGGCTTGTTAGGCTCGTCATCGTCGTTTTTCTCCAAGTCAATATTCTCGTCCTCCTCCTCGTCCTCGCTGCGGTTCCGCGGGGTCCAGGTCATCTTGTTCTCCTTCTTTAACCTCCTCCTGGCGTTGGCGAACCAGGTGGAGACCTGGGTCAGTGTCATCTTGGTGATGATGGCCAGCATGATCTTCTCGCCCTTGGTCGGATATGGATTTTTGCGGTGCTCGTTGAGCCAGGCCTTCAGGGTGGCCGTGGCGTCGCGGGTTGCGTTTTTGCGGTACGCCGGGTCACCGTAAGGGTAGGTGCCCAGCGGTGCAGCGTAAGGGTGGTATCCTATGGATCCGGCCATGCCCGTGGTGTGGTCATAGGGAGAGCTCTGGTATCAACACAAGGGAAAAAGTTGGAAGAAAAAGTTCAGTGTCGCCTTTTTCTATTAAACTGGTTGTAAAGCAACGCGCACGTACACGCGCGCACGGAAACGCGCCTTTTTCGTGCACACAAACACACACACACACACACAATAACTCTAATCCAGTTAGAGTTAGTTTGATCTCTTTTAAATAATTGCATTTTATAAATAGTTTAATAATATTTACCTGACAACAAGACGAACCTACCCGCGGATCAATACATCGCGGTTAACAACTTATTTATTAATGCTCCGTGTGGCCTTTCTGAGTCTCTGTCTGATCTGAGATCAGTCTTTGTGAGAATTACAGGCCTGCAGAAACACTCTTCTCTAAGCCGGGATATTATTCCCCGACAATTACGATAATAATAAAGAAATATTTTAATTTATTTTTGAGGTTGTTGCTTTCAAAGTTGCAAAAAGCCGCATTCGCAAGAGGCGCAAATAAATAAAGTATAAAACCCAGTAAACAAGTGAGCTGAATTATCTAGACACGGTGCGTGAGTGGCGTTTCAGGTCCCAGCCTTCGTCAAAACTATATATTTTTTATAAAATTAGAATAATGTTCAGAACAATAAAACTAACCCGTACAAAGGGGATAGAAAAATCCCAAATATTTTAAATTATTTTTTTTTACTTTTCATTACTACACCAGACTTGGTCCTCTGTCGTGTTATCTCAGTGCTTTCATCAATGACGCACATTTCTCTCTGACTGGATTCCTCAGTGTTGAGATATTGAGCGATTATTTTCCCCGTCCCTTCCCATGAACCATTAAAAGTAAATAATCACCTTAAGTTTACTCACCACGTACGAGGTGAATGTGGCAGCTGCCGCCGCGTCCGCACTGTAGGGCAAGTGGGAGTTGTAGCCCGGAGAGGCGCTGGTGAACGCGGTAGATCCGGCATAGGGCGCAAAAGCAGATCCCGAGGAGGATCTCCCAAGTTCCTCGGTCCTGGGTCCGGATATAACGCTGGTGCTGTAGGCAGGGCAGGAGTAGAGGGCTAGAGAAGCGGACGGCTGGTACAAGTAGCCCTGAGGATACGCCATGCTGAAGCCCGCAGAGAATAAGCCACTTAACTCGCGCACTTTTCCCCCTTTATTTTCTCATGCGCCGCTGTCGGAGCGCATAGAGCTGAGTGTGTGCAGAGCCGCTGTCGGTTCTGTCTCCTCTAAATGACACTGATGACGGCGAGTGGGGGAAAAAAAAAGTAAGAGTGACCAAATAAAACTCGGCTTTGGTTTGGGGTGGAATATTTTGGTCGCTGTCAGCCAGTCAGCCCCGCTGCCCGTCGGATGTTGGAGTCTGGTTGTGTTTTTCTCGCGCTTTTCCTTATCTGAGTGGCAGCGTCGTTTTCATCGCCCGTGCAGAAGTTTTTTTTTACCCGTCGGACGGGGGCTTTTGCTTGGGAAAATGTCCTGCCAAGATGCAAAGTTGGAAATTGAGGATCCTGACGCCTACTACGCTGCGCGCTACGCTCCTCCTCCCGTGGTGTAGTCACCGAAGGAGAAGGCAAAGCTTATGTTGGGCGACCACAGCCCTGTCCAAACCCATGCTCTCTCTCCCCCTCTCTCCCTCTCTCTCTCTTCCTCTCTCTCCTCTCTCTCCCCATCCCTCCTCTCGCGTTAACTAACAATCCTCATTCTCTATTTCTCTATTTTTTTTTCGTCCTTAACAAGCCTCGGTGCAGCGAGTCTCATGCCTGGCAGCCCCCCCTTTGGATGGCGACAGCGTGCGAGTCTGTCAACTTGCAACTTTCTTCTTTTTTTTCCTTCTTCTCTGCCCCAATAGGAAGCCGTCACTTTCACACTTGATCAATAACAAACCATCGGTTGTGCGCCAGGATACGAGCTTCCAAGATACGGGCTTGGACACCCCCTCCACCCCTCTCCTCCACCCCTTTTTATTTTTTGTTATTCTTTCTTTGTGCGTAAAAGTCGCGATTTAAACGCGCGTGTGCGTAAAATTATCGCACCGTTCCTGCGTGATCTCTGCGTGCGCACTGGGAGTTTGGTAATGGATTTTCGGGCACGTCGACTTTCTAACGCCAGGAGAATGTGGCATCGGTAAGAGAGAGAGAGAGAGAGAGAGGGGAGACAGAGAGGGAGAGAGAGGGCTCGCAATGTGACAGCGGAAAAGTAAAAAGCTGCGATGGCGCAAATAGTACTGACCGAACAGTTGGTGTCAGAGTAGTTACTGCGTGTCAGCAAACTTTTCCCTCACGGACACTGGAGTGTGTTGGTGGGAGTTATTGACTGGACTAGAATGGAAAGATTTAGTGTTGCCATAGTTGAAAAAGTTTTTTTTTTTTTTGGTGAGAGATGGTGGGTGTGTGTGTGTGTGTGTGTGTGTGGGGGGTCTAACTCTCTCTCTTACACACACACACACACACACCTGTCTCTTATACACATCTTGTTGTCCAATTGCTGAGCCCCTGACGGCAGCATGAACTCAACACTGTTAGTCTTAACTGACTTGATCTTAACAGAGTATTTGAATGGAGGAGATCTGAGGTATCTGTACTTCACTGTCACCGCTCTACCTGTCTCGAACTGAACCCACCCACCCCGCCCCCACACACACCCACACACACACACACACACACTCTCTCTCTCTCTCTCTCTTACACACACGCGCATAGAGTTTCTGTCAAAAAGTCATAAACCCCTCCAGCCAGCGCAGATTAACCAACTAAGACCAAATCCGCTTGGACCAGGGCATGTAATCTCATTTAATGACTGTAGATACGTCTGTTTGCCTGGATATCCTGGATTTTTTTCTATTTATACCACATTGAAAATAATCTAAAAATAAAATAACAATAGGAATTTAACAAATACTAAAATAATAATAATAAAAATTCCTGTTTGCGGCCAACCCGACAGCCTTAAGGAATAATTCTAGTCTTCTTTAACATTTCAGTGTATTTAGAGAGTGTTCTACATGGTCCATGTTGGAGCTGTTTTTCACTCTGTGATTGACTTTCCAGTTCAAGTCTCAGATAAGCCGAAAGGGATCGCTGTAGGCGCTGCTAAAAGAGTGTGTGCACTCTCTCTCTTTCTCTCTCTGTCTCTCTGTTACACACACACACTCACTCACTCACGTGTTCCTTTACGCTCTGAAAACCTCCAGAGGGAGAAAGAGAGAGAGGGGGGAGAGAGGACTGATGACGCCGGTACAGTGAGAGAGAGAGAGGAAGACAGAGCAGTGGATGGATGGATGGATGAAGTTTGATCAATAACCGCTATTTAAAGCAGTAGGCGCTGCATGAAAATACTGAATATCTTCACCACATTATCACACACAGACCTGATAGTTTGTCTTCATGGAGACGTCACCCTGCGGTCTGTATGTCTTAGGATTTTTTTTTTTCTTTTAGCTCCACTTTTAGTCTCCTCCTGCCAACTGCGCCTGTTTGGTATTTTTAATTGTTTATCAGATGTTGACACAGTAAACAGAGAGAGAGCCCAGCGGCTGCCCTGTGTCCTGAGTCATGTGTTCTCGGTGCAAAGTTACTCTCGGGAGAATAGGTAAGAGCAAGCAGTCAGAGAAGGAGAAAGAGGAGGAGGTGAAGGAGGTGGAGGAGGAGGAGGAGGTGGACCCGTGATCTGAGATCACGGAGTCTATCGCAGGGTAGGAGCAGGTTATGGCAACTGCTGCCAACACTCAGCTCTGCACAGAAGGAAGGTGTGGGTGAGTAGAACTCAGTTTTGAGAGTGTGTGTGTGTGCGTGTGTGTGTTTTATTATTATTATTATCTATATTTTTAACCCATTCAACAAAGCGAGCGTAAATGTAGATTGATTTTTATGCGCCATACTAACCACTGTGCGCATTTCCTCTTTTAATTAATAATATCAATATTATTTTTTTTTTATTATTTCTTTGGACCTGTTCTAACTTTGACACTTTTCTCTTTAGTGATCCTTCTGTTTATTTTGCGCCAGTAGGACAGACACCGGGGTTTTGACGCACGGAGAGGGCTTTATATATTAAAATAAAATAAATAAATAATAATAATAAGAAGAAGAAGAACAGGAGAAGGGGAATGAAAGATGGCGCGCGCCTCTTCCAACGCCCCGGGGAGCGAGCGTAATCTAAATTGGATATAGAGGCTTTTATTACACAACATTATGCGTCGTGGCGTTCTAATTGCGTTGCCTGGGTGCGTTAAACAGCCAGTTAATGTCGCGGCGGACAGGTTTCTGGAGCGCACCGGGTCAGCTGCAGCGCTCCCGGGCTGCGGCGCAGTATGGAGAAATGCTGCGAGTCTTCATGGGATTTTAACCATTCCAAATCTGTGTCCTAAACCGATTAGTTGACACCAATATTTCTTTGATGTATTAGCTGTGGGCTTTTGCCACTTGGAAGCCAATTGAAATTCAAAACAGTTTTCGCTCTAAATGCTTTGGGGAGATATGCTGCGAATAATGGGTATAATTTATTTTTGACCTTGCATTTTTTAAGGGGGGAGGCAGGAGGTGGGGATGATGGTGGTGGTGGTGGGGGGTTATTATATGATTAAACATATGTGCCCCGTGCTATTTAATGAAACAACTGAGCTCCTATATGGCAGTGATTAGCCGTTTTAATTAAAGTAATAATTATGACATCAGTAAATTTGCCTTACGTTTATTTATTCCTTTGTATTATTAATGTGCTTGACAGTGACACCCATTGTATTTTTTTATTACCAGTCTTGTGTTTTTATTTACTGCTGATGTGACTGCAGCAGAGAATGATGTGTGTATTGAAATAAATAAATAAAAAAAAACCTTTCTATTTTTGTTTCAATTGATTCAGATCTAAGTTGAGAATGTCTTTTCCTGTCACCAAGCGCAAACACACACTCAGAAATACAATGTATGTTATCGTTTCCCGATTTTCCCACTCTTAATATACATAAACATTATAAGCATCTGTATTCTTTACAATACTCAACTTCAATTTTTTTTTTTTAGAATTCAACTACTGTAAACAAGATGCTTTGTAATTAATTTTTTTTTATTGGTAAACATTTTACATTTCAGACTGGAAAATGTGGTGGAAAAATATCAGACAAATCACACAGGCTTCAAGGAGAAATAATCTATTCTCCACATTCCTTTTTCTCTTATTGACCTGAATGAAGATGTATGGAGTGTGTGTGAGTGTGTGTATTCATTCAGTTCAGTTTCCTCCTGATGGGACCCACCCTCCTCCCTACTCTACCAGGGTACCTGCAAGCCCGACTGGCCTGCCTCTGGATTGGCTAAGTGATGAAATGATGACCCTATTATGAGAAGTGATTCCAAAATGAGAGGTGTCAGACAAAGACTGTGAGGCTCGCTCACCAACAGGCCGTCCTCCTGCAGCACGCTGCCAGCTGCGCAGATGATGATTGATTTGCTAGGGATGGATCACAGGAAGCACTCATTGATTCTTTTTTTTCTTTCTTTTTCCTTCAGTGTTCTATCAAAAATATATTTATTTACAGTTGCATTCATAGAACACTCGCAGCCTCACTTCACCCTCCCGTCTCCGGCGGTGAAGGCTGTAAAGAGGATTGTTCTCCCGTCTGCATGACAAGACAAATGACCAGTAATATTGTTTCAGAAATGAGTCAATAGGCTCGGTGACTAAATGAATATTGATTGGATATAATGAAGTCTGAGTGTGAATATGAGCTTCCAGAGGCCCTGCTGCTGCTGCAGCTACAGCTCCATTCTCCCTCTGTTATCATTTACACAGTGGTGCCAGACTTCTCCATCTGACTGGGTTATTCACAACACAGATCTGCTCCTACAGCTGGGACAAACCGTCCTCATGTTGGAGAATCACAGATGGTAAATTCACATTCCCCGATTCCTCCTACCTGTATAATCGAATTCACGATCTGTGGGCTCCGGTGCCAACAACAAAAAAAAAACAACCTACGTTTGGTTTAGAAAGGTGCTATGGATGCTGTATGATAATGATCTAAATCCCATAGTCCTCAGAAGCTCTCCAGGCATGTAGGAGTTACTGCTGCAACACCTTCATAAAGGTAAAGTGATACAATGTTCAAATCAAATGACTACCAGGATGCTAAAACCACAGTGTGGGCGTCGTGCCCTGGATAATTGCGCCGGCTTAATCCAATAGAAGTCGTATGAGTGAGTTGCACGGGCTCCCAGGTCTGCAGCCTGCTTATGTATGTGATGTATAATAGAAGTTGACGAGGTTGGTGATAGATCACAGCCCAGGTAATGTAAACACATTAATCCCTTAGGGTTCCTCAGCATGTTTGTTCCTTCTTGTTTTTTTTTTTTTTCCCTCTCTTCCTTTTCTCTCTCTCTCTTTCTCACTCCCTCTCTCTTGTGACCCCCCCCTCAGCTCTCCTGCCTCTCCTTGTTCCCCATCTTCCCTAAATGTGTTATTGGAGCACAGACCAGAAGCAGCCTTAATCTGTCAACATGCACTTTAATTGGAGGGAGAAAAACAACACATGCTTCTGGTTGTGCCATTCCTAAGTGCACATGCCAAAGAAACACAGAGTTCATCAAAGAAGTGATCCCAAGAGAGCGGGGCGTAATTAAAAGTATCTTTTAATAGGCTTGTAATGCTGAGCCTGACTCTTGTTGCCTTAAGTAGAGGGCAAACTGTGTGGCTGGAGATGGACATGTGAGGGGATTCTGCTGAGGGAGCCTGTAAACGATACGGCGCCTCGCAGTCATCAGACATGCAGTCTCTGCCTCAGCCGCCGCACACGGGTCAACAATTTCTTCCCACCCTGGATGCGACACCTCGTCTCACCCTTTTCCATGTTCTTTTGTTCCTCTAATGAAGGATCCTTCTCCACAACATCACCTTTCCTCCCCTCTTACTCGGCCACTTTGGCAAGCCGTGTTCTACCTCCTACACCCAGCCCTGGTGGACAGCAAATATGGGACTAAGGGGTTGATTTGGGGCCTGCCACACTGTAATCAAATGAGACTGCGCAGTGGAGAGCAGTGGAGGAGGTGGTGTATTATGTTCTGTCGTGCATTCCACTGCAGCATTGTTGTTTTTCTGTTTTGTCGGGGGCTGACTTTGATGCCGTATCCTCTTACCTCTGTAATCCCGGAAGCCATGTTTCATAAACACAAAATGGGAAACATCCTCGGCATTAGAAATTTAGATTGCCGTTTTCCTTTTGCAACTCAGCATTCCACACGTGCCCGGTCGCATTCTCCATCTCCCAACGCTCAGGTGTTAGGTTTCCTCTCCAATGCCTGTGATGCCTTTAAACTCAGTCGTATCGCCTTTGTCTTGTATGAAGTGTGACAATCGTGCGTCAAGGCTTTACGTTTCTGACTGCAGTAGCGGGACAAGAGTGTGATGATAATGGCACACTCTGTTTTGTATCATCACTCGGGGAGTTGTCGCGGGTCAATTGTCCTTGTTGTTAACTGAAAATCTCACTGGGAGTCATTGTAATGTCATTCTTAATCTATCCTAACTCATTAAACTCCAAAGTGTTCAGCTCTGCCTCCTGTATTTTATTCTCCTCCTACCGTCTTCTCGCTGCATTGTATTCTCCGTAGACTAATTTCACATGTAATTGAATATTTAAATGTCAGGAGCTGATGAAAATCATAGCCAAAATAATGAAATTACCCTCACGTTTTATTAGACACAGTAAAGATTTACTTTTACCTCTGGAGTTCGTTCTTTACTGCACGGAAATGACTTTCAGGTCTTCTCCCTCCCCTTCTTCACCTTCATCTTCTTGGAAAGTATCCGTTTTGTCCAACATCTGACACACTGCCCTGGGTGATTGAGCCAGACCCAGAAAGTCGGAGCGGAGATGCTTCCTTTAATGCCCGACACCTGGTGTAGATTTGGAAGGGATTGCACTACAGGTACCATCTTACCTCCTTCCCAAATCCCACAAAGTCCCTGAGGTATTTCCTTGTCTGTTTGTTTCTACGCTTGCTTTGCCACCCAACTCCTTGGCCTCCTCCAGAGTCCAGCCCTTGTAGGGATTAGCGTTAGGAGATAGACTTTATATTACAGTTTTGATAGTCTGAGAGTCTTAAAGTCACCAGATAATAAAAAAGTACCTCAACATCTATAAAATCCAACATTATACTCCCCTACTTAGTGACTTCCTCTCTGTGTGTCTGTGTCCTTTGGCCACATTTGGCCTCTCCTGTCCAGGCGTCAGGTCATTCTTTACAACTGGACATGTTACCCAGGAGCATTGCTCCTCACCTTACAGCTTGAAGACACATCTGTGGTCTGTGCTGGGACAGCATGGCTGGCCAACACAAACACAGCAAGGACATCAAAGTCTGGCAGCACCGGTCGCACCACCTGAGCATACTGATTGCAATGCATTGCTGTGTCAACTGGAGGAATGGAGGAGACTTTCCTTTGCCAAGTGAATGTATTAGGTCCACCGTGTCCTTAATAAACACAGGGCAATTGGAGGTAAACTGTTTTTTTAATACATCAGCATTAATTCAAAATATTATGAGCGATATACTTCCCTTTTCTTGAAAAATATAATGGTTTTCCTCCTAAAATGTGCATCATTCTCGACTTGATTCTTAAAAACAAATTTTTTTTTTTTTTCAATCCACCGCTGCAACACAAACAATTTAACACCCAGGGAGCCTCATAGTTGTACCACTTAAGTTGACGCATGCAACTCTCTTCCTGATGCAAATGCAGAGTGAACATTAGGCAGAGGGAAGGCAAGCATAGCCCATAAGGGCTGCGAGCTCCAAACACTTTGAACAGACAACTATCACTAATCACTCCCAGAGCAGTGTGGCGTGTAATTACTCTGCCAAACGTTTGCCTTTCACAGCTTAGCACTGGGAGCCCTGACCCTGCGCTTCCCTGTCTTTCCTCACCACCCTGCATGTGGAAGGAGAGGACACCCCCACCACCTCCTCCCCCTCATGACTTCCCTTTGCTTTACTGAGGGTTGGGGGTGGGGGGGCAGACAAGCCGAGCTCTGACTCAATATTTAGAGAAAGGGTTGGAGGAGGGAAGAGGGAGGGAGAAAGACGGGGAGGGAGATGACTGAGGTTGGTGCTTCCGGCTTTGTGGGAGCCCATTTAAACAGGCTTTGAAACCCTAGCCATCCGGAGATCAGAAATAGCCTTATTGACTGCATGGGCCCAGAAGTGAGCGAGAACACAGGGTTCTTAGAGTTCACCCTTTTTGCCACTTGGATCAGACGGGGGCATCTAATGCTACAGAGACCCCAGATATTAATTTTACATCAGGGGAGAAGACTGTTCTGGCCTTATCTGTGTCTCAGCTCTGTACTGTTGGACCACTGCTGTCAGTTCATCAAATCTCTCTTCACTCAGTCTAGATCTTAATATCAATGAGATGACTGAGGAAAATAGGAAATTAGAAATATTTAATCTACGTACACAACACTGTTATCCCAATATAGAGGTGGTGGTGGCTCAGTGGTTAAGGAACCTGGGGTCCGGAGGGTTCAAGGTTAGAACTGACCAACTGCCACAACTTTTACTACTGAGCTTGACACTGTCTCCACCCACTGCTCCCTGGGGGCTCAAAGCTGCCCACTGTCCACTTTGGTGATGGGTTAAATACAGAGGACACATTTTGTTGTGTGCAGTGGTGTATGTCACAATGACAAGGAGTTTACTTACATTGTATATTATATAATATTGGCTTGGACAATATACTGTTTACTTTTAGTTGATGCTGTTTACAATAGAAAAAAAAATACTAAAAACAAAATTATGCGAGTGTAGATATTAGTGCATTTTAACTTAATATTGTAACTCGTCAGGTGGAGGAGTTAGAGATGCTGAGATTCTCTTTAGGAGAGACAAGGATGGACAGGATCAGGAATGAGGTGATTAGAGGGACAACACAGGCAGGAAGATGTGGAGAAAAGGCTAGAGAAGACAGATTGAGATGGTTTGGACATGTTAAGAGGAGGGACAGTGGATACATTGGTAGAAGAATGATCCTAGAGATGGAGCTAAGAAGAATGATTCTGGAGATGGAGCTACCAGGTAGGAGACAAAGAGGAGATTGATGGATGCAGTGAGGGAGGACATGAAGGTAGTT
>JAFBJS010001603.1:134963-166515 GCA_016785265.1 Paraplagusia blochii
CGTGATCTGAGATAGAAGAGCGCCAGCTAAGGCGGAGAGACGGAGGTGACACCAGCCGTGATGGATGTAATAGAAACACTAGGAATAGACAGAAGACAACACAGCCAGGAAGGTTTGGAGAAAAAGATAGAAAAGACAGATTGAGATGGTTTGGACATGTTCAGAGGAGGGACAGCATATAAATTGGTAGAAGAATGATTCTGGAGATGGAGCTACCAGGTAGGAGACAAAGAGGAGATTGATGGATGCAGTGAGGGAGGACATGAAGGTAGTTGGAGTCAGAGTAGAAGATACAGAGGACAGGGGGAGATGGAAAATGTTGACACGCTGTGATAACTCCTGAAAAAGGGACAACCCAAATGCAGAAGAAGATATTCTAACTCATCCTCCCCCCTAGTGGTGTACCTCAATAGCTACATTATTGTATTCAGCCACCAGGCTTTTCTTCCACTAAAATACAATGAATCTCGTTAACAGAAAAGATCCTACAGTAGTTTCTGCACCTATCTTTGTGGCACTGTTGTTGACCCACATGATGACAATGAATCACAGAAACACACTGATGAAAACCCAACTGTGACTGTGATTGGCGGATACTAGGTGAGGTATTTGAGTGTTTTTGTGAATTTTCTATCAGTATTATTTTTTTTTTACCTCTATTCACATTGAATTGAGATTCTCTTTTTATTTGTTTGAAAGGTTTGTTTTACGGTTCAAGTTTGATCAAAAGTACACGGAACGTCTACTTATCCCAACTTTAACAGTCGTCCTCCTGAGCATATTGCCATGCACGTCAGCGCCGCTGCACAAGTTCATTTAGTGGTGCCGTGCCTTTAACGGCTCTCTGGGCTGCTGCGTGATCTTGTAAGAGCCTTTCACAGAGGCCCATTTTATCACTGATTTAGTAATTTCACTTCATCAGTCAGTTGTGACTAAAAATACATCAGGGATTAGCTCCATGGCCAGACTATCTCACACGGCTTTGATAACATAATGGGGGGGGGTAGTTGCTCATGGTTACAGTCATCTGATATGAAGGTTCCTTAGCACTCAAAAGTGCACTTACAATACTACAGGGTTTTTGAAATAGAACGATAGAGTGTGATCCTTTTAAACTCTGGTGGAAATGATGTGTCTTGGTTTTAATTCCTTTTGTTGGAGCATTTGGCGAAGATGAAAACAGCACCCGCCCCCACCACCCCTGCCATTTCTCCCTTTTTCTATTCTACACAAATTAGCTATGGTCCTGGAGGGCAAAATGACAAGAGGTTACTGGAAGACTATGTGTTTAATTAATTGAAAAAATGCTTAAATTGCTTTTACAGTTGTTATGCAGAGTGAAAAAAGGGAATCCGTGTTGCCAGTACTCAACCATAATTAGCACCCGGGGGAATTAAATATTTAGCATTGGCTGTGTTGCAGCACTTAAGACACAAATTTCTATTTTAACTATGAAGGCGAGCCTGTCTTAAGTGCACGGGTCTGTGTGGACAGCTGTGCAAGGGGGAACAGCACAGGATATTTCAGCGAGACACCCCAGTGGCATTCCGGGTCCTTCCACATCACATGTGTAAGAGATATGGCAGTTGTATTCCCAGGGGTTAGGCATTACTCAGAGTATTTAGTTTTCTAATTAGGCTGAGGGCCTTCGTCCATGCCTGCCACCACCATGGGAGCCAATGAGAATTTCCTCTCTTATGTGTCAAACCTCTTTCTCTCTCTCTATGTTTTTCGAGAAAGGAAAAAAAAAAAAAATGAGATGGAGGAAGCCAGGGAAATCGGGACGTACACACATGGTTGAAGAAGAAATAAAAGATCAGGGGAACGGCCTTTGTTTATTCCAACTTTAATTACACATTTCACCTAATGGCTCTTGTGGGTGACACAGGAGGGAGAGGGGGAGATATGGGGGATCTTAATGATCTGGAGTTGAAGATATGAAGCCCAGCCTTTGGTTCGGACCTGGTGGTGACAGCGCAAATAGGGTTCATGCAAAACCACAGAGGAGTGTCGTCTTGGACGACTCCCGTGTCTGGTCAGCCTCCCTCCGAGCCATGTGGACGTATCAGCAGCTGATCACAGCAACTGTCGGACTTGTTAGTGTGCATTAGGTTACCCTGAGAAGTAATCCGGATCGTTCCAACTTTATCCGACTCTGATCTTCGGGCACACTGGGAATTTGACAGAGGGCTGGAGAAGGAACAGGACGACTTGAAGTGGAGTTTTATGTGTTTAGAGGAAGGTGTTAAAAAGCAATACAGAGGCCATTAAAATCTCTGGATGAGGAGCGAACCATCTTGAAGTACCACACCGTAGACCCAACCCATGGGAGTGTATTAAATATGTCAGGCAACTGACACTAGTTAGTCTCCATTACTGGGACTATATATAGAATCCATATGGAAACAATGTACATGGTGAGTCA
Source organism: Paraplagusia blochii (assembly GCA_016785265.1). NCBI lineage: Eukaryota > Metazoa > Chordata > Actinopteri > Pleuronectiformes > Cynoglossidae > Paraplagusia > Paraplagusia blochii. The sequence continues at coordinate 137,389 of JAFBJS010001603.1, forward strand.
AAAAGTTCACAGATACTAGAAATCGACTTCCTTTCCCTTTAAATAGAGGTGTCCACACTTTTTTTGTCTTGTGAGCTACTTTTCAAAAGACCAGGCTGAAGTGATCTACCTAGATTGAAAACTCTAAATATATTTACCAGTATAAACTGGATATCTTACTCTTCACATTATCATATAATATATGTTTTACTGTCTGACTCAATACCTATATTGTTCTCACTTAAGCCTTGTGATTAGCATCTTGAAATAGAATTATAATTCTATTTTTATTATTTTGTTGCTCAGGATCTACCAGCAGTCCTTTGGAGATCTATCGGTAGATCTCGATCTACCTATTGGACACCTCCTGATTTATAGGGTCGTGTTTTGCTCTGATTTTAGGTCAGTCACATTAATCTTTTAATCGAGGTGACATGAACATAATGATTAAATCCTACAAATCTGTTTGATAGACATTTATAGTATGAAAGGAAAGCATTGTGACATTGTGATTCACACCACTGAACACAATGAAATGTCACCTCTGTATTTAACCCATCACCAAAGTGAACAGTGGGCAGCTTTGAGCACCTGGGGAGCTGTGAGTGGGGACGGTGCCATGCTCGGTGGACCTCAGTAGTAACTTGGCAGTATGGGCATTCGAACCTAGAGCCCTCCGTTTTTTTTACCGGTAGGCCACCACTGACCCTTAATGCCTCAAAGTAAAAAAAGAAAAAAGTCTTGAAACTTTTTGACTTTATTATTAACTACAGTAAATAATAAAGTAATTTTCTACCACCATGGCCTTTGTTTTAGGATTTGTACTTCTTGTACATTTTGACAAAGGACACCCAACAAACTGAGAGAGGTTCTGTAAAAAAACCATATATATATATATATATATATATATGTACACTGTATATTTATGTATATATATATATACATATACTATATACTATATATATATATATATATAATGTCACATTATGCTTCTATGAGTTCAGTCATATTTGCTTGTTTGTTGTTTTAAACTTGAGTAATACTAATACAGATTATTCAGCTATATATATATAAATTATATATGTATAAATTATATATATTCAATGGTATTAGAAGCACCGTGAAGAAAAAAAAAAAAAAATCCATGCGTAAAATTACCGCCCATTCAACTTTAGGCAATATTTTCCTCTGGAGGCGTATATGTTAATTGGGCTTCAGAAAAGTATCTCCATCCCCAGGTTATTTAATTTCCCCAAAAGCTTTGGCTGTGCTGAAATCAGAGGGAATAATGGAGTAAAACTCTTCAGGCCTGCATAATGGTCGTCAAGGGAAAAATCTCCGCGTTGACGAGAGATGGGGGAGACACTAAGAGATGAGCTTGTAAAAATCCGTGAAGTGAAAGATTTCATATAAAACATGACAGACTCCCCTTCCTCTAAAAACCTTCCTGAGTTACCTTTCTATTTTACTTGATGTAGTTCACTCTTCCCCCAAATATGTGCACTTAGCAGCGAGCTAATCATTTAGCCTGGTCGACACGTGAAACAGAACCTGATCCGTCAGCCAATGGCCTCCTCCGTGACTGTCATGACACCTAATTGCTCGTGTGTTTTTCTCCCGGCGACTGTACGCAGCTCAGTGGCTGGACCGCGGTGCTCCAGCAACCCGGTCAAAAAGACACGCTGGCCGGGCCCCAGGGTGGATGCATCACCCACGCACGCTGTCCTTGCCAGCTCCCAGAAGTCTTTGTGGTGAACCACAGACCGTGCTGCTCCCTATTTTTCCTCCAGCCCAGCAAATAATGTGTCAGAAAAAGATTATTGATAGCCCATAAAAGAAGAGCCAGAATGTTATTGCCTCTCTGCTCCAACTTTAAAGAACAATACAAGTGCTAAACCATCAGTTTGAACGCCGGGCTGCCCCTCAAAGAGCGCAGCGTTTATTCCCCTCATTGTTGTTGAGCTGGAATAAAATGAGTAACAACTGGAACATGAACAGGCAACAATGAGTGTTTGTGGAGGAAAAAGCTGTTGGATTTGCTTTTACATTTGAAAAACCTTGTTGTAATGTTGGCAACCTCACACTGCGTATTTTGAAATGAAAAAAAAAAGGAGGAAGAAAAGAAAATCTCATAAAGGAACATTCAAATTTCTTTCTGACTCTTTTGAGCCTCTCATTCTCCCCCCTGTTCACCACATGCTGGCGAAGCTCTTGCACAATCTGGCCTAAATGTGGCCTGAGTGGGTGATTCTCAGACACACGAAGGAAGCTATATTTACTGAATTAACGACACACTCTGTCCGCCACACAACAGCTGCCTGCTACACTTAGCTGATTGGGACTGAAGGTCCACTCTCATTTGCAGAGCTCTGTGATTGCTTTATGTGTGTTTTGCTCTCCTGCAAGTAGAAATCATCGTCGACACTCCCATGCAACAACAGCCACATGATAAGGCTGTCTTTGAGACGTCCAGCCGGTCAGGACACGGACAGGGGCGGGTTGACAAGCACAGTTAAGTCAAGTTAGAGAGTTACAGCTTGACTACAATACTGTCTTTGTCTCGGCGGCATTATTTAAAGAAGTTAGTCTGACGTTTAGAACAACACAGACAGGAAGGTTTGGAGAAAAAAGAAATACCAATGTGAGGGACAGTGGATACATTGGTAGAAGAATGATCCTAAAGATGGAGCTACCAGGTAGGAGACAAAGAGGAGATTGATGGATGCAGTGATGGAGGACATGGAGGTTGTTGGGGTCAGAGTAGAAGATACAGAGGACAGGGGGAGATGGAAATTGACTCGCTGTGGCAACCCCTGAAAAAAGGGACAGGCTGAAAGGAGAACAAGTTTGAGACTGGCTTGAGATGATGACAGGAAGTGACATCATAAACACCTAAGATTTGTTTTTTTGATGGATGGACCTATTCCCTAGAAAAATATATACAAGAAAGTGACAAAAGGTTAGTTAGTCTGGACAAATTTAATGATAACAACAAAAATATATCATGAGAGTTTAGTTTTAGATCTAATATTCATCAATTTTACTTGGTTTTCTTGATAGTAACCAAAATCCCTTCTGTTCTTACATTAATAGCTATTGTTTTAGGCATTCTAGGCTTTCTTATTCAGTGTGTGCCTCAGGTAATGCACCTTTATTGGTTCCATATATAAAAATGAACAAGAAATGTTCCCGTGAATGTATATATTTGATAATATTTATCTAGAAATCTTAGATATTTGAGGCTTTTTTTTTCTTTTAAAGGCTGTGCCGTGTGTTTCATTATATATAAAAAAAGTAAATCATATTTATATGTAATTTGATATTGAAGATATTGATATTTCTGCTTTTAGAAATGTGGAAAATATTATTTTTTTAATGTTGTTGCTCTATTATATTTAATTACATTTTTTATCTATATAACTTAGTTTGAGTTTATTTTTATAATTATAATTCAAATTCTAAAGCATTAGAACTGACAGTTTCTGATTAGATCCCTATCAGTTGAACTGTGATGTCCTTTTTAATGTCCAGTTGACGTCAGACTAACACAGTCGTTGTGATTTCTCTAATCACAGGAAAACAAATTAATGAAATATGCAAAAAATGAAAGACATACAACACATACAGCGATGTTTCTACCGAGAAAAATGTCTTTGTGTTGACTGCGGGCGTAAACCACAGTGTGAGTTGAAGCGCTCCAGGCCATGCAGACTTTTGACAGGGAAATTGTTTCCAACATTTCCAGAGAAAAAATAAAAATTAAACATGAAAATAAAACACAACGTGAGATGTTTTTTTAAATAATGAAAGAAGAAGAAAAAATGTTAACATCATCCTTTATGGATATATATATTTTTTTTAAATATTTCAAAACCCCACATTGTGTCTGTTGGTATCTTCTCAGTCAGATCCTGATGTCAGGAACTTCTCCAAAGCCAGACATAAGCAGTGTATCATAATGTATAATAGGAATAATGGCCCTTTGATTTTTGGATTTCCTATTGGAACACCTGTCACTTTTTGGCAAGGGCACACCCCGGCACCAGATCTCCTTCGGTAGCATGGGGGGAGGAGTATGTTTTCATATGTGTGTGTGTGTGTGAGTGTGTGAGACAGAGAAAGAGAGAGAGAGAGAGTGAGTGGAAGATGAAACAGCCACAGAGGAGGCAGTGATCACACAGACAGGCAGGGTGAGTGACAGACAATACCTGCTGTAAAATTCCCTCACATCTCCCCTGATCTGTATTCATAGATCTTGGCTGCTACGCTCTGCAGACTGTAGCCCGAACCGTCGGGCTCTTTAAGCGCACCACCCCGCGCAGTTTCTCTCTCTTGCAACTCACTAAACACAGTCCCCCCTTTTCACTTCTTCTCAAAATATTTGCCATCTTTTGTTCTTTGTCTAAATGATGCCTCTGATCACCGGGTGAAAACTGAAAGGAGCGCAGTGAGGAGTACGGACTCTTTCACATCTATTCTAATCGTCTGCTCCTTCAACTCCGGCGCTCCCCTCGGACTTTGTTCTTAAACACTTCCAAAATTTAGGTTGGGTTTTTTTTTTTTTGGGCCTTTTTTCCTTCTGCAGGATGAATGGCATCCACCTTGACTTGCCTGCTGCACATATAACCATCCAGTCCTGGACGACTGCTTTTTTTTTTGACTGGTTCTGCTCAACACTCCCAAAAGGAATAACACATGATCATGATCAATCCCATCAGAGCTCTTGTTTTGTGTTGAACCTCCTTTTTTTACTCCACCTCGATGACTGACTCCAGGCCGAAAACTTCCTGAAACCTAAGCTCACACACACACACACACACACACACACACTCACACTCAGCCTCAGCAGAGCGGCTGCTCAGAGTGGATTAGGTTTGTTGTGGCTGATCTAGGTTTCAGGTTTGACTCCTGTAATATGTCGTTTAATTTCTTTGGGTGTTGTTTTGACAAAACAAGTTAGCGCAAAAGCAGGAAATGTCGTCTGAAAGGAAGAAAGAAAGAAAAAGCCGTGTGGTGTGTATGTTGGTTTTTCCTTCATGCTCATGTGAAGCAGATGTCAGTCATCAGCCGAGGTGTTACAGTGGAAGTGACATCAGAACCCTGGAGGGCTTGCACTGCGAGAGAGGCTTTTTGATATGATTCCTGAGAACAGAGAGTTTAGGGGGAAAGAAAGGAGTTACTTGTGTCTCTTTGTAAGAGTGAGAGAAAAAAAAAAAAAAAAATCTTTTTACAAACACTGCAGATGAACTGGGACGTGCTCTGCCACGCTTTTACTGAGTCTTTGTCATTGTAGCTGTCAGCAGATTTAAATGTCACGGTTTGTGTTGCTAAATTACACATTTACTGTGACAAGGGTAATTATTGTGACGTTAACGCACACAGATAGAAAAATGTTTGTCAGCCTTGATTATAATTAGAATCATCCTGTAAAACTGAGACTAATTAGTGTTGTGTTTGATTGACCTGCATGTTGAAACCAGTTATTTGCCAGGCAGTTTTTCCACCTTGATGAGTCTAGCTCAGACTTGGGACAAAATTTTTGACTCGCGGGCCAAAATTGGTCTTAACATTGGACACAGGGGACGAGTCCAATGCAGAAAGATAGATTGTTTGTTTGAACTAAGATGAATGGCATGTAAAAGTCACGTATGAAACCTAATTTTCTACATTTCTAATGCCCTTTATGACGTCATTTACTGGGGAAATTCATTATTGCATGGAACAAGCAGAAGTATAAAGACAATATATCGTAATTTCTGGACTATAAGGCGCGTGTGTCACATTCTTTTTGCATTTTCCATGATGAGGGTCAGTTTAAGCTAATGTTATACTTATACTTCTTCTTCTATGGTGTTTTTTGGCGGTTGTGCGTCTTCCTCGACACCACCATACATTAGCTGTATCTCTGCATAAGCCGCAGGGTTGAAATTGTGTGACAAAAGTTGCGGCTTATAGTCCGGAAAATACGGTAAATAAATAATTTACCGTATTTTCAGGACCATAAGACACACCATACTAAAAGGTCTCAGTTTTGTGTGCTATTACTATATTTAACACACACACACACACACACACATAAGGCGCACCCCTACGGCACGGGTTTCATATGCAATTCACGCCCACACTTCACCCTTTAAAGTTCTCATGGTGTCCTCTACTACATCCGCCTTTGCGACAACACACACAGGGCGCACTGCACTATAGGATGCGTCCCACATTTTGAAGAAAATCTAAGACTTTTATGTGTCCCTTATAGTCGTGAAAATTTGGACAAGGTCGGCGGGCCACATTGAAAGCGTCAACCGGCCACATCCAGCCCCCGGGCCATTGTTTGTCCATGCCTGGAGTACAGTACAGGCTGTACTTCGCACAAAAACGGAGAAAAGTTAACTTAAGGTGCAGTGACTCCAGCTGACTGTAGGTGGACGGGGGGGTCTGATTGGCCTTTATCCTGGTTTGTCTCAGGCTTGAGGTGATGATGCCCTCGGCAGCCAGAGATTGATGGGAGGGGGGTCAGGACGAGTGGCCAGAGTGGGCTCTCGTCTTTGAAGTTGTCCACGCGGAGGGAAATTGATATATCAGTTTAAGTCCTGGACCTTATTAAAGGAGCCCCCGTCAGGTTAACGTGATAGCCTCTACGTTACCCCCAGACCCATTTGGGTCATCCTTAATTCCTGCACCCCTGCACCCAACAATCTCATTTTAGTTTCCCATCAGTGATGTTCTTCCCATCAGTGAGGCTCTGGGAGTATATCACGCGGGGCTATTCCTCTCCCGGAGTGATTTAAACCTCCAGCCGGAACGTTAATCACTGGCCAGAGAATTCCATGGTAAGTTGTGCAGGTTGGACAGTCTTTAAAGTAAGCTCTGTTGAGACATGCACCTCCCCAGACAGCCCTCCTTGCGTCCCCTCTCTCCCAGAGTCCCCTCTTCCCGGTTCGGGTTCTTCCCAGTTGCCCCTTATCGCCCCCTATCCCCACGGTCTCACATCTGAGAGAGGCCCACTTGTCCACAGAGGTGAGCTTTCGTGATCATCCATTTTTAATTGCATGCAGAAATACATTTACATTAAAAATGTAGGCCGGTGTCTTTTTAATTCATACACGCTGTATTTATTATTAAACTTTTGTCTCGCAGGGCAGCTCACAGGGAACGCTCCGTCCATCAGCCTCAGGTCGCCGCGGTATCCACCTCGCTCGGTCAGATCGTCCTCGCATTTCAACAGCTATTTTATTCCCTTTGATTCCCGCCCTCTGTCTAAAGTCATCGGACTGTTCCGAACGTCAGCATCAAAAAGAAATGGTGTCACCAGAATTAAACATGAACAAGACTAATGTCTCTAAGAGAGACGGTGGTCAGAAGCTGCAAGGAAATTAGGAATTCATCTGATGAACCCTAATGTGAACTCATCTATTTCACATCAAAACGCTGGGTCTCACTGACGTTTCTATGTTTTTTCCAACAAAGTAAAACAACACGCGGCACAGATCTTACACATTGCCTGAAGCTATTGTTCAGTTACTGATACGTTAACAATTCCATAAGTATCTGGTTGATGATCTACGTTGCTGGTTGAACTGGTTTCTATGTTCAATCTTCTTCTTCTTTGTCTTGTCCCTTTTTTCGAGGGTTTCCAGAGCGAGTCAACAATTTCCATCTCACCCTGTCCTCTGTATCTTTTACTCTACCTCCATGTCCTCCCTCACTGCATCCATCAATCTCCTCTTTGTCTCCTACTTGGTAGCTCCATCTCTAGGATAATTTTATCAATGTATCCACTGTCCCTCCTGTGAACATGTCCAAACCATCTCAATCTGTCTTCTCTAGCTTTCTGTCTGTGTTGTCCCTCTAATGACCTCATTCCTGATCCTGTCCATCCTTGTCTCTCCTAAAGAGAATCTCAGCATCTTTAACTCCTCCACCTCCACCTCTGTCTCCTGTCTTCAACCAGTTCCTAGTGTCTCTTATCCATTCATCAAGGCTGGTCTCACAACTGTCTTGTAAACAATAGTATTGAATTCTACACTGTATTATAACCAATATATTGATACAGTTTCTTCAACCACATGCAGCGACAATGTCCACATATTTCCTGAAGTATTAGACACTGTGAAACAGTGGAATATATTTTGGGGTATTTCTGTCTTTCTCACATAGAAACAAGCAGTTTGAGCTCAGAGAAAGAAGATGGAAAAGGAGATGAATCAAACAAATTTGTTTATATCACTTTTCCCTCCGTTTCTTCTCTTTCACGTCAGATCAGTGGACCCATGCATATTTTGTCTCATCACAGTCAAAAGTGTTGAGATTAATCCCATGTTGTTCATATTACCGGCCTCTCCTGAGACATTGTGAAGTGAATGACTGTCTAAGCCCCATCAGATCCATCAATTGGATTCAAAGAAATGTTCTCCATTGCTCCACCAACCTGGCAGATGTTGAGCTTTTTGTAAGTTGAATTCCTTTATTATGTTAATGCCACTGTTTTGTCAATGTCACAATTTCCATCCGAGCACCGTGGAATAAAACTCATCAGATGGACGTGGCTCCTACAATAAGAGATGTTTGACATTCAATGAGATGAGAGGCGTGGAGTACAGCCTTCAATGGCAGGTGGCATATGACAATCACAACAGGAGGCTCTTTTGAATGACGAGCACATAATTGTGGCCCCGTGTCCTGGTTTGAGGACTGGGCCCTGGAATGGTTTTGTGCTGATTGTGTTGTGTTGCCGTGGCCACACACGCCGTAGACCTTAAAATCCTAGAAGCTGACATAAAAACTGAGCTTTTTACCCTCAGGGTAATAAGAAAACATTGTTCTCCAGCACATTTAGTGATTTCACTCTAAGCTTTTAGTAAAAATATTATATTAAACACATTGTTTTATTCACCACTTTGTGTTGAGATTGAAATATGAGACGTGTTTCTTTGACTGACGTGTGCTCGTCTGTCTGGGTACCGAGCGCCCGTGCGAAGATGTGAGTCTGCGTGCACAGTGTCGGCCAACGTGTGCGTGCGCGTGCTGGCGGTCGGCTCAGAGGCGTAGCGTGGGTCTGCATGAGGGAGCGTGGTGGCACAGCCCTTCTCTGATAGGCCGGATCCAGGGTGCACTGAAGCCTTTCGCATATATATGGAATTTTTGAATATCTAAACCATTATTTAGCATCCAAATCAGTTCTGCTTGTCTGACTGATGGACAATTTCAGTGTGACCCCAGTCTTTTTGCATGTGACCTATACTGTCGGGACTCTTGCATATTGTTTGGATGTTCTCATTGACTCCTTTCCCGATTTTTTTTTCTTCTTCTCTCCCTCTCTCTCTTTTTGATCCTTTTAGCATGCTCTTTGTGTCGGAATTCATGAAATATTCATGGCTGGACTGTGGCTTTTCCATATCTTTATGTACAATTATTGGCAGTCGTCCTGTTATGTCGAGCCATCTTAATAGTAGGTATTGGGCTCGGTTAAGTGTGACTTCAGATTTTTCTGACAGTCTGTGTTATAAATTGATAAGGTTGGGCTTCACAGCTGTGGATATTGGAGAATATAATAATAATATTCATCACTAAAATTATAAGTATGAATAATAACAACAACAATACTATACTACTACTACTACTACTACTACTATTTTTATATTATCTGTATGTTTTCATCTGCTCATCCATTACTGGACTGCGGGGGCAGCAGTCTCCACAACTGCCACCCAAATCACATTGCACCCTACTGTATCTTCCTGCAGGTGGTGAGTCAACCGCCCTAACGGGGTTTCGAACTTGCCCAAAGTGAAAGCCTATTATTATTATTATTATTATTATTATTATTGTCACAATACATTCGGCAGGATTTTTTTTTCCGAAGCGACTTACGATTTGAAGAAATCCAGATGAAGTTCCAGTAATGCACATTGAAAATAAGTTATGAATAACTTCAACAATACAAAAATAAAAATAAGAAAAATAAAGCATGGTAATTCACGGATTGAGAAGAAGAAGAAGTGGATTATTATTAAGATTTTCCTTATTAATTATTATCATAATTGCAACATGATGTTTTGTTGTGAGCACATCCTTATGTTTCTTTTTTTTTTTAATAACCATTTTCATGGCCGCCTTAATGGAGTCCTGATCAGAGTCACGCTGGTTGTGTCGATAATACTAACGGGGTTAATAGTGTGTTCCTCTCCATCATGACCAGTGCTATTGGCAGCAGGGGTAATTGGACGGAGGATGTTATTATCATTGCCCCCCTCTCCCCCTTCCTCTCTCCCTCCCTCCCTCCCTCCCTTGTGCAGCTAAGGATTTTTCAGGACCTGGGCAGTCCCTCGGTGTGACCTCCTGAGGACCGTCGTCTTCCCAACCAGACTGCAGTCCTCTGGAGTTCCACATGTAAATACTGTCTATTCTCCCAGCATTTAATAAATGTTTCTGGAGGTTTATTAATGTGTAAATGGGAGAAAACGCTGCTCCCCCTGCGCCGGCACAACACGTGCACAGAGGCACAGAGCTGTTTAAGGAAAGGAGATTCACAAATCAGCCAGAGTGGAGCTAAGCCTGTGGCTCTCTTCACTGGGGAACCACTAGGAGTATTTAATTCTCCCCTCTCCACCCTCCACCCTCCACCCCCTTCTTTGTATGTGTAGATGAGACCTGTGTGTGTCTGCATGTGTGTGTCAGTGTGCAGGAGAGTCCATTACCTGTCCAGGAGTCTCCATGTTTACTCATTCGTACCAGTAAGTTCTCCCAGCGCCTCCACAGCCTGGTGGAAATGGTCGTAGCTGCGGAGGTGAAATTGAGAAGAAAGATGTGAGAGACGTTCATCTACTGGTATCGTGCGCGCCGAGTTCCTGCAGTCACAGGGGCATACAAATGGGCAAATCTAAGGATAAAGGCTCCCAGGATCCAGCTATAGTCATATGAATGCAAATAGGATTAAAGTGCCAGCTTTGGAGGCTGATATACAATTCACAGTTCTTATAGGAGTCTGGCTGCAGACCCCTGCTCTGAGAAAATGAGGATATGTTTATGAAGACGACTTTTTTTTTTTTTTTTTCTCTTCCCCTCCTGAGGCTCACACTGTGATTAGCTGCTGGGATGACTCCTCTCATTATCATTCACCATCTTCTCTTTCAGCTCAGGCAATATTAGTTTGATCTCTGACTGGGGGATAAGTGATTGGCTCGATGTAGCGTGCATTTGTTTTTACAAACCTAACAGCGTGAACTACAAAGGAGTTTCGAAAATCTTCCCTCATTTTTTTTTTTGTTACTTGGCGGATTTTAACAAACGCTTAAACTGAATGATTTCATAAAAAAGTGCCTCACGCTGCCTCTGCCTCTGCCTGCGAGTGCAGCCAGGGCCTCCGTGTCCATAACCTCTAAATGACTGTTGATCTCAATAAATAACACTTGACATGTGGCTGCCGTCTTTCATGTCGGAGGAGAGAATAACAAGGGTCACTCTGCTGCGTATATTTTCACTCATTAGGTTCTCTTTGAGAAACTAAGCCTTGTCTTCCTCTCTCTCTCGGTCCTACTTTCCTTCTCTCCCGCTCCCCCTCCCTGCGCTCTTAGTGGGGCTCTGTCAAAACCAAGGCCTGCTTTATCTCCATCCATGAAGTTAAGAAAGCTGGCAAAGCTGTAAATTTGGACGCCCTTCGTTAGAGGAGCTCCCCTGGCTGTAATTCATCTCAATCCTCAGTGGTCTTTAGTTCCCTTTCAGAGGCTGTAAAGTACTGCCTCACACTCACTGGGATTTGGGGGGTGGGAGCCGGGGGGGAGACGGGGTCCAGGGGTTACCAGAGAAGCCCTCGTGTTTGAGGGAACAGTCCGGGGTCTGTGACACATCAGGGTCAGGTGACGGGGTAGGAGATGATATATGGACGCTCGTGTGACGTGCTGCTAACAAGACGGGCTTTTACAATGGATCTCGTTTTCCCTTTATCAGTTTCTCCTTCCCTGCTCCGTTACTTCCCAGGTCTCCCGTGTCTCAGTCATCACTCCATACAATATTCATTTTTAAACTCTCCATCCATGTCGATGGAGGAAAGGCTAAGGAATGCAGTTTCATGTTACTTATTCATAGCGAAAGGAAAACCTTAAGAAAGAACTTAAAGGAGCAAACTGCAAAGAGCACGTCTGGGCGAATTGTGTAAAAACCACTTTAAGGTAAAAATAAAGTTCTTATTATATTATTAAAAAAATATTCAAAATCTTTTGTTCATGTTCTACTTATTTGTCTGCCTGTCAAACTGACTTTTCCTTCAGTTGTTCTTACCGACACAGGAAAATAAAAATTCTCAGATGAGATCTGATTAAAAACTGCTGCAAAGATTCAATTATTTTTACAGATTTTTTTAATGTAAAGCTAATATACTGATGTCTCTTCCAGTCCTTAAACTAATCCAAACTAGACCTCAAAAATATATATTTTTTTTCTCCTAATATTTATCTCACATGTTTTGTTTGTTATTTATACATTATAAATAATTTTTTTATATATATAAATTAATATATACATACATATATAATATATAAACAGGTTTAAGGAAGAAATTTATAAATATATGTGTGTGATTTTAAGTCACCTATTAAAATCTTACAGTTCTTAAATCTGTCTTGGAATTTAAATTAAATCCATATTGTCATTCATCTATGTTAAATAAAACAAGGTGTTCCAGTTCCGGATTTTTTTTTTTTTTTTTTACTGTACTTGACCAACAGGATGTGGCAGGGTCAGAGGGATTAAACCACCATTCACACAGCAGTGTTTGAGGAAGTCTGGGGACAGTTGTAGCATAAATTGCAGTATAAATCCTTAAAAACACACCTGGCAGTTTGAGCTCTCGCTGCTCTTACACATAATAAATAAACCGGACTCTTCCTTTTCCCCTCAATAAAACACACAGCGTCCGTCAGAGCTTAGAACTGACGGTGAAGTAGACGTGTACGACTCTGGTCCAACGGGGAAACGGACGCCATTCTGTTGTTTTTCAGGAGGAAATAAAGTAAGACGTCCAGGAGGGGGCAGTTTGTTTGAGGAGCCAGTAGATGAGGAAGCAAAAACACAGGTGTGTAGACAGAGGAGGAGGGGGTTGTCTGTTTGTGTTGTGTTTCTTTCTGGGTGGAGGGGGCTTAGAAATGTCCCTGCCCGTCAGTCAGCCAGTCACCCCCCCCGAACTGCGACGCAGGAAGAAAGGCTCGTACGTGCCATGGTCCGGCCCACATTCCAGCTCGGATCTGATTTCACAGCAAACATAGCATCTGTCCCTGCGATCCCTGGGTAAACATTTCCTTAATGAGCCGCACAGAGACGTTGAAGTGATTATGACAGGACACAACGAATCATCAGTCCATTAATACACCTTAGCATAAAGTCTGTGTTTCAACATAATCAAACGTCTACCTCAAATCGCCGTCCCTTCACGTGGCCCGGGCGGAGGGTGAATGTTTAAAAATACTTTTTATTTGGGTGGCTTCATGTTTTTATTGTAGCTGCAACATCTGGGTTCACATTTGCGAGGTTAAAAGAGAGGGCTGCTGCTTTAGGTCAAAGTCTAAAAATAGGCTGACTTTTCAGAAGTTGTGCCACAGGCAGCCAGGAAATGCTTTGATTTCTCTTCCCTCTCTGTTTTTTTTTTTATTTTATAAGAATATTCAATAAAGCCTGTGGATCTGGCAAACAGGTGGTAGAGCTTAGGTTTCCTTCACATTTCTAAGCTAAACTTCCCGTCTGTGTTTTTGCATCGTGGAGCTCTTCGACACATGTAGAATGAAAATTCCATGAAAAGCCAAAAAACAGTGGATCCCAAAGGAGCGAAAGATTTTTTAATTATTGTTATGATGATTTGGAGGATCAAAATAAAAGCATGGATAATAACGGAGAGAGGAATAAAATTCAATTTTAACTCCATTTTAATAAAGACGAGATACATCTGTGTATGTATTTGCGTGTATATGTATGTGAATACCCAACATATTGTTTTATATGTGCCTATACATCTGTATAGGTGGGTGTATATGCGTGTGCATACATACATTGGGGTGTACTTGTATGTGGGTATACAGTATATATGTGTACATATCCTTCCTATCTATCTATCTAGCTATTTAGCTAGGTAGCTAGCTAGCTAGCTATCAATCAAAGTATTAGTAAAGAATTGCAGCAAATTGCCTGAAATAAACAACTCTGGGTCGTTGCAGTCCGCCGTGCATAAGAGTGTGTGTGTGTGTGTGTGTTTGTGTGTGTGTGTGTGTGAGTGAGTGAGTGAGTATGTGACGCACATTGTGGCTTCTCCAAGTAACCTGAAGCGTCCACCTGTCTCAGGCTGTGGACAGATGAGTCACGGCTGCCAGCCTCTCCATTCATCTCTACTGCTAATGCTAACACTGAGGCTAACATTAGCTACTGTTCTTGTTTCACTCCGTCAGCCTCATGCCATTCCCTCTGGCCCCGTCCCAGAACAGAGAGCGATAGCTGCGCTCCGTGATGACCTCGCTCTGCCTCCGTTACTCTAGACCCTTATTATAAATGAATTATGGGGGAAGTATTTATATTTGGCCATTTATCTTCAGTAGTTCTTCAGCTTGTTAACCTAAACGGACATCTTTTCACACCGCCGCCCTGGCAGAAAGCTGTGGTAGACGCTCTGGAACTTTACCACGCAACATGGTGAGAACACGCACCCTGGGCCCCAAGAGGCCAGAACTGGATTTTGACTTTGTTGTTTAGGGTTTCCGCCTTCCACGCTGTAAAATGGAAATGTCTAAACTGCAGTGACGTCCTGAAAGCTACGTGCCATAACAACCACAGGCCTGAATGACATGGAACATGGAACACTGTTTTTAAAAGATAGATGGATGGATAGGTAGTTAGGTAGGTAGATAGATAGGTAGATAGATAGATAGGTAGGTAGGTAGGTAGGTAGATAGATAGAACTTTATTAATCTCTCCGGAGTATCCTTCAGGAAGTTATGGTTCCAACAGCAAACAGCACCAAGGTTTCAAGAAGGTTCCAGGTTGGGATCTACCAGCTGCCCGGTTACCATGCTACCATGGAGAAGCACACAGCATGGCACCAGCCCCACTCTCTTCTCCCCAGCACTCAAATCTCCCCACTGTCCACATGGGTTAAATGCAGAAATCAAAAGGAAATTTCCTTTCCTTTCTTGACTGAATCTAAATCTAAGACAAGAAGATTTGAAGAAAAAGCTTAATAAACCAGGTTGAGATGGTTTGGACATGTTCAGAGGAGGGACAGTGGATATATGATGAAGCTAATTTTGAAAATGAAGCTACCAGGTAGGGGACAAAGAGGAGGTTGATAGATGCAGTGAGGGAGAACATGGAGTTGAAGAATTTAGGGACAGTTCTTTTCCTTGGACATCCGATCGCTAGACACAAACAACCATCACAATATGTCTGATTGACTCATTTTGTGTCCCCACCCACATAACTTCCAGTGGGCTCCCCACCCACAGGAAAACTCACAGTATGGGGCAGTGAGATTTGGGTGGTGTCTGCGAACAAGCAATGGACAAGAAGATAAATGAGTGAATAATATGTATTTGATAGTTGAGACAAACATGGAAATACTTTTATTTTTATCAGTGTTTTATCAGTGGACTGGTAGATGGTCTGGGGTTCGAACCATCGCTTGCTGAGTTACTTTGGGAATGGTGCTCTCTCGGATGTTACTGCATGTCCACTATCCAAAAAGTTTAAGCTGTGTTCCAAATTAAGCATAAAAAAAAAAAAACATGATTTTTTTTTAACTAAATGCTGCTGAACTGGGGGTAAAAACATGAGAACTCATCTGCTTACAGAAGGGAATTTGCCAAATTAAGTGTTCGGTGCAACAACACGTGCTTTAATTTGCCTTGAAAATGGGTTGCCCAGTGAATCCACGGTTGTGTTTTAGACTGTTACTTTAACTTGTTCTGTTTTTTTTTTTTTTTTTTTTCCCTCTGTGTAATTACAGCGTGTTTTCTTTTTGCAACATGCATCCTAGAATTAGCGAATGGATGTTTTACCTTGTTTAACCCTGGTGAACTTCCGCTGTGTTTTTAATGCACCCTCCCCCCCGACACCCCCACTACATCTCATGTCTTAGGAAATGAAAACAGCCTCTAACGACCTTTAGCACTGCTGGCAGGTTTTAAGTGTGATCAGTGAGTATATGTTTAAACGTGTTGTCCTGCGCCTCAGGAGATTACAGTAACGATACCAATTAGGCCGATCTCATTAGCCAGCCAAACTCCACCGAGTCAAACAAATTAAGGACCTTCTCGACTCTGACAGGCCGAGAAGTCGACCAGCGCCCTCCCTATGTGTGTGTGTGTGTGTGTGTGTGTGTGTGTGCAATAGAGAGAGAACTCAAAGGAAAGACAAAGAACCTGGTGCTTCTTTTCCCCAACTCTGTGTGTGTGTTTTCGACTTGTTAAGTCAAAATGTGTGTATTTAGTCAGTGTATGTCTCCTATGTTTGTGTGTCTGTGTGTGTGTGTGTAGGGGGTGAATGTGCATGAAACTGTGTAAAACTATAAGCTTAATTACCAGTCAAGGATCAGGCTCAGCCTCTATATGTTCTCCCTCCCTGCTCACACATGCATGCCAACACACACACACACACAAACACACACATCTGTGCAGAAAGTTAAAGCAACATCTAACTTTCGTGTGTGTGTGTTTGGACATTTGCACCACCTGGTGATTCATTTATGAGTTGATGAAAGATGGAGGCCGGCCACAATATCAGGTTTAAAGTTTTCTCTTTACACACACACACACACACACACACACACACACACACACACACACACACACACACAATCATGATTTTGTTAACTTAAATTAGATTGTACAACATTACACTATATTTGTCAGATTTCTTCATCCACAGCAGCTTAGAAGGTGAGAAACAATTAATTTACAGTAATGAACAGAAGAAAAAGGTGGATGTTGGTTTGTGAGGATGGAACCCAAAATAATAACAACAATAAAAAGTAATAATAACAATAAATAATCTTCATCTGTTCATCTGTTGTCTGGTCGCAGGTACAGCAGTCTCCACGACCGACCCCCAAATCACACCGCACTAAACTGTGAGCCTTCTTGCAGGTGGTGAGCCACCTAGAGGTCAATAATAATAATAATAATAAAATATAGAGCAAGCTAATTTTTACTTTATTTACTAAGTCATTTTTATCTGCTTTTCCATTATCGCGTTGCACGGGCAGCAGTCTCCATCAATGCCACCCAAATCACACTGCTCCATACTCTGAACCTTCCTGTGGGTGGTGAGCCCACTTTGGCTCTGCTCAGAGCACCTCAGTGGCAACCTGGTAGTTGGTGGATTCAATCCTGAACCCTTGCAGGCCCAAATCTGCTTCTTGAACCGCTTGGCCACCATTGCCGCCCGTTGACTATGTTATAATAACATTTTTAAATCTATTTTATCACAGTAGTCTTTGTCCTTCTCTCTGTCCCTCTTTTTGATCGACATCTTGTTTATGTCTATTTGACGTTGGGCTCATGAAGGAAGTGTTCCAGTGGGTCTGTGTGTGTTTGTTTGTGTTTGTCTGGCTCTGCCCGTCCCGCTGGACCACTGCTGTACCTTATTACTGTTACTGATTTTATTGGACTGCCCTTGGAACATGTTTGTTTTTAACCAAAGCAACGTGTGCTGAGCTGTGGAGGTGATGCAGAGGTCAGAGCGGCTGAGAGGGCGGAGGATCATTAGTTGTGTTGTAATTACAGTGTAAGTTGGTGTAAATATGTGGACAAAATGTTATCTTTCAACTATTTCTTCATATTTAGTGCCAGAAACATTTGTTAAACTAAAACAGGAATAGATGTTGACTGACATCTATGATCCAGTCACTCTGGTGTCTATGAGGTCAACGACCATGTGATTATATTATTTGTCATTTAGACAATGACAGGTTTAAGTCCAACACTCAGATGTCATTAAACTCACCAGGTTATAATTACTAGTTAGTTTCTTACTTGCATAAAACCCACATGTGGCATTGATTTTAATACAAAGTAGACAAACCGGTCAATCTTCCTGTGTTTAAAACCAACAGCAGACATTAATTTGTTTTCTCTCGTTCTTAGTTTCAAAGACTCCATCGTTGTTTTCCTTTATTTTGAGCAGCATAACATTTTCATGGTCAGGATATATTCTAAAAAACAGAAAACAAATTCAACAACAATTCAAACCAAATTAATGAAAACCTTGTAATTATTACAAAATAGTTAACTATGAGGACATTATAAAGAGGTTAGATGAGATAAAGAAATAGGTTCTGACCTAATGTGAGCGGTCATTTCCCAAATAAACAAAGGAATTCTTCTTAAAATCACCATAAATATACGTTTTTCAACCTAATTAACTATAGCACATGTCAAACTCAAGGCCCGGGGGCCAAATGTGGCACACCAAGTCATCTTGTATGGCCTGCTGGAGCTTGCAAAGCATTTTTAATGTCAATGCAGCAGAGTTTCTTAATCTGATAAACTGAAAATGTAGTTTTTACACAGCAGTGAACAACACAGACAGGAAAGTCTGGAGAAAAAGCTAGAGAAGACAGATTGAAATGGTTTGGACATGTTCAGAGGAGGGACAGTGGAGACATTGGTAGAAGAATGATCCTAGAGATGGAGCTACCAGGTAGGAGACAAAGAGGAGATTGATGAATGCATTGAGGGAGGACATGGAGGTAGTTGGAGTGAGAGTAGAAGATACAGAGGACAGGGAGAGATGGAAAATGTTGACTTGCCGTGGCAACCCCTGAATAAGGGACAAAATGAATAAATTATAATAAAATGCAGTAACATGTATTAATATGTTATGGAGTAGTTAGATCTTTAACCTTCCATTTACAGCGGGCCCTTTAAGGAAATTGTGTTGTTAATTTGGCCCCTGGTAAAACTCTGACTTTGACACCCATGATCTATAGAACTGATCTATATCATCTTTATACTCATGAGTTGTTTTATTAACCTTTGTATATTTAGTATTTATCGACTTTTACTATTCCCACAATCGTGGTTTCAGGTGAATAAACAGCGTGTTACTCCATACGTCTGAAACCGATGATTTCCCGCAGTAAGAAGTGCAACTCACACCACCTCAGTAAGTCTCACTAATGCCATTTAACCCTGTGTCTCCCTCTCTCTCATGACTGGTCTCATTAGGTCAGGATTAACAGGGGATTACTGTAGCCATGGGCTACTTGCTCTTTAACACTAATATCTCAGAGATGCTCCATAATTTCATTTTGAACGCCTCAAATGACTTGAAACAGGCGGGGGTGTCTGGGCCTTGGCAGCTAATCAAAGAAAATAACTCAGGGATGGCTTTGATAGTGGAGCACTTTCCACTCCTGCTCCAGCAGGAGCCAAGTTTATTTATCATCCACAGAGGCAGGAAATTAAAGCTGGCATGTTTCGTGTAATTGGTCATTTTGTGTTATTCACATATCACTAGTCCTCCGCGGATTAATACAACCTGTTACTGGAGGAAATAATTGGTCTGAACAAGATGGCTGGAGGTAAAATGTTAGTCTGACTTTTTGGTGAAAACTAATTTCCTGTCTCTGGACATGGACGTTTCTGCCTGTTTTTAATATAGACTCATTTTAAGGACAGAGGAAGTGGAGAAAGAGTGAATGACAGGACTCACTAGATCTGTAAGATCTCACACAGACGCGCATTAACGCACACCAAAAGGGAGCGTCTGTCACCCTCTCAGTGGCCTCCTCTCAGTGAAACCCCTTCGTGCGGCTGTTGCTGGCGGTTCCGTCTCTCTCAGATATTCATCTGATAAGAACAGAGTAACCTGCACAAAACATCTGTGATTGATCCCTGCATCCTTCCATCACACTCTGTCACCCGTTTCGCTGGGTTGTGAAAAAAAAAAAAAAAAAAAAAAAAATCACAACGGTGCTTTAAAATTTCTTAAATGCGGAGAACGGCGTTGGGAAGTAAATTGCTATTTTTTTTCCCCTCCTCTTTTGTTTGTGCGCCTTGTAACTCTAACAGCCAGCAGGCCAGGAGACAACAGAGGAGTGATTTCCGTTTCACATCTGAAGTCAAGCGGTGATGCCTGCCTGCCAAAATGACACTCAAGTGAGCTGTAATGACTACATTGTTTTTACAGCCTCTCTTTCCAGCCTTCATCTAAGCAGCAGGCAAACACAGCAGCGCGAGCCAGCGGCACATTGAAGTCAGTGTGCTCTGAGAACTTAGGGAGTTTTGAAAGTTGAAAGAGGGTTTTTCTTCTCCCTGATCCTGTTTTGATGTTCCCCCGGCTGACTTTTGTGTTGGAGCGCACCAGACGATGCTATTATGTTAGAGGTAAAGTAATACGACTGTGACAGGTTTCAGTATCCATTTAAAAGGCTGGTGCGGAAGACAGCCTGGTGAAGTGCAATGCCATCCTTTAAGAAATGCACTTTTCTCTGATGCACACTTTCAAGAATCTTGTTAAACACAAAAGAAGCGGCACCTGCTTCGGTGGGACGAAGCGAGGGGCGGCGGCGGCGGCGGGGAGAAAAAGGAGAAAAATAACTTTCAAAAAAATATATATATTTCGAATCTGTTTGCCAGGTGTATATGAACGTCGAGTCGAATTTGGTGCCAAGCCTGAAACAGTGCAGTTAAGGAGCTTAAAGGCTGACCTTGAAAAGTCTGCCGTCAGAATCATGTTAGCAGACCTGCTTCTCGCCTGTCAAGGTATGGTTGAATCACGACATTGTTTATTCACTTTGATTTGTCAGGGATGCATGCAAGAGTATTGACAAAAGATCTCTCCTCCTCCTCCTGCTCCTCCTCCTCTCTGCACCTCCTGCTCCTGTATCCCTCTTGTGTTTCCACTCCACCTGCACCGTGCTCGGCTCCGCAGTCATCTTTCCGTGCGCGGGGTCTTTATTGATGTCGCGGGGTAATTATACAGCTCTGCTAGTGGCACTTAGAAAAACATTGATCATCACCTTTTTTTTTTTCTATATTTTTACAAGGGTCGGCCATGCCCATTAGAATTAACGTCATCATACAGCATGGCGTTTGTCATGCGTGTCACACCTCACCTCCTCCTCACTCTGCTCCCTCCTGCGTTGCTCCATCTGGGGGGTTGGCAGTGGAGGAGAGAGGAGAGAGGAGAGAGAGAGAGGGGCTGACGGGGGTGCTGTCCATACGGGGGCTGTGGTCCTCTCAATGTGGCACATCAAACTCTATAAAGGGAATCATTTATGTGCCACTCCCTATTACTGAACAGCATGGAGACAGCTAATGAGGGCCAAGGCAAAAGGAATATATCCACCACTTTGCTGTGAGACAGACACTGGCAGGGAGAGAAGAGCAGCAGCCTTCAGGGAATCATTGTTTTCAGGGGAAAAAAGGGAAGAACAAAAGAAGTGTGTGTGTGCGTGGGTGTGTGGGTGTGTGTGTGGGTGTGGGTGTGTGTGTGGGTGTGGGTGCACCGCATCGCCACATCAGCCATCACTTTATTTATTCATTTATTTCTTCACCGGCTATCACAGCACTTAAGCAATGGCAACAGCTTGAGGTAAAATTTCAGCAAAACACACATCGTTCACCGTCTTCTCTCTCTCTCTCCGTGTGTGTGTGAGTGTGTGTGTGTTTTCTTTGGTAGAATTCACCGCCGGTAATGATGGGAGTAAAATGTGGCCGCTAATGTGTAAATACATTTCAGAAGGCGCTGCCTAATGGACACCTGGGTATAACCGGTTGTTTGCAGTGCGCGCGTGTACGCGCACGTGTCCGTGTACACGGGTTCACACAGGCACAAAGAAGGTCTAGTGGTGCTGATAAAAAGGTAGCTGTGACATTTCCAATTTGCCATGCACCAGCCCACTCCATTTTCTTCCCTGCTGCCTCTTACATGGTAGAGTAAGCCTCTAGGATTGACAATAATTACAGCCTGCATAAAATGAAGAGGGTAATATGAACACAGCTTTGCCATAATTGCCTTTTCATTATTTGCTAACAGTGAGCTATTCAGTCATAAGAAAGAGATTGCATAGTAATTGGCTGACAATGGGAGGCTGAAGCTCTGTTCAGAGGCTGTGGTAATTTTTGTGTTGCTGCGAAGCTTTTTCCAGGCCCCTCTTTTTTTTTTTTTTTATTAAAAACCTGAAGCATTAAACTGTAATTTAAAACTACAATTTCCAGCATGAATGAAAATCTGGGTATTAACATGAGCTCCTATTTAGAGTGGAACATCCTATTAGCAGTATTAACACTATTTGGTAACTTTCCATATGGGCCACTTCTCAGCCCAAATGGGATTTGAGACAGCTTTGTTTCTGTCCCAGTCACACGTCAACAACACAAGCCTGTTTACACGGCTGCAAATTTCCTGTGTGTACAGGAGTGTTTGTGGTCCAGGGCTACACACTGTTGGAAGTGGACCCCAGGTGTGAACTATACGAGCACCGACGTTCCTGTGCTCACACCTTTAATAGGAAAGCACGGGCTCCTCGTCCAATGACGTTTTCTTTTTTTAGCAAATTCCATTTCATCAGTGACATCACCGAGGGTTTTCTCAGCCCCAACGTTAATTTGACTAAACAGGATTTTGAGGTTACGCCTTGGCCTCCGGAGAGTGTGTTAGAATATGATGTCAAGGACGTTGAAACAAGGCAAACAGTGGGTGTCGCTGTGTGTGAGGTGGGGATGAGGACACAAAAACTATCTATCCATCCATCCATCCATCCACCCACCCATCCATCCATCCATCCCTGCACATAAGGTGCACCTAATTATAAGACGCATTGATGATTATAAACAAAATTATGATCCCAAAAATATAATACCTCATAATTTACCTCTATTTCATAAAGATTTTGATTATTCTTCAAAACTTTGCCTCTGTACAACCTTGGCTTTGTCTTTGAGATTTGGGCTGGACACATTGGTTGGACATCTTTAAGGGTTATTGATGTTAGTTTTGTGTCTGTGTTTTTATTTATCATGCACTTTTTATTTCCAATGGTTGTCTATGGTGGGTTGGGGAGATATGGGTTGTTTGCTGTGTTGTTCTCTTTGTATCCTGTTGAATATCTGCTGAAATCCAATAACTTGATTAAAAAATGAAATTCACTTGCAAACTACAAAGATGCAGATTTTATTTTGAAAAGTCAGTTATTCCACTCGGATGTCAGTATCATCATTGTATTGGAAGCAGAACAAACCGTCCAAATGAAGCATTAACGCACGCTGTCACCAGCAGGAGTTACTGATCAACAAATGCAACGTTGGTTACATTTAATTTGCTCTCATCTGAAACAACTTAATGCTAATTCGCTAATAAATAGTCAAAAATGCCAACGGAAATGAATGGAGATTGGAGCAGATATTTGTTCTCAGCGAGATCCAGTAAGAGATCATGTCTGGATAATTAACCCGTCTCTGAACACACAACAGAGACGAGTGTGAGCGTCAGCGTCAGCTGCTCAGTTAGCAGAGAGAGGACAGGAGGACATATTCACAGGAAGAGACACCGAGAGCGAGTCAGTGATGGAACCACACACTGTTTGGTTTTGGATCTGAAAACTCAATTTCCTGTGAAATACTCGTTTGTGGCACGGCCAGGTCCATCTGTAGGACACTCCCCCGTTCTTCTCTCTCCTCATCTGCTCCGTCTCAGACCTTATTCTTTCACTGTTGCTAACAACCCCCCCCCCCTCCTCACTTCAATCAATATTTATCTTATATACCGTGCCGCTTCTCAGTAGCCATAATCGTTTAGCTCAAGTGCTTGCATGAGTGAGAAATAAATTACATTTACAGTGCTATCATTGAGGTCCTGATGTTTCCCAGGCATTAACGGATATTTAGAGATGGCCAAACGTGGTAGGACATTAAAGAACAAGGCTGAAGGAGATTGATTAGATGAACAAACAACAGGTCAAGCAGATGTAGAGAGTAAGTGGAGGTTAATACGATTGTTGAACTGAAGAATTTTCCATCCAAGTCACTTAAGCTATTATTGACTATTACGTTTTTATTTTAGTTTAAAATAAGTGATGTAATTTAATAAGGGTGTCAGCCAGCACCATTCAGCCTCTGGAATTGATTTTAAAGTGTGTGTATATATATATATAGATTACTTTCTTAAAGTGGGATGGATGTGACTCTAAAGCAGTTATTAAAACAATAAAAAGTACAGACTTGAACTTGAGCTCATAACAGAAGAACATTTAGTTTAATTGTAAACACACTATCAGGAAACTCTTCCTTCACCAGGTCTCAACCTGCGTCTGTCACTCAACTAATTTCACATTTTTTCTTCAGGAGGAAATAAATAAATCTTATGAAGCAACTTCAGAGCTGTGACAATGGTGGGAAAGAGAAACTTCCAATATTATAATCTTCACGGTCACTGCTATGTTGACTGCCATGTTGGTCTTCACAACGAAAACCAGGTCCTCAACTCCTGGTCCACAGGCCAGTACAGGTCCTTAGGTCTTCACAGTCACTCAGTAATTTACTGATTATTAAAAAATAAATTATTTGTTTTCAGTTTCTTTTTAAACATAAAGATAAACAAACAGTTTTAATTAAATTACCTTTGTTTTTAATTATTTTCTAGAAAATAGTATAAATAGAATAGAGAATATCTATTAATTTCATCTGCACCATGTGGGAAAGGTTGAGTCCTGGTTTGGTGGTCGGAACCTTCCAGTGGACGGACAGGCAGGCTAACTAAACATTAGCAAGTAAAAACAAAAATTTCTACAAAAAACAAAAAATTCTACAAATAAAAGAAGGGCACTCTATAGTTATGGTGCAGTTTGATTTTGGTGGCAGTTCAAAGATCAGACAAGGATAAAGATGGACAAAAAAATTACAATGTACTAATCATTAATGTCCCATTAGACCTGTCTATGGTACAAAAAAAAAAAATTAGGGATCGCTTTTTCAAACCAACGCTTGACGATGAATTGATGGAAACCTGGGAAACATTTCTTAGCATTCATTCATGTTGTGTGGCAGGGGCAGCAGTCTCCACGACTGCCACCCAAATCACTCTGCTCCATACTGTGTGCCTTCCTGCTGGTGCTGAGCTCACTGAAAGCCATGTGGGTCGAGAAGGCGCCATTCTCTGAGCAATTCATGGCCATCTGGAAAGCTGGTGGATTCGAACTCAAAACCCCACTGACCTAAGTCTGCTTCCCCAACCACTAGGCCACCACGATTGCCGCCGTTTGTTCAACATGATTTGGTTTTTCAAATTAAACTCTTGTAGAGATTATACCACCTGTCTGAGAACGTCCTGTTTTTCCTTCCTGGTAATTGGAATCTAGTTTTTCAGAAATCATGATTCGGACTCTTCTCCTCATTCACCGGGTTCTGTCTTCAGTCTGCGTTTGACTCCTCTGCTCCCGGTGATCATGTGATCCACCGTTAACAGCCGCCCGCCGTGTGCTCCGTGTGTTTGAGGTGCGAGTTGGTGTCATAATTATCTAACACAACGGGGTTGCTGCTCTTATTAGTAATTAGCTCCTACAGAAACTGATTGGTATGGGTTCCTCCGCTCGTCCCTTTTAATGTTTAAACATTTACTTTGTGCTTGAAAGATTTGTTTGTGTATATCTGGTGTATGATGAGCGCTTTTCAAGTAATTGGCTCCTAAGGGACGACACTTTCAAACAGTTAAAGAATAATTACAGCCCTATGAAATGTTAAACTGCCCTGACTGTCTTTTCGCAGGGGCTTAATTGCGTGCAACAAGTAAGGCAGCCCTTTCATTTGGTTCCATCACGGCAACGGACTGAACTCTGGTGGAAACACGCAGAAAATTTTTTGTCGAGTCGTAAATAGCTTCTCATATGGTAATTTTGTAGGACACCAAAGCAGTTTGAAAAGCGTAGCTTCCATTGAAAGTGATGCTGTAGTTTTTTTTTTTTTTCCCACGTAACCCCCACCCACCCCTCTCCTTTTTTAATGTTGAGAAGGGAAGAGAAGGGTTGGTGTCTGTGTTTTTATGCTCTAATGGACTTTTGCATATATTCATTATAAGAGAATCATAAAAGAGGAAAACAGACAGCATAAAATGCTCCAAATTACTGGGCCTCTGCTGCCCCCCCATGTATGGTTGGAAGGATTTGTTTACATCATGGCTGCATTTAATACAACTAGGATTTGTTTATATCTGAGCTGCCTGAGAAATCTGAAATGTACTGTTAGGCTAAATAATTGTTTTTCTGTTTTTGTGTGGTTCTAATATCTCCATTGGAAATCACAGCAGAGGCTCTGGGTCTGTAAATGAAAGCAGTTTGATCATTTTTCATTGATATGAGGATTTAAGTCTTTTATTTGTTTTAAATTTGACATTGAGCCTCACTCTCTCCACTCTCTTTGACCTCACATGATGTTTACCCTGGTAGATAAATGATGTGGTTCCACTGTGCCCCTCGCAGGGACAGGTCAGGAACCTGGGGGGCGGGGGCGGGGAAGGTTATGTTGGTGTCGGGTGGGGTCTCACTCACTTGTAAAGTAGACATTATTCAGATAAGCTGTCAATTCACACTGACAATGAATATGAATGGAGTCATATATTTTCATATATTGAGCATTTGTTGGAATCCCAGTGTATAATATTCTGACACTGCTGTGCTTCTGTTTTTGACTCTGCGTTGAATGTGATTGAAACAGTATTATTATTTTATTGACATACTTGATCTGTGATAGAAGAGAGTCAGCTAAGGTGAAGGGAAAGGTTTACAGGACGGTTCTAAGACCAGCCATGATGGATGGATTAGAGACACTAGGAATAGGTAGAAGACAAGAGACAGAGCTGGAGGTGGAGGAGTTAAAGATGCTGAGGTTCTCTTTAGGAGAGACAAGGATGGACAGGATCAGAATGTGATTAGAGGGACAACACAGACAGGAAGGTTTGGAGAAAAAGCTTGAAGACAGATTGAGATGGTTTGGACATGTTCAGAGGAGGGACAGTAGAATGATTCTACAGATGGAGCTACCAGGTAGGAGACAAAGAGAAGATTGATGGATGCAATGAGGGAGGACATGGAAGTAGCTGGAGTTAGAGTAGAGGATACAGAGGACATGAGGACGTGTTGTTTTGCTGTGGCAACCAATGAAAGGACAAGAAGGCTGGAAACAATGATAGTGTTTTTCTCATGTTTGTATTTGTGCTATACTGTCATATCACAACATTTAATGGATTTTTTTTATACTTTTTAATTAATCAATGATTTAATCTTGAATACTGCTTAATGCTGATGTGAGATTTGTCAAAGTTTAGGTGTCTCCGTCTTAAATCCTGATATTTTACTATTAAATCTAAGGATGCCAGTGTGAAAAAAAACATTTTTACCAGAATCTTTACCACCGCTCAGAACCTTTAAACTCATGCCGTCCTGCTCGAGTTTTCACTTGACAGATTATACTACGCAGATAAGAACAACTTGAGTCAGCAGATTATTAACAGGACGTCCTCCCTCCTTGTTCCTCATCATACAGTGCAGTCT
This sequence comes from Paraplagusia blochii, assembly GCA_016785265.1. NCBI lineage: Eukaryota > Metazoa > Chordata > Actinopteri > Pleuronectiformes > Cynoglossidae > Paraplagusia > Paraplagusia blochii. Next base: position 164,888 of record JAFBJS010001603.1, read on the forward strand.
CTTGTTTTGCCTCTACGGCTTCTCTGCTTTGAGAGACTGTATCCATTTCCATCTTTTCCCCAGTCGCAGTGCCAGGGTAATATAATGCATTCAAGTGAATGGCCTCAGTTTGGCAATGTTGGCATCCACTGCACCCAGTGGGCCCATTGTAAAAAAAAAAATGTTATTACATGCCTGGATGTTTCATGCCCCGTGTGCATTTAGGACTCACTGATGCCGTACTTCCACCAGATTACACACAGATGTTAATCAGAGATTAACACACCCTCAACACAGGACTCAATCAGCCTCACAGTCGCCCTGCTCTCTGAGACACTCTCCTGTATTCAGAATCTGAGCTGCTGATAATTACATTCCTAAGCAGTAAATAGGTGTGGGATGCAGTGAGGGATGACATTCACTGGTGCAGACCTAATATTCCCAGTAACAATTTAATGTTGACATTTTTGCTATTTCCTCATTAGTTTAATAGGAAGAAGGAAAACAGAAAGGAAAGCAAACACATCACTGGACACAACATAATGCAAACCCGGCATTGAACCCATCACCAAAGCGAACAGTGGGCAGCAGTGGGTAAGAATGGTGCCATGCTGAGTGGAGCTAAGTGGTAACAGTACTGGGAGTTGGTGGATTCGAACCTTGAACCCCCCAGACCCCTGTACAGTTCCTTAACCACTTAGCCACCGCTATAACAAGGAGAAAGAGGAACATGGGAAATTATGCCTTTATTTTGGGGACAATACCATGCTCAGGGCACCTCAGCGGTAGCTTGGCGGTAGGGGGATTCGAACCTAGGGCCTTGCTGACCCAACTCTGTTTCTTACCACTAGGCCACCAACTTCCCATAATTATAAGGTAATAGTGTTGTGGCGAATTGAATCAAAGCTTAGTGGACCTCATTGGCAACCAGGCAGCTGATGGATTCAAACCCGGAACCCTGCGGACCCTAAGCCGGTTTCTTAACCACAAAGCCACTGCCCCCAAATGACTCTGTTTTACAGCATCTGGGTTCAATTGTTCATAGTCAGACTGTTGGCTTGGCATTAGAAAACAATAGAACAAAATTGGACTTTTAAAGCATATGTTGCTGTATTTGGATTACAATAATACTAATCAACACCAGAATAAGGCTGATAATGGACGGAGGTCACATCTAACCTCTAGTTATAGTAATATTTTGTTATTTTAACATTTTCTTTTCGCTCCATTACGGCCTCTCCTGGCACATATGCGTCCGTAACACTTCGAGATCTAACAATGTTGTACTGCGTCCAAACATATCATCATTTCCATGAGGATATCTCGCATTTCACATGGGAATAAAAACAAACACATGTACCAAGCATAATAAGCAGTAAAGTTAAAGCCATTACTGCAGTATATGTGTTGGCTGCTGGATCGCTGCCTCCCAGGGTTTGACCTGGTAGTAGCTTAAACATCATGTGTTTGTGATTTCTAGAATCTAAACTTTACACAGTGACCTCATCTTCCCTTAATACCAGCTACACCCTGTCTCTTATACACATCTTAGGACTCACTGATGCCGTACTTCCACCAGATTACACACAGATGTTAATCAGAGATTAACACACCCTCAACACAGGACTCAATCAGCCTCACAGTCGCCC
>JAFBJS010001603.1:182300-192852 GCA_016785265.1 Paraplagusia blochii
CCTCACTGCATCCATCAATCTCCTCTTTGTCTCCTACCTGGTAGCTCCATCTCTAAGATCATTCTTCTACCAATGTATCCACTGTCCCTCCTCTGAACATGTCCAAAGCATCTCAATCTGGCAACCTGTCTGTGTTGTCCCTCCAATTCATTCCCGTCCATATCATTTGTTAACTGGTTGGGGCATTGGTGGCCTGGTGGCTAAGGAATTGGACCTAGGTTTCCGGTTTAAATCCAAGTGATGGGTTCAAGACAGAGGTGACATTTGTTTCACCTTTGTGTTCAGTGGTGTGGATCTCGATGAGAAGTAGTTTGCTTTCCTTCCATCCTTCTTCATCGGTTCTTGGAACACAAAAGGTTGATGACAACTGCTTGACAATATAAAACATTATAAAACATTAACCTCAACTTGGTAACAGGTAAAAAAACAACTATTGATCTCATCAAGGCAAAGTAAAATTATACAGTACATTTTATATATCTTTCTGATGCAACAATTGCCAACACTATCTAGATCAGTTTAGATTATCTTTCTAGATAAACCCTTTTTGGATATCATGACCTGGACGAACGGGAATCTTCACGGACATATCTAGTTCAGTGGTTCTGAACTGGTCTCAATCCGAGACCCACATTTTCCTGTGGTTGTTAAGTCGCGTCCCACTCTCATGGAAATTAATTAAATCTAATTGAATTATTAAAAAATTTAAATTAATTTTCTAAAAAAAAAAAAAAAACTTATTTTAACATACTTATTTTATTCAGTAGTGTGCCTTTCAAAATAAGAGATTTTCTGTTATAGAACACATGCTCAACAGCTGATTCACATTACTTGGATTTTTGACCAACGGTTCTCGACCATTTCAGAACGGGTCCGCGACACACTTCTGGGTCGGGACCCACCAGTTGAGAACCACTGATCTAGATAACATTAAGACATTTTTATTAAATGTCATTGGTGAGGTGATCATCACTGCACTGGTCTCAGGTAACACTTCCTGAAATGTCTGTGATGGCAAACACACAAATATTCTATCAGGCAGCGTGTCCAGAGGGTCTACTTGAAGCAGTATTCGCGGGCCTTTGAGGTCGACATCCATATTTCAACACCCATCTTGCCGTCTTCGACCTTGACCAGTAATGCATTAATAACACATTTATGAAACATCATCTTTCTTGTTCCTAACGTGTACCCTTTACTGTTCTGCAGTGTCGGCGTTGGCTCTGTTTTAATTGCCAACATCAGAAGAATAATTTGCAGTGTCTCCCACGCTTAAGTGTTTCTCCAAGAGCATTTGCATCACCTGCTCCGTGTCTGCGGCTGCGGCTCAGTTTTGCCCGCCGTGAGTATGACTTCAGCGAATTGAATGGGACAAATGTATGTTAAAGCAATGAATTGAGGAAGACAGTCAGCCAAGGATTCTGCAAGGATGAAATTAAAATCACCGCAGCAGCGAACGGAGCTGCTTTAACCAGAATAAATTAATGCCAGAAGTGAGGGGAGAGGCAGGTTTGCTTTGCAATGACAAATGTTGATTTCCCCCGAGGTATTTAAAGTGATTTGACCCAGTCATTCTTTTAAATCACAGACAGGAGATGATAAATGTGCTACTAATGAGGCCTTTGCATTTTATCTCTCACTCTGCCTGCTGCAGGATCACCCAGGCTCACGCTACGTCTCCTCTCGAAACACACTCAGCTTGAATGAAACCCTGCTTGTGTATCTAACGGGCTGTGAAAGATTGCAAGAAAATTAAAATGAAACATGAAATTACATTGTTCTGCAAATGCACTCCTCTTTGTAGGACAGACCAATCAGAAAGGGTTAGTAAACGCCAACACAGTCGATGATAGCAGCCATTATGATAATCTTCCTAAGCAATGTTTTTTTTTTTTTTATCCATCTCCTTCCTTCATCTTTAAAGTAAGCAGTTAGTCCATATACACATGACAAAAACCAGGGCTGCAGCAGTGTTAACAGCGCAGCGCTCATTATCTGCAGCATTGAGCGTGTTGTGGAAGTTGACGCCGGCTCTTTTCAGGTGCAGATGTAGAGCATCATTGATAGCGTGTGCTGCTTTTCTCCTTTGCAGGAAGACTCTGATCAATCAGTGCTGACAGGGCAGGGGGCTTTGTGCACCTCGTAGTGGGACAAATGTCTGCCAGGGAGCGTGGCACACCTGGAAAAAAAAAAAAAAGAAAGAAAAGAGGAGCAGCTTGTGCTACCCTGCCCCGCGCCTGCAGATTAGCCTTACCCTGCTTTGATGGATTAGCATGTAGAAAAATTGCTTGATAATTGATATGAAAATGTTTTAAAGGAGAAAAGTGTGTCTCTGAGGGTTGTGTGTGTGCAGTACGGGGTGATTATCTACCTTGCTTTTCACCTGCCACCCCCCTCACTCACCCCTCCTCCTCCTCCTCCTCTTCGCCTCGGCTCTTAAAGAAAGAGAGCATTACAAAGGAAGGATGAGGACACGGGAAGGAGACATAAAGAGCCTGAGCTCTCTCCAGGAGAGAGACACACTCAGACGCCCTTCATGAAATATTGTTCATCATCATATTAACAGGGCTGAACGTGGAGAGATAAGACCTGTCTAAAAAAAAATAAGCAGAATGTCCCTGTGAGATATTTCAATCCTCGACCTCCTCCCTCCTCCCGTCCTTATTCATTCATTTTGGTGTGAATATGAAATGCAGCAGGACCTTTTGTGAGCCAGACCCTGAAAATGATGACATAATCACCTCCGTTTTAATTGCTTGATTTGTCAATCCTTCACAGTCCCGCCGTACTCAACTCCTCCTCTCCCCGGCATCATTTGGCCGTTACTTATCGCCCGTCAGTGGCAGAGAAAGGCCCCGCGTGGTTTTGAATTACGTTGATGCTACGGGAACATGTAAGAAATAACATATGCAGAAATGTACAACACTACAGGCACTTGCATGCTTGCATAGAAAGGCACCCGGGGGTGAGTGGAATAAAATTTATGACTCAAATGTAATCAGCTCCAGAGAACGGCAATATAGAGTCACATACTGCGGTGATGACCCTGCATCTAAGGTTGTTTGAAGACGTCATCAGCAAATAGTTGATTCCTAACCCTGAGGGGAAACAGCACAGCCTTCAGACCTCATCTATTTATTACAACACAGCAACTCCCATAAATGTAATTAATGTCAGTACGGAGTATTTGAGTGGTATGTTATGACGGGATACAGAGAGCATGTAAAAACAGCAGTTCTCATGTCATTTGTCTCTTCAAATCCAAATTGAATCAAGACTTTTTCTTTATGATGTTTTTTATGTTCTTAGACCTGAACGATCACTTTTTTTATTCCTTACTTGAGAATTGGATGTTTCACACCACTTTATAACCTTTTAGTGCGAACAAGCATCTGGGAATGTTGAAGTGAGATGTGCATTAATGGACCTTCGAGGATGGGTTATACCAGTTGGTGCCCCCCAGAAAATTAAAACGTTCTCCAAAATAATGAGATGTAAAACCACACAACTACTAAGATACTCAAATGTTTTTAGCTTGGTCTACACAATCTATTGTGGACATGCAGTCATTGGAGAGAAGCAGCAGATTAAAATAAATTAACAATATAATTTGGATTGGTGGCCCAGATATTTAGGCCAGGTGGGCCTCCCACTGGTCCCCATACCATACTTTGCTAATGTCCGAGCTATGGAGTATGACATAACCTTCAGGTTAGCAAAGTGATTGGGAATAATAGGGGAGGACCTTCACTTTGGCCCAGAGGTGATGTCTCTGTCTTTAGTGTGATACTTCAGGGTTCACCTCCTGGGCAAGTTCGAATCCTGGTTAGGGTGGTTGTCTTCCAGTGGGCTCACCACCTTCAGGAAGGTACAGTGCTGTGCAATGTGATCTGATTGGAAATTGTGGAGAATGCTGCCTTTGCAACCCAGTAATGGATAAGCAGGAGAAGATGGATGGAAAAATCAGAGAAATTGACTTAATTGATAACCGGTGATATTGATGACCGGCACCTGAGGCTTCACCTGTCCAATGTCATTCAACGGTAGAGGATGCCACTCTCTCACTTACAGTACAAGCTCATTGGCCCACTGCTGATGGAGGCCTCTCGTTGGAACAGGCCCCGACTAATGGAAACAGTGTGTGCACAGTCTGAACTCCAGAACTCCGGTGACAAACGCTAGTAACGCAAAAAGCGTGTGTTTTACGGCCCGCCGTGTAAAGTTCCAGTCGTAAACTTAGAATTTACACCCTTCATTAGCGGTAATACAATGCACATAACTCTAATGTATAACAATTGGGATAGCTATAAAGTAACCATTTTATACCTTCTCAAATCTGTGACTTGTAGGTGACCCTGGCAGAGGCAACGTTAGGGCAGGCTGATTTACTACGACTGCACATTCCCTCTGATAGGCCTCTAGGTTTGGGGGGAATTAAAGGTGCCAAAATACAAAATGACTGAAATAATAATTTTATGTACCCCATCAGAAATATTAGTCTCCAAAGCATAATTTACAACTTGTAACTCTAGTTTTTTGTTCAAGGAGATTTCACATTGATTCATGTCTAACTTTGGTTTTATAGCCAGTTGGAGAAGGAGAGAAACCCACCTCTGTTTTTTGGTGGTTGTTTCTTGCGCTAATGTCTCACCCTGTCAGTCCATTACCATGATATATGAGGTGTAAAAATAGCTCAGGTAAAGGTTTTCAAAATTAACAGACTGTTCACAGAGACTCACAGTATCATGACATCTTCTCCAGAGACTTGGTGGGTGTGCTGAGCTTTATGACCAGGATTTTAGGAATAAGCCATAATTCACCAAAGTGGCTGTGTTTCGTTTACACCCTGTGTGGGAAAAAAGGGCCGTTTTGGTCCAGTCTGTCTGTATCTGTATTTACACAAGACTGCTAATGACTTTTTTTTATTATTATTTCCCCATATCGTTGAAGAGAATACAAACCACATATTAAAAATATATATTTTACTAGAATTTGGAATTGGTTTTCACCGTTTCTGGGTATGTAGCTAACTTTAATGGTATTATCCATATCCTTGGGCCTAGTGGTTAAGGAAACAGACTTGGGTCCACTTGCGGCCTTAAGTCGGCAATGGTTCGAAATCCCCCTACCGCCAAGTTACCGCGGAGGTGCCCTGAGCATGGCATCGTCCCCACACACTGCTTCCCCCAGAACCCACCTGCTCACTACGGTGATGTGTTAAATGCAGCGGCATCATTTCCTGAAGGATAAAAAAAAATATTTTTTTCACTTCACTCAAATGCATTCATTTTCAACCTAAACCATGTGGAAATGGAGTTTTATAAATTGAAATATTGGGAGAAATGTTGCTGACGTTAAGGATAAAATTCAAAAATGAATGACAACAACATTGTGTGTGGCAGCAGCGGTGGCCTAGTGGATAAGGAACTGGACTTAGGTCTGGAGGGTTTCCGGTTGAAATCCATCAACTGCCAAGTTACCACTGAGGTCCCCTGAGCTTGGCACCGTCCCCACTGCACACTGGTGCTCATAGCTGCCCCCTGTTGTTTGTCACATTTCGTTGTGTGCAGTGGATCAAAATGACAAGGAGTTAGTTTTCATTCCCTTGTTTTTTATTGGACATCACCTTATTGCTATAGGGGGACAATGCAGAAAAAATGTTTGGAGAAAAAGCTTGAGAAGCCAGATTGAGATGGTTTGGACATGTTCAGAGGAGGGACATCTTGGGTAGAAAAATGATCCTAGAGATGGAGATACCAGGATGGAGACAAAAAGGAGAATGATGGATGCAGTGATGGAGGACATGGAGGAAGTTGGAGTTAGAGTTGAGGATACAGAGAACAGGGGGAGATGGAAAATGTTGACTCGCTGTGGCAAGAAGAAGAAGACCTTGTTATTATAATAATATTAACCACACCTACATATAAGGTGCACCACATTATAGGACAAACTGTTGATTTATTAGCGTATTATAATTTTTAAATGTGTCTTATGGTCCAATAAATATGGCTGAATTTGTTTGACCATTTCATACAAACTGTCTCTTCCTGACACATTGTTTGCTGGAGACACATTACTATCTCTGTGAATTAAACAGAAGACATAGTCGGACTCCACACTGGTATTTCTTCTTCCTCCAGTCACCTGACTGCCATCAGTGTCAAAGGGTGGCACATAGTCAGCGGGGGATCCTGAGTGGAGGCCATTGATGAGATGAAACAGGTTGACTTCTCCCTCAGTCTGAAGTGGAATGAAAAACAAATGTCATGGAGGGTGACAGAACGCGTCTGTGTCTTATCAGCCCGGCCAATGTGAGTGATGGCTCTTATCTGGCCCCCTGCTCTGTGGCTGTTTATTATCCTAAGGTGGCAAGGCGGTGCTGGGAAGAGAAGGGGACTGGGAGCCCCTTCGTGATCCATCACTCCATAGGTCTCCTTCCCCTCTTATCTGACCGCTACATGGATAACTGCAGCTCTTGTTTACAGACGCCAGTCTATTTGAATGAGTAGCAGACGCAGGAAACGATTCTCTTTGCTATTTATCACTCCAGGTGAATTAAGAAGGCCGCAGTGTTTTTTTTTTCCTTGCACATCAAGAGAAGCACCCGCTCTCCACAAAAGAAAGCAGCTTAACGTGTCAATATTCACTAATGTGCACAAATGCATGAATGCAAAATGTACTTTTTTTTGTGGATATTTATGGATTGCATGCAGTGGATAAAGGTAGAATTTGCTGTGCTGCTCAGACAGGACGGTAAATCTGTGTGGCCTGATTTATCTTCTCTCATGAATCGCATTCATTTCTGTGATCGCGTTGTTTTCCTATTTATCTGTGCCAGTGTGTGTTGTTTGTGAGTGGATCAGTATGAAAAGGAAAAGATCTATGCCAGCTGTGGTCAGCGCCTGTTCTTTGGAGTTTTACAGAGCGTCACATCCTGAGGAGGAAGTGTTGTTACAATATTTGCCTGTTTTTAAAAGGAAAATCTCAATAAAGATGATTTTTTTTTTCTTCACTTGTTCCATTTCCTTTTTCAACTCTGCTGGGATATTCTTGGTGCACACTGGCAGAGCTGAATATGTCGGTTTCCATTTCAAACGGTGCTCTCATGTCCTTCACATCACCAGGGGTCTCTCCTAAAATACATACCTTCTGTCAAAGCTCTGATGTGGAGGGTTAATGGAATGGAGCTATGGCAGGAGGGAGGGGAAGAAGTGAGAAAGAAGTGTTTAAGGCCACCGGCCCAACCATTCCCTTTGGGTTTAATGGCAGGCAGGCTTTCTCCTCAGATCCAAGTCAGCGCTCACTGAGGCCGAATATATGGTTTGTTTGAAAGTACAGGGTCACACCCCGGCTCATATCCCCTCCAACTAAGACTGACATGGCATAGGTGCTGCTCTCCGATTTCAGCTCTGCAGACTTCACTGAGGATGCTAACCGCACACGACCAAAGACAGTTGGCCTTCAGAAAAAGAGGCTAAGACTGGTCAAGTCCCTGAGTTTAGACTGGCAGGTAGACTGACTGTGTGCTCGCTTAAAGATTTTTTAGCTGTGCAACACTCAGTGTAGTGTTGGATGGATGGATGGATGGATGGATAGATGGATAGATAGATGGATAGATAGATGGATAGATAGATGGATAGATAGATGGATAGATAGATAGATAGATAGATAGATAGATAGATAGAACTTTATTAATTCCTCAGGAGTATAAGGAATTTAAATTTATGGCATTATGGAATTATGAAATTATGGCAAGTTGAGATTGCCCTGGAAAAGGTTTGGTCTGGAATTGGTGTCAATTATTTTGAAAAAAAGTTGTTTCATATATGATTATATGATTTGTCTTTTACCCAATATATAAGATACATGTATATATTTCAACATACAAGTGCATTGCAATAGTAACACATGCTCGCTGCATGTAAACAAATATTTAAATTTTAAAAATTGATTAAAATAAATTTATGTTATCCATGACATTTAGTCATCCTGAATCTCTTTGTAAATAGTTGTGTCATATATTCTTCATTTGTCTTTTATGCAATACATAAAATACATATGTATATTTCAACATATAAGTGCATTGCAATATTAACACTAGATGGATGGATGGATGGATAGATAGAACTTTATTAATTCCTCAGGAATATCCTTTGGGAAATTATGGCAAGTTCAGATTGCCCTGGAAAAGTTTTGGTCTGTAGTTGTCAATTACTCAAATAACTCATTGCATATTGTGTTGCTGTACATTCTTCCCATATTGCAACATTGTGAACTTCTGGGCTCTACTCCTCAGAGACACCGAGTACTAAATCTAACATTTCACTGCCACAAACTTTGATAAATGTCGTCATAATTACACATTTTGGATGACATTCCCATTCCTTCCCATTAGGAAAAATAGATTAGTCACTAGAATACTGAACTGAGACTCCGTTTTGTCCAACTAAGCATCGCAACTCCATGTTTTCAAGATGTTAATTTGACGGAGTTGTGTACTGTTTATGTAAAAAGAGCCAGAAAAAAAAATCTGCTACTGTTTCCACCCATTATCACAGATTTGGTCAATTACTTTGCGTAAAACAACTGACACGGGAGAGTTGCTGGACGATGTTTGTGTTTAAGGTTATGTGGTAGAGCAGAGACTCACCTCAGAACTCTATCGTCCCTCTGCAAGTTAGAAAAAAAAAAATCTAAATACCGTAGCTTGATGCTTACCAGAGCCTAGTCTGCTGTTTCTCCCATGTCTGACGTACACACACACACACAGCACAAAGAGGTTTTTCTACATTTGAGAGGACATTTTCACATAACTGTAACTCCAGCTGCAGTAGTGGAGGTTGGAGGAACCTGAAAATGTCCTCACAATATCAGGGCGTCCCTTCATTTTCGTTTTGTACCAGAGGTGTCCCTTACTGCACATGTTCTTTGATACAGTACCACAAGAAACAATTAGAATATTTTTCCATATTTCTCTATTATAAAAAAAAGTTACAATTAATGCAAATCCAAAGCCAACAAAAAAGTAATTTCTTGTAATTTGTGTGTGATTAATTTATAATGCTAAAACAGCATTTATAAACAGGCCTGGTCCAACTCAACATAATGGTATTCAATTAATCAGAAAGCAGGGCCCAGTTTCTGCCTCCGTAATTGCAGTTTAATAACGTGCTGCATATAGCAGAGCAGATTACTGTGTATTTATAATTGTTGCTGGACGGCCTGTAATAGTCAGTGACAGAAGAACATGTGCCGGGCCCGGTCGTGTCTGGTCCCATGTAATGTAACAAATGTACCATCACCAAAGCAAAGAGGCTATGAATAACTGTGATAATCACCAAACAATGGCTCAATTTATCAGTGAGGATGGCAGTGGTTGGAGTTTCCTGCTGCGGAGGGTTGTTTTCACGCAGATAGAAAATGGCTTAAAATGATTCACATTCTACAGTAAAGCTGTCTTTTCCGCGTTGGCTCAGCTTTTCCTTATCAGCTCTGACGAAAGAAAGAAAGAAAGAAAGAAGGAAGGAAGGAAGGGAACATGTGGCTGTGAACCTGAACATGAGTTTGACTGAGAATGACAATAATTACCACGATGCCAGAAGCAACGTTTTGGCAATCTACACCCAGAGAGTCTCCCCTGCGAGCTATGCTGATGATGATAATGAAGAGGATCGTAGACGCAGTTCCTTCTCACATTAATGCTCCACCTTTCGCAGCAAAAAATGACAAGCAGACATCTCTATATGTTGGCTTTAACAGTAACACGGAATGTATGGATGATCGTCTCTTCTGTTGGGTCGTATCTGTGATGTGAGGCGAAATAAAAAAAAGAAAGTATATATATATATATATATATATATATACTACCATTGCAATATGCAGTACATTGTACTTATAAATACAACTCTATTTTTTAACTGTAAAATTTGAAATCTCTGTTTATTTACATGCAGTGAACTAGTGTTAATATTGCAATGCACTCATATGTTGAAATTAATACATGTATTTTATATATTGTATGAAAGACAAATGAGGAACATATGACCCAACTATTTTCAAAGAAATTCAGGATGACTAAATGTCATAGATGATATAATATTTTAATAAGTTTTTTAATTTAAAATGTTTGTTTACATGCAGCGAATTTGTGTTATTGCAATGCACTGAATTGAATTTATTTTATAAATTGGATAATAGACAAATGAAGCACATATGAGTCCTTTATTTAAAAAAAGCAGGATGACTCATAATCATAGATAATATATATTTTTAATCAAATGTTTTCTATTAAAATTAAAATGTATAAATATTCGACTTTGTTTGTTTCTTTGTGTTTATCCCTTTGAGAAATCTTGTCAAAATAAATGTATTTTTTCAACCAGACGCCTCTGAGAGCGTTAAGGGTTCACCTGTAAATATAAGTTTTGAGCCATAGTTATATTGGTATATTGTTGTCAGTTGGGTCAGAGAGCTACTTAAATGTAGGGTAGGTGACATGTGTTACATTTTGTCTTGGAAATTTGTTTTTGAGTTAACATTGATGTCTTGGTTT
>JAFBJS010001604.1:0-37518 GCA_016785265.1 Paraplagusia blochii
ATTAGTTAATATTTTATGTTTTAATTTAACGTTCCACTTGTGATAGGATCGCAGCGGCAAGGTTCAATCAAAAAAATGCTGCAAAAGATAATATTATTTGATATATTTTATGAAGCTTTTATGTGGTTTTGCAACCTTATATATATGCAAAATGTGCACTCTTCTGTACAGGCCATTATTACTGCTTTAATATTTTCTATAAGTATATGTATAAAGATAATATTTATCTTAAAAACAAAATCCTACTACAGCACGTTGTTTACTTACTGCATAACCTTTTCCCACATATGTTTCAATGTAACTACCTGCACAGGCTGATCTCATTAGAGACGATAAGACTCCATCAGTCCATTCGTTGGTGGACAGGTCATTCTCTCCGTACAGTTCACCCAGACTCATTGCTTTGGGATTCAGAGGATATTCCTGCAGTGCCCCAAACACCACAACATGAGGAAAAGGTGGAAAAGTAAAATGGAGACAACAACAACTGCAGATATAACTTAAAAAACTCACATAACTCAAAACATAACAGAGAATAAATATAATTTGATTACAGGTTGAAAATATTTCCTCACAACTTTTTATTACTTGCAGGCGCATGACCCTTTTTTTTTTTTCCAATTACTGAAAAACAACTTTAATCTATGTTTATGTGTGTCTATGAGTACACAAAGTACAGTGCAGTGCTATTTGCATGCACATGTGGGTGAGTCAAAACCAGGTAGAAGGAGGCAGAGTGATGACAGGCACCAGAGACAAACAGAGAGACAGATAATAGGAACCAGGGGCTGATGAGGATGACAGGTGGAAAGGCACCAAAAATACATATGCAAGGAGCAACGTTGAAAATAAGAGAGCAGGGGAGACGGGATGTAAAAATAGAGAGGAGTAAAGCAACAGGAAAAAAAAAAAAACAACTAATGTCACGGAGATGCAATCTGGTGAGAGGCAAGTTTGACAAACCTGGCCTTTAATTGTATTTTGCTCGTAATCTCACCAAATACTAGGAATAAATAATTCCAATAACTTGTATAGGTGGTATTTTAATATAAATTAAAAGGAGACGCCAGTCAGCTAAGAGCTCACCTGAACTGCTTGGAATCCAGGTTCTCCCACATGGTGCAGGGCAGTGAGGGCATTCTGCAGTGTCCTCCAGGTCACAGTCTTACCACTTCCCGTCTTGCCCACCAGCATGGACGAGTGCCGAGAGTTCTTGGTCTCGTAGAGTTGAATGACTTTGGTGATGGTGAATGGAGTCACCTGCAGACCCTTTTGAGAAAGCTCTGTCTCTATGGATTTCTCCAGCTGCAAATAATGACAAGATTTCCGCATGTTCAAAAATAAGGCACAGATGATTTTGGATTTTAGGGATGGTGTTTATCGTACAGGGACAGTAGTGGCGTAGTGGTTAAGGAAGCTGAATTGAGTCTTGAGGGTTTCAGGTTCGATTCCAGATTACCAGTGAGGAGCTCTGAGCATTGCAACAGTCCCACTCTTTTTTCCAGAGCACTCAAAGCTGCCCCCTTTTTACTATAGTTGTGGATTAAATGTTGAGGTCACATTTCGTTATGTGCAGTGGTATGAATCACAATTTCACAATGACAAGGATATTAATTTCTTTTCTCTATACCTTTTTTGAAATGTTCTTTAATTATTTTAAACCTGTAAAACAAACCAATATGTTTTTTCAGAATTATTTCATTTAGTTCTATCAGAATTTCTTTATAATAAAAAATCTAATAGAACTAAATGAAAAAATACAGAAATATGGAAATTGTTGACTGCCTGTGGCAACCCCTGCGAAAAGGGAGAAGCCAAAAGAAGAATTTTTTTTTTTATAAATTGCCAAATCTTATAGATCTTAGTCATGTGCCCAGGTGTCCTGCCACATAAGACAGAAAATATTACAAAAAAGGAACTTTTAGATGGATGCACAAGTTACACAGTAGTTTACACATGAGTAGAGTATGTGTATGAGTATAGGAATAAAAGGAATAAAGGAAAGCAAACTCCTTGTCATTGTGACATTGTAATTCACACCACAAAATTTGACCTTTGTATTTAACCCATCACCAGCTGTGAGTTGGGACAGTGCCATGCTCAGTGGAGCTCAGTGGTAACTTGGCGGTAGGGGGATTCAAACCAGGGGCCTTGCGGACCCAGGTGCACTTCCTTAACCACTAGGCCACTGTTGCCCCATAGAGAAATTCCCCATATGTATAAGTTAATCAGCACCGTAGAACAGCTCAAGAACTGCACAGCCTGTGGCACAATAATAGGGAATCATGAAAATGTGACTTCAGTTTTTATTGAGTGCTAAAATATAGCCCAGCAATGACACCAAATATAAGCCAAACTTCTTGAATTTGGGGCCAAAGGTGGTAATGAAGTTGTTTTTGTGTAGGACTGTGAGTCTTCTTCAATCTAGTTTGCGACCGTTGTCAACCCACCTTGCCATAATCAATCCTGGGCATCTCTACCATAGGAAACAAGTCGTGTGTGATGCCATTGAACAGTGGGAGGTCAGCAGCGGTCAACTTGGCAATGTTCATGTCCTTCATAGCCATCAAGAGAATCTGCAGAGATGGAGACAAGGGACGAGTTAGCTTAGATTAGTTTTTTTCTTCTGTGGGAGAAGTTCATTGAAAGGGAAGGTGTGCTTGTAAAAATAGTTCAGTTCAAGTATCTAGCACACACAGTCACAGTCTGCCTGCTATTCCCATGAAAGTTCTTCGTTTCTCTCTTATGTTTCTAGACTGAGTTGCACTGGAGGGAAAGCAAAAGAAAAAAAGAAAAAAAAAACTTGATTTGACAGATTCAGGTTGAAGCTAATATTAGCATTAGACTGTATTAACAGAACTGATAGAAAAAAAAGGCTTCATTGCCAGTTCTAGGAGAGAGTGGGAATAATCTGAGTCGAATGTTTATTACCAGTTATATTATATATTTATGAGTGATAAACAGAGAGAGGCAGAGAGGAAGTAAACCAGTAGAACAACCTACTTCTTCATCGGGAACATCGGGGCAAGTACGACGCTTCTTTCCAGCATAACGAAGCAGTGATGTGAGGGCTCGCAGTCCAAAATCGTAGTGGTCCTGTTTGGACAGCTGCTGCATGGCCAGTGAGTACATAGTGAACACCTTCTTTGCCAGGAGCTGTGAAGTCAAAGGTATGAAGAAAAGAAAGAAAGGAAGAAAGGAATCCAAATTAATTGTGGGACATATAACATGGTCTTAAAGGTACTTGTTTGGAAATGACACACATGTCTCTCAAGAGACTCTACAGCTTGTTCAGAACACGGCAGCTCGTGTTCTAACCAAAACTAGGCAGAGAGACCACATCTCCCCGGTCCTCGCTTCTCTTCATTGGCTACCAATACATTTTAGGATCCAAGAATGACGGCGGCCCGTGGCATACTGAGTCCCCTATTGCTGTCCTCTATCTCTCTCCTTCCTTTTCCTTATTTATTTATTTCCTATCACTGTCTCTCATCGTTTTCTCCTTCCCTTTCCTTATTTACTCCCCATTAACACCCCTTGCCGGGGACCTCACATCCCCAGAGTCTTTATTCTTTCCCCAGAACCTGATTGCCATGGGCAGTCATGCACACATACCACCTTACTACCAACCTACAATCAAGAGTTCCCTAGGACCAGACCTGGAGCAGATTGACTAAAATGGACCTTATTATTGCAATATATTATAATAACTTATAATTAACCTTAATTTATAATTTATAACGTATAATAATTAGCTGCTGTTACGCTGCCACTGTTTTGCCTGCCCCGCCTGTCCGTCCTGGGTGAGGATCCCCTCCGCTGTCGATCACCCTGAGGTTTCTTCCTTTTTTTGTGCCTGGGTTTTTGGGAGTTTTTCCTCAGCTGGTGCGAGAGTCTATAAGGGCAGGGGGTCATCGTCTGTTTTGTATATTTTTCTTTGTATTTGTAACTGTGGGTGAAGTGCCCTGAGATAACTGTTGCTATGAGTTGAAAAGATGACACAATGATGTACAGTGATGCCCTGTCTCTATATGCATTACTATGCCCCTTCATTTTTGTGGCTTCTTTAAAGATTTGGTATTGGCATATTGTGTAACATCCCTCTTTTGCATATAATTCCAGTTCTGGGTTGGAGGGTCATCCATTTCTTGAGCTCCATCTTAAGTTGCTCAAGGGAGTTTAAGTCAGGATTCTAACTTGATTAATCCATAACATTAATATTATTATCCTGTAAGCATTTCTTAACTACCTTGGCTATATTCTTTGGATTATTGTCCTGTTGACAAGTCCAACACATCCCCAGGTGCAGGTTCTCTGTTGTTTGCTTGAGGTTTTTTTTTATTAAGAATCTTGAGGTGTGAAATTTTTGATACTATTGAATGATACTTTGCAACCGTACTATTAGTAGCCAAACTTGTTTAGAGGGATAGAACTGTATTGATCCCTCGGGAATATCCTTCAGGAAATTATGACAATTATTTAGCAATTTTTGGTTAACCAACATTGTTGGCATTACTAGTGTGTTGTCTAAAGCTTGTTGGTCTTTGACAAGGCAAGTCTTGCGTTTTCTCAAAAGGACTGAAATCCCACAAGCAAGTCATTTTTTATAGCCCTAAAAACTGGTTACCGTAATTTCTGAACTACCGGTATAAGCCACATTTTTTTAAAGGAAAAAAACATTTTGTACATACATAAGCCGCACCTGACTATAAGCTGCACTTGCCGCATTCTTTTTGCATTTTCCATTTTGAGGGTCAGTTTATGCTAATTTTATTCATGTACAAAGCGCGTTACCGTACGTTATACTTCTTCTTCTTCTATGGTGTTTATTGGTGGTTTTGACTTGCGTCTTCCTTGACACCACCTGTCTCACTCTTACCTTTTCTGCTCGAGCAGTTAGAAAAAATGCATACATTAGCCACATCTCTGCATAAGCCGCAGAAATTGTGTTACAAAGTTGCGGCTTCTAGTCTGGAAATTACGGTAAAAAATATACATATATACAATATACAAGATCTTATAAACATTGAAAACTATATTGAACACCTTAGGCCCTTTTCCAAATGTCAATAAAAACAAACTACTTTTTCCCCCCACAATGTCAACTCTTGTAGATTATTATTAGGTAAAAAGTGAATTTAAGTAAAAATTTGTCAAAAGTATATACTTTTGGATTGTGTTTATATATCAATGTGCTCTATTACAATCAACATTAATCATTATTACCCTAATTGTTAATATATGACTTTACATCATCATGATTAAGTGCACCATAATTATTAAGATTTTGTAACTGCTGTATTGTCCACCTTGCAGTTGTTGAAGCCTTCACCAAACAATATGATTTCCGCAATTAGTGTAGAGTCCGGCACAACCATCGAGATAGGTCGAAACATGGACTTGAGGTTTTCTGGAAGCTCAGTCCGTCCTGCATAACCTGGGATATGATTCAAAATATTACAATCACATTGAGGGTAAATCAGATTTTTCAAGGACAATGAATGACAATGTCATTGTCAATCTTCTTTTCCATTCAGACTGATCAAACCTGGGTTCATGGTGATGAAGATGCCACATGACCAGACCAAGTTGATGTGCTGTCCATCAAAATGGAACTTGGACTGGGCAGCAGAGAGGGCAGACAGAATGGAAAGAATCTGCTGCGCCACCACCGACAACACCTCGATGTTGATACGGTTGAACTCGTCGAAGCATCCCCACGCTCCTGTCTGTTCGCAATGGGCGGAAGTGAAGAGTAGTTTATAGACAGATACAGCTCTAACATTACCTCACTTTATACTTTATCCTATGAAAGTTAAACTTCATCTTCATCCTCGACCTGTTAATACTATCAGGGGTCTAGAGCAGTCACCAGGAGATGTTAAACAGATTCATAGAATATATACATATATAGACATACAGATATGTTCTCCCATATATTGTGGCCGAGTGGTTAAGGAACCAGATTTGGGTCCAGAGGGTTCCAGGTTTGAATCTGTGAGGTTACAACTGAGGTCCAATGAACTGCTCCTTGGTCGCTCAAAGCTTAAGGAGTTCACTTTTTATGAAGTTATCATAAAAAAATATGAAAATATTGTAAAATAAAAAGTATTTATGTGTTGCAAAAACCCATGATAGTGAAGAGTGCATAAGCTGAACCCCAATACACTTCAGGAGGGATGAGATGAGAGGGACAGATGAATCCATTTCTTACCTGTGCCAGGCCAGAGTACATGCGTCCCATTGATTTGTAGTCCAGTCCTTCAGAACAGTTGACGACAATGACATACATGCCCATAGCCTTCCCCAAGTCTTTTACTGTCTCTGTCTTTCCAGTGCCAGCTGGACCTTTAGGTGATCCACCTCGGTGAAGATGGAGGGCTGTGGTCAGAGTCATGTAACACCTTGATGGAGTCAAATGATCACATTTAACAGGATCAGGAACGAGGTGATCAGGGGGACAACACAGACAGGAAGGTTTGGAGAAAAAGCTAGAGAAGCCAGACTGAGATGGTTTGGACATGTTCAGAGGAGGGACCGTGGTTATATTGGGTGAAGAATGCTAGACATGGAGCTACCAGGTAAGAGATGAAGAGGAAGGTCAAGAGGAGATTTATGGATGCAGTGAGGGAGGACATGGAGGTGGTTGGAGTTGGAGTTGAGGATGCGCAGGACAGGGTGAGATGGAAATTATTGACTCGCTGTGGCAACCCCTGAAAAATGGGATAAGCCGAAAGGAAAAGAAGAAGGGTATACACCAGTGCTTCTAAAATTGTGGGGCGGGCCCCCCTGGGGAGCGCATGTGACCCTTGGGAACATGCTTTTTTTTCCGCTGTACTATAATAAAGTGCAATTGCACATCCTTGTAAGTTGAACTATATCTCTTCCTCTTTGTTTTCTTTATGTTAACAAGGATACGATGTCATGCAGAGGTGTAGCTATATCTATTTTGTAGATAAATGCTATTATGTATAGTTGCTGCGGAGAGTGGCTGGTAGGGCGAATTGTTTTCTTCTTGCTGGGGGGGGCGTAACAGAAAATAATTGAGAAGCACTGGTATACACTGATGTATTAAGAATGTATACCCTGATATGGGTATACACTCCAGGACAATACACTTTCAATACAATATACTTCTGGACAACTGTAGAGATGATTTCTTACCTGTGCCAGGCCAGAGTACATGCGTCCCATGGATTTGTAGTCCAGTCCTTCAGAACAGTTGACGACAATGACATACATGCCCATAGCCTTCCCCAAGTCTTTTACTGTCTCTGTCTTTCCAGTGCCAGCTGGACCTTTAGGTGATCCACCTCGGTGAAGATGGAGGGCTGTGGTCAGAGTCATGTAACACCTTGATGGAGTCAAATGATCACATTTAGACACATTTGTTTTTTCTTTTGTTACAATAATTTGTCGTGTGCCAGAGCAATAAAATGTTTGACTTTAGCAAAACACTAATATGGATTTGTTACCTGTCAGTAAGAGGAGTGATGACAAGACGTCCAGAGTTGCCCAGGTATTCATAGCCATACTTGAACCGCGTGTTGGTCTGTCGGATTATGCAGTCATTCACATCCTGTTGACCACATATACAATAAGAAGGTACAAAAAAGGCAATATTTCGAGACAAACATTATTACATATTGAACAGTTGAGTGAGTACAGTTTGTAAAGAACACTTTTCTACACCAATGGTAGAAAAGTATATTTTATGGTAGCGAAGACGAATGAAGGTCAGATGACAGAGCATGTGTGTGAATGAAAGGGAGAACATTGGAATGGTGAGGTTACAAGGAGCAGAGGTGGAGAAGGTGGAGAAATTTAGATACTTAGGATCAACTGTTCAGAGCAGTGGAGACTGTGGAAGAGAGGTGAAGAACAGAGGACAATAATAGATGGAAAAACTGGAGAAAAGAGTCAGGAGTGATCTGTGATAGAAGAGAGTCAGCTAAGGTGAAGGGAAAGGTTTACAGGACAGTTGTGAGACCAGCCATGATGGATGGATTAGAGACAGCAATAGGTAGAAGACAGGAGGCTGAGCTGGAGGATTTAAAGATGTTGAGGTTCTCTTTAGGGACTACGATGGACAGGAACAGAAATGAGGTGATTGGGGGGAGACAGGCTTGGAGGAAAAGCTAGAGAAGCTTGATTAAGATGGTTTGGACATGTTCAGAGAAGGGACAGTTATAATGGTAGAAGATCCTAGAGATGGAGCTACCAGGTAGGAGATGAAGAGGAGATTGATGGATGCAGTGAGAGAGGACATGGAGGTGGTTGGAGTTAGAGTTGGGGATACAGAGGACTGGGTGAGAGAGAAAATGTTGACTTGCTGCCCCCTAACCCCGCTGAAAGCGGGACAAGACGAAAGAATAAGGAGTCTGCTAAGGTAAAAAGAAAGGTTCCCAGGGCAGTTGTGAGACCAACCATGATGTATGGACTAGAGACACTAGGAATAGGTAGAAAACTAGAGGCAGAGCTGGAGGTGGAGGAGTTAAAAATGCTGAGATTCTCTTTTGGGGGTGACAAGGATGGACAGGATCAGGGACAAGGTGTTTGGAGCGTCAACACAGACAGGAAGGTTTGAAAAAAAAGCTAGAGAAGCCAGATTAAGATGGTTTGGACATGTTTAGAGGGGAAGACAGTGAAATTCAATTCTATAGATGGGGATACAGGTAGGAGACAAAGAGACAGTGAAGGAAGACATGGAGGTAGTTGGAGTCAGAGTAGAAAATATAAAGAACAGGGTGAGATGGAACGTGAGGATTCCCCGTGGCTAACCAAATCCTCACGTTCCATCTCACCCTGAGACAAGTTGAAAAGAGACAAGTCGAAAAGGAAAAGAAGAAGACATATACTTTTTAGCCTTTTCTCTTTAACTTGTTTTCTGAGCATACCTTCTCCCAGTACAGTCGCAGCTGGCTGAGCCAATCAAAGGCACTGACGTCACTGCACCCAGCCTTGGCCAGCTTGTCTATGACATCACGGGCATGAACCTCCACAGTGACCAGCGCAACAATCTT
Source organism: Paraplagusia blochii (assembly GCA_016785265.1). Lineage (NCBI taxonomy): Eukaryota > Metazoa > Chordata > Actinopteri > Pleuronectiformes > Cynoglossidae > Paraplagusia > Paraplagusia blochii. Next base: position 9,024 of record JAFBJS010001604.1, read on the forward strand.
CAGACGTAGCACTTTGGACAAATTCCCACGGATCATTTCTGAATAGCCCTGAAGCATGGACACCTGAGGAACACAGACAGCTGCAACAAAGACTGCAGGAAACTTGTTGTCATTTAATAAAAGTAGAAGAAAAACAAAACTGTGAAACCTGCTTCTTTTTTAAGGACTTGAGTGAGGATTTATCAGCCCTCTCCTTGCTGGTCAGAAGAGCTCTGGTCACATCAGAAGTCCATTGTATCTGACTGGCAGTAATCAGCATCTACAAAGCACAAATTACTTTTTTAAGAAGTCTAATTGGTCTTAAATAAAAACCTTTCGCAAATGAGCTAAATGGAATAAAATTATATTTATAATTAAAAAAGAAAATCTTACAGGAGATTGAGTGTCTTATATAATTAAAATGATGTTCCCTACTAGGTGGAAAGCACTATTTCAATTAGTAGTTGTACGTCATAAATGGCAAAAGTATTACATGAAATGTGTGATTTTTTTTATAATAGAAAATTAAAGTTAAAATCATTGGCTTAGCTCTAAGAACACTCTATCAAATTACTTTTGATAATTGAATATTTTTTTTACCTTAATGCAGGTACAGCTACTGATATAAACCACAAGAATCAACAACTTCCAACAGAGCAGAGGGACGACTTGTACCTGTCCAGCCCAGTCCTTGACCCATTTGTCCCTCTGATCCGTCATCCTCTTCAGAGCAACGAGACAGTCATTAAGACAATCCCTCAGTGTGACACGCATGTTCTTCTCCACGTCACAAAGCCAGATCTTTTGAGCACAAACCAAGAAAACATGAGGGTTAAATTACCTACACTTGTATGTATGTGAATGAGACCATCACCATAGTTGTACCTCAACAGGTTTGTCTATTGGCACCGGCTGTATGAGCTCAACATACTCCCCATCAGCTGAGTACATACCAACAGCTTCAGATTTGCTGCCGACCTATATATAAAAAAAAAAACAGTATGAGGAATCCACAGAATTGTCCCACGTCTCTTCTTCTTTTCCTTTTGGCTTGTCCTTTTTTTCAGGGGTTGTCACGGCGAGTTAACATTTTCCATCTCCCCCTGTCCTCTGTATCCTAAACTCTAACTCCAACCACCTCCGTGTCCTTTTTACTGGCATAAAATATGGGTTTATAACCTCAACCTTGCAAGCTATTGGAAAATGCATTTCCTTTTAATATAGTCTTCAACTGCAGTACATTGTAAATCTACCTTCCCTTTACAATGCTGACATTCTTTATCTAAAAAATAGCAATGCCTTATTGAAAAAAAAAAAAAAAATATATATATATATTACCTTTTTGAACTATGTATTATGTATATTGATGCTTTGGTGTATTTTATATATAAGTATCTTATATATCTTCTTCTTCTTCTTTTCGTTTGGGCTTATCCCATTTTTCAGGGGTTGCCACAGCGAGTCAACAATTTCCATCTCACCCTGTCCTCAGCATCCTCAACTCCAACAACCCCCATGTCCTCCCTCACCACATCCATTAATCTCCTCTTTGGCCTTCCTCTTCTTCTCTTACCTGGTAGCTCCATGTCTAGCATTCTTCTCCCAATATAACCACTGTCCCTCCTCCTGTCTCTTATACACATCTGCCTGGTTCTGGTGGCCTTCACTCTGGTGTGGGAGTTCTGGGGCCTGGTGGTCTGCTGTGCCTTGTATGGATTCTTCCTGGGCACCGTGGCCTCCACCCACATCCCCATGTTGGCTGAGGAAGACGTGGTCGGAATCCAGAGAATGTCTTCTGCCTGTCTCTTATACACATCTAGATGTGTATAAGAGACAGGAGTAGGACAGCTTGACGTCCAACAATCTGTAAATTGTCTTTTTACGCTCCACGCTGACAAATGAAGATCAACGTTGTAATGATGTTTGACTTTAAGGCGTGGGAGTTCAGGTGGACAAAACATTAACTTGTTTCTTTATGTCTAGCATTCTTCTCCCAATATCCCAACACTGTCCCCTCCTCTGAACATGTCCAAACCATCTCAGTCTGGCTTCATATATATTTATATTTATATATATACACAGAATGTAATTCAATGTCTGATAATGTCTTTTATGGACATGAAGGTATATTTTACAACCTTTTCAATGCGCAGACTCTTTATGTTGTCAAAACACTTCTTCAGGTGTGGCTGCATAGCATTTGGATTCTGCGACTGTCCCAGAATCTCCAGCACATCGTCATTGGACAAGAAGTAGAACCTTGGGAAAATCTGTCGCTTGGTCTCCAGGTACATGTCCAAGGCCTTTTGGATCTCCTCCAACTTGGCACTCATCTCCGACAGCTTTTCTTGCAGGCCTGACAGATTTATACCAACAAGACTTTAATTATGTCCACCGCAAGACTTTAAATCAGACTCAACAGTTTTGATGACAAGGAGTGGAAGTGATTTATGAGATTATACTACGAGAATATGAGGATTAATGTTTCTTATAACGTTTTCACATTTGTTAGTGTTATTTATACGAGAAATCCTCTCTTGTTTTGACTGCAATCTGTAGCTTAGTGTGTTTTTAACATTTCTATTCAAAATGGAATATTTACATACATATTGAGTAGATAGATGTTTGTAGTTATATTCATTCTTATTACTGATATATAAATCATCTCATTCAAACTGTGTGTACAGCCTTGTGTTTTTACTACAAGATGTAGTCACCAAAACCTAATAGGCCTAATCTACTGCTAAGCAGCAAAGCATTTTCACAGACTCACAACAGAGAAGACAACCTTCATGTCCCCATGCTCTATAAAGATGCTGATCTTTGCTGTCATACCAGGATTGTGTGTTCCCCTTAAGGCATTGTTGTCCCGATGAAGTCCTTCCATGATGACTTTCCAACTAGAACTGACGTCTTCAAACTCTGTGCATTCCTGAGGCAGCTGCTCCCTGATGTCCTTGCCCTGGAATATGTTCTATGGAGATGAAAGCAAAGAGAAAAATTTGAAATCATATTTAAAAAAAAATAAATTCAATTTAACAGAGCAGTGTTATAAAAACGAATTGAAGTAATTTCATTTTCTATTTCAGTTAAAGGTACAGTTAAATCAGGTTATGCACTTATAATGTAAGTCTGACTATTACATTACGAATGGAGCTAAAATGTGAAAAAAATTAAACAGTTGTAAGACAAACTGAAAAAAAGTCATCTTTTCCAACATATCTTCCAAATCTATAGAGTCTAAACATTGCAGAAAGTCTTTGACAGAGACGGTCAAAAGTTATTTGAGTCAATCAGATGCTTGAGCTGTGCGTTACCTCCAGATAAATCCACTGACGCTGCACAGTAAGAATCATCTCAATGACTTCCAGCACCTGAGACAGCCGACGTTCCCAGGAGTCCACTTCCTGCTCAAACGCTTTGACAAACCGAGATGCCTTCATTGTGGAAAGAGTAACTTGGTTGTCCTCCAAGGCCTGGAAAACCTCATCTGTCCCTCTGTACAAGATAGAGAAAAACAATTTAGACTAGAGCAGTGTTCATCATCCATAATGTCTTGTATTTATTTATTAAGTAGTTAACCGTTAAAAGTATACAGTAGGAGCGAGAGTCCTCTTCTTTTCCTTTGGGCTTGTCCCTTTTTTAGGGGTTGCCACAGCGAGTCAACAATTCGCATCTCCCCCTGTCTTCTACTCTAACCCCAACTATCTCCATGTCCTTGCTCACTGCATCCATCAATCTCCTTTTTGTCTCCTTCCTGGTAGCTCCATCTCTAGAATCATTCTTCTACCAATGTATCCACTGTCCCTCCTCTGAACATGTCCAATATAGCTTTTCTAGCTTTTTCTCCAAACCTTCCACGTATTAAAAAAAAATGTTTTAGTAAGAAGAAATGTCTCAATAATTGTTGTAAAATCGGGTTAAAAATCCTCTGGACAATGACAGGAAATGCGAGAGTGGACAAGGTGAAAAAGTAGGAAATAGCAGTTTTGAAAAAGCTGTTTTTTTTTCATAAAAGATAGAGAGAAAGATAGAAGACACAGCAGTAAATAATTCCTTAACCACCGTAGCCACCAGGTAACAACCATCATGTCTCTTCACTGAAACTTCCACTGAAAAAAATTCTCAGCTGTGTGTTACTTTGCCGACTTCTGCCTACTTTTTAATCAATGGTCCATTCTCTCTCTCTCTTTTCTCTTTTCACCAGCAGCTTAGTCATGATATACAAAGGTATTATGTTGAGAACATGTTGCAAAAGTCCACTTGACAAGTATTGGGTCTGACGCCTAGCATGAAATATGCTCTTTCATGGTTTCTGCTGTTAGGTTACAAAGGCATTCCAATCATTTATGTACAGGCGACTAAATCAGAGACATTGCCCCAGGGCGGTGATGTGGGGCATTTAACAAAAAGATCTAACAATGGAGAGAAATGAGGTGAAGGGATATTGATGAAAAGAATCAAAGTTTAAAACGGACTGATTTTTTTTCACATGAATTGTGTTTTGAACAGCTCTCTGACCTCAGTCTGTAGTGGCCTTTGTTTCTGTAGGGCTCAATGTCCAGAGAAGTATCTTCCCAAGTCTTCCCAATATCCTCCAAACCCTGAAACATTAAACAAATAGAGCTTCATTATTAATAAGCACAAAATTCAGATGTCAAACCAAAATATATGCAACTTTTTGGTACAATCATATAGTTATTTTAGAGCTATACTACTAGATTACTAGGACTAGTTAAAAGTATTTGTTTTCTCTCATTTTCTTCTCTTCTCCTTGGCTTGTACCTTTTTACGGGTTGCCACAGTATGTCAACAATTTCTCTCTCACCCTGTCCTCTGTAACGTCAACTCTATCTTCAACTACCTCCATGTCGTCTCTCACTGCATCCACCAATCTCCTATTTGTCTCCTACCTTGTAGCTCAATCACTAGGGTCATTTTTCTACCAATATGACCACTGTCCCTCCTCTAAACATGTCCAAACCATCTCAATCTGGCTTCTCTAGCTTTTTTCTCCAAACCTTCCTGTTTGTGTTGTCCCTCTTATCACCTTATTCCTGATCCTGTCCATCCTCGTCTCTCCTAAAGAGAATCTCAGCATCTTTAACTCCTCCACTTCCAGCTCTGTCTCCTGTCTTCTGCCTATCCCTGGTTTCTCTAATCCATCCATTGTGGCAGGTCTCACAACTGACCTTTCTCCAGTTCTTATTCTTCACCTCTTATCCACAGTCCCCTCTGCTCTGAACAGTTGATCCTCAGTATTAAAACTCCTCCACCCTCTCCACCTCTGCTCCTTGTAACCTCACCATTTCACAGTTCTCCCTTTAGTTCACACACATGTTCTCTGCCTTCCTACAACTGACAATAGAAGTTCTAAAAATAATCATTTATATTATTTTTACATGATCCATTCCATGTTGTCACTATTTCACTTGCTGAGCTCCTCCTTTTAACATGCTGTACTTCTAACTTCTACTATCATGTGTTTGACATTGTCAAAAGACTGAACCTGTTCAATGGAAAGTTCCTTGCTGGCGGCTCCGGCCACGTCAAAAATCTTGTCAGAGTACTTTTCAAATTCCAGGACTATTATCTTTTCCAAGGTGAACTCAGAGCTGGTGGGGTCGAAGGAGCAGTTTAGCTCTTCGCAGATCTGTTTCCAATGTCTGAAAGAGAGTTGGAGAAGCGTGTTAAATTGTTTTGTCTTTACTTTCTATTCAATATGCCAAAGTGAATTTGGGTTGATCTGTCCATCACGTCGTCCGTCCATCAGGTCTCACTATACCGACTAAATACTTTTTTCTTTATTTATCAAGGGATCAACAATCAGAGTATAAACTGCTGGACTTTAATGAGAAATAAAGCTCAGGATTCCGTTGGGATTATCTTATACAATTGTCCAATACATGGCATTCAACCATTGCCGAGTTTAGCTATATACACACACACAGTATTAGATCTGTGTTAAACTTCCATAAGAATGTGTCCCCTCTGTCAAAGTGTTATTCTCAATGTGGTCAATCACTGAAAAATATCGGTCTAACCCTGGTCTACCAGGCGGCAGTGTTTACTAAGTACCTATCTCTCATGGCTGGGTTCCTCATCTCAGAAATAAGAGGGATGATGCGTTTGAACTGGTCAATTTTGTCCTTGGAAGAATCTATGATGTCCCATTCTTTATCCTGAAATCAGAGAAAAAAAACATGGCTGCCATTGTCTAATGCAGATATGGTAAGTGTGACTCAGCACAGAGCAGTTACTGCGTTAGAACAGATATAGAAAAATAGTCAAATTGACCGTGGCTACACTGACCTTCAGTTCCCTCTTGAGTTGGTGAAGTTTTTTAAACAGCTCATGTGCAGTACTCTCCATGTTCTGTGTCTGCAGCGTGGAAAAATGACCAACCTTCCATATGTCCCAATAGGAAGTCCATTCCCGTGCAATCTCCCAGACCTCCTGAAGGCTGTCTATGTCCTGTGTGATACAATGAAAAGCATTCACCAAAGGTTTTGTCACTAAAGACTTATTTTATAAGGAAATATCAATAGCAATTATGTTAGGAAGGAAGAAAAGGAAGCATAGGAAGGAAAGGAAGGAATGGAAGGAAAGGAAGGAAAGCAAACTTCGTCATTGTGACATTGTGATTCACACCACGGCACGCAACATTATGTCACCTCTGTATTTAACCCATCACCAAAGTGAACAATGGACAGCTTTGAGTGCCCGGGGAGCAGTAGGTGGGGACAGTGCCATGCTGAGTGGACCTCAGTCGTACAGGCAGGATGGAACAACTGGAGAAAAGAGTCAGGAGGGATCTGTGATAGAAGAGTGTCAGCTAAGGTGAAGGGAGAGGTTTACAGAACATTGTGAGACCAGCCATGATGGATTAGAGCCACTAGAAATAGGCAGAAGACGGCAGAGACGGCAAGGAAGGCAGAGCTGGAGGTGGAGGAGTTAAAGATACTGATGTTCTTTTTAGGGGACACAAGGATGGACAGGATCAGGAATGAGGTGATTAGAGGGACAACACAGACAGTAAGGTTTGGAGAAAAAGCTAGAGAAGTTAGATTGAGATGATTTGGACATGTTCAGAGGAGGGACAGTGAATTTATTGGTAGAAGAATGATCCTAGAGATGGAGCTACCAGGTAGGAGACAAAAAGGGGATTAATGGATGTGAGTGAGTGAAATGGAGGTAGTTGGAGTTAGAGTTGAAGATACAGTGGACAGGATTGGAAATCTTTGACCCGCAGTGGCAACCCCTGAGAAAAGGGACAAGCCGAAACAAGAAGAAGAAGATGAATCTGTGACATTGAGTATTTTATGTATCCTATGTGTTGACCAGCAGGAATGAATTAACCAGTGGGGAAAAACAGTAAAATCTAGTTCAGTATCCGACCTTCTCCAGTGTTCGGATGCTTTTAGAGGGAGGTCGTTCAATTTTGAAGAATCCCAGTCCATCGATCGTAGTGATCTCTTCCTGTTTCAGAGCCTCCAGCTGGCTGCGCAGGAGTAATATTTCCTTCAAGCCTGATTCAGGGGTCAGTGAACCATCAAAGGGGCCTGGATTTGGAACATAAAGGAAGAGGTGTAAGAGTCAAGAGTGTTTAATTAAATCTTACGGAGTTTGTGTGCATGTGTTTGAGAGTGGCAGACCTGTGCTGTGGAACTCTACCACTGCAGCCTGAATCTTCTTTTTCAAATCCTCTGAGGATAAAACCAGGTTGCTCTTGAATTTCTCCTTGTGCTTCTGCAGGGTAATGTCACTGTCAATCAACACCTGCTGGAACCAAACCCATTCACTGTCTATGGCCTCATGCAAATCCTGCACCTGAGGGAAAACCAAATGGTATGATGATGAAAAAGTATCACCTATCTGTCCATATATCTTCATACACTTATCCGTAAGATAACGAAAAAGTAAGGCAATTTATTTAGGAAGATTTCCAAGAGCATAAATAAATAAAAAGTAAGAAAATTGTATAAAAAGGCTGCATATTTGCATGTGCATTTTGGTGTTTTAAACAGGGCTTGGAAACAGTTTAAGAAACGTGAACAGAAATTGGAAATTTTTGGCTTGGAACACAAAAAGCCTATTTTTGTTGTTGTTGTTGTTGTTGTTGTTGCAGAACAGAACATTCTGTCTTTTAAATCCTGGGTTTCCTACAATAAAAGTCATTCAACACCTAAAAAGTCTCTGGTAGCCTACAATGACCTGATGCGGTTGACTTCCTGTTACGTTCACTGACTGAATGGAGAGAGTGGGTGGACCATCAGACTATATGCGGAGGACTGACTGCCAACTACTGTCACATCTCAAAGGCAACAATAAGAAGGATATTTTGTAGTGTGTCAATAAAATGTTAGTTTAATTCTGAATGCAACGTTGAGCAATATCCAGCAAATGCATTCGAACATATTCAAAAACTCAGTTGTTAAACTGTTGACAAGGAACGTAATTCACCATTCCAGGAACAATATATTTTTTTAATCTAGCTGGTTCAGAAACATCAATTTTATCTTCTTCTTTGGGCTTGTCCCCTTTTTTTAGGGGTATTGTCCCAGCAAGCACACCCTCACCTTGTTTTCTGTATTCTCAACTCTAACTCCAACCACCTCCGTGTCCTCCTTCACTGCACTCTCTTTGTCCATACCATCTCAAACTGGCTTCTCTAGCATTTTTCTCCAATCCTTCCTGTCTGTGTTGTCCCTAATTTCTGATCCTAACCATCCTTGTCTCTCCTAAAGAAAAAATAAAGCCCTGGTTTTGTCTGATTGACTGACTGAAGACATCCTTACTGCCTGTGTGACTGGGACCTCATATTTGTCCAGAATAGCAAACTGTTCATGAATGAGACGAATCTGAGCTTCTGTCTTGGCAAGATCTCTCTGCAGAGTTTCCAAGAGCTTTAGGCTCTCACCAAGTTCTGCCAAAGTCTGGGGAGGTTTCTCCAGCCTAGACACAGAGATAAAAACATCAATGGTAAGAAGGGTGCATATGCAAATGAAAGATACTGTAACGCTACTAACACGCTAGTATTATTTTTTTATTTTCTTTGCGAAGATACCACAGGTAAGTAGGTCCCAGCAACAATTGATTTTGCCTTTTAATATCTAAAAAAGGAAAAAACTGTGAATCCATACCTGTTGGCATTAGCCTTCATCGAGGCATTGAGTTCCTCAAGGCGGTTGCTGGCAATGTGGCTGAGAAGCTGTGTGAACTTAGTTTCCCATTCGTTGCAGTGCTGAACTAGTGAGGACTTTAGTGGTGAACAGTCAAGTGTCACAAACCCCATGTTTGACACTGTCTCTTCTTGTTGGACACTATTGGCCTTTTCTGTGTACCTGAGGGTGAAACACTGTTAGGTGGTAGTACCTGCGTCTAAGGTTTGAGTTCTATAAACAAAGGTAAAAGTAAAATTTCTGGTAAAAGAAAATAAATATCACAACTGTTAAAAATTCAAATTTTATGGTTAACTGAATATCTCAGGGACTTTGCACCTGTGTATGTCCGTGTCAAACGAAGTGACCGGTGGGTTCAGTCGCTGATAGCGTTTTATAAAGGAGTCCTTGTTAATCTCCCAGATGTCCCTGTATTTGTCCCAGGTCTTCAGATATGCCTGAAGGTTACTGGCATTCGCTGCCATCCCTGTTGCAACCGCAGCCTGAATTTTCCTAATCTCTTCATCTTGCTCTAAAAGGGAAATAAACAAACAACTACTACAGTCAAGGTGCCAATAAAAAAAAGGAAACAAGGAACGTCACTTGACTGAAGTAACATTTAAGTATTTAGTGATTGATTAAAAAGAATCGTTAAGCAGTTTGTTAAGCACAGCTTGAAAAAAGGGAGAAATTGCAACAAATTACACTGCAGTATTGATCCGTTACCTATGTTTACATGTATAGGATTCGTCTGTGATGGCTTGCAGTTCAGAAGCTCAGGAAGTCGTTTGAATTCTGCCAAGGTGGTAATGAGGTGAGGCAGAATGTTCAACATCGTTGCTAGCGTCCCAAGGCTCGGTGAGAACTCAACCTGTGATTTCACCAAAACTGTTGTCAGAACACTCTCTAATGAGCAAAAGTCATTATTAAAACACAGCAAAAAAACAATTAATGACAGGCACATGACATCAAAAAGTACATTTCATCATGAGTTTTTGCGGCTACCTTTGGAACAGTTGTCTGGGAAGTGGCCTGTCGCAGTGCTACTAGGACTTTGAACAAGGGGTTTGGTGACGTTTTGTTGTCTCCGTTGACGGCTCTGGACAGGCCCTTTATGGATTCTTTGACGTTAACTCTGAGGGCTTCTTCTACCATCTGATCCACCTTCTCTGTGTATGCAGTCCAGTGCTGCTGCACCTTAACATCAAAGAGGAATTAATGAAAATAAAGCAGTTGTCAAACCGCAGATACAGAATTGCAATGAATAAATAAAAAATAAAAAATAAAAAAAAAGGGTTTCATCCCTAGATATATAATGTATTTTCTTCATACATGTATAAAAATCAAATTTATTCATCTTCATCATCTTATCCATCACCTGGTCACATTTGCAGCAATCTCCACAACTGTCACCCAAATCACATTGCACAATAATGTGAGCCATCATATGGGTGGTGAGCCCACTGGAACTTATATGGCTGAGGAAGTTGCTTTGCTCAGAATACCTCACTGGCAACCTGGCGGCTGGTGGACTCGAACCTGGAGCCTTGTAGACTCAAGTCTGCTTTTTTAACCGCTAACTACCAATACCATTTATAAAATATATATATTTTTTAAAATAAATAAAGTAGATAATGTTATACCAGAAATCATATCAATATTGAAACGCAGATGGAGACAACAGCACCTACCACAGGACCGTCAGTAGAAAATATGTTGAAGACACGGGTCATGATACTAATAATACTTTGATGAGCCGAGAGGAGTATTTGAAGTTGGCTCTGCTGTTGAGCCATCACATCATCATCAAACTCCTGATTCCTAAAAGCAAAACCAAAGACACAAAACAGAAGCTTATGGATTCAAAGGCTACAGAACATTGAAGTTCTTTTTCAGGAAACAGAAATGTTTTGTTTACTCAGTGACATTTACGGATCAAATAACTGCTCAGTTTACATTAATGTTGCCTTTGTTTTCCTTTGGGTTGTAATTAAATGTTGAAGTTGAAGTACACAGATTGAAAGGACATCATCATTTTACCTGTAAACAGTCTTTCCGTCCAGTCTCACCAATAAAGTTTCACTGATTTGATAACACAGTTTGGAGATTGAAAGATTAGATGCTTTGAAATCATCAACAATAAGTTGGACCTAAAGAATACGAAAGAACAAAAAAATATAAAGTATGTGAGGAAGAAGGATTACTTTTGTCATGAAGGATCAGTGAAATACTCCATGTAATTAAGTTTAAATAATAACCTTGTAGACATGCTGGAGACAGTCACGAACGAAGAGGTTTGACGGTCCCTTAGACGACCAGACGACTTTGGTCAATCCAGGCTGAATCTTCTTATCCAGCAAACGTAATCGCTCTCGAAACAGTCCCAGCTCTTCAGGCGATAACATTCCAATGATTCTGTCTCACATGCACACACACAGAGAACAACACTTACACCATTTACACAACTGTAGAAATGTGTATTTTTAGGCCCTGTTTGTCTGCAACATAAAAATAAAATCACATTATATTATAAGGTTGTTATATGATGTAGCCTGGGCTTTTAAATGATACATAACTTTGACTCTAATTGTATTGTATTGTGTTTCAGAGGTAGATATGCAGCGTAACAGTAGCCCATGATGATGCAAAAAAAAAATAAAATAAAAGAGAATCTCATAGCAGTAGGGAAGAAGACACATTGAGCCTGGGCATAAGAAAGACAGATCGTTTTTGCTGTGTTTGGTCCTGACGTTGACTAGAGTAAGTGAGAATTCCTATAATTAAAGGTATTTTTTTTAGATTATCTTCATTTGTATGTCTGGGTGTGTTTGTGTGTAGTGCAAACCTGTTATAGCTCCTGACCAGCAGCAGTGATTTCTCCCGTAGGCCTCTGAACTCCTCTCTGTCCTGGTAAAGGTCAGACACACTCTGTGGGACCTCAAACTGAAGATGGTCCCAGTAGTGGATCTCAGCAAACAGATTTAAGAGATCACTAAAAAACAGAATTAATGTCGCAATTTTTATATATATAGGCTCACATATTTGTGCTAGAGGATGAGAAGGCACAAGTGTTACCCACTTGTCAAAGTTTACGTCCAGCTTGGCAGGACATTCTTTGTTGCGGACCAACAGTGGCTGCTCCAGTGCCTTGAGGTACTGTCCATCCAGCTTGTGGTTCCACTCACTGAAGTACTTTCTCAGCCTCTCATCCACAACATGGACTGTTTGTTTATAGCTGAGAATAACCTGTTTGTGACTGTATGACTCGGGCAAAAAGTGGGCCTGCTGCAGGACCTGGAGCACCAAAGAAAAGGAACAGAATATTATCCAGATATTATATAAGATGTTATTAGTGATGGGTTGATGAGGCTTTGTGAAGCGTTTTGACACAATGCAGAACTGTATCGATACTGTGTCGAAACTGTGTCACTGAATACTGACACCTGCTGGACCTTATAAATCCCTACAGGCAACCTTATTGACAGACTCAACTGACACTCCTATGACGTCCTAGTATATACAATAATGTGTTTTGTAATTTTTTGACATTCATATTTATAATACTTTAATATTTTGTATATTCATACAATCAATGAATAATGTGAACATATATCATATCGTGAAAATGTGTTATGAATAAGGATGCTTGTGGACTGCTTTTTTAAAATTATTATTAAAAAAAGAGGTTACGTCTCAAAGCTGTTTTTTTTTTTTATTACTATTACTTTGCCTACTGCAGAAAACTCCCGCTCACACAGGTCACAGATGAGGCTGGGATACAGAGACATTCGAAGGACAACTGGTAAAGTTTGACAAACAACAAGGATATACATTTATTTTCCGATATGAGATCAAAATGGCGGAAACTTTCTTTTTCCTGGAGGCTGCGCCATAATTCAATGATGAGATGGAATAAGATCACAACGGAGATTCTTTGTTGTGGCTGGTACACCCTATTGAAAAATGCGCGCCCTTACAGACACAGTTTGGCGCGTTCATATCAGTTCGAAACAGTTCCTGTATCGGTCACGTGACTTTCCAAAAGGGTTTTGCTTTATGAGCTCGACACATGTGCCGACGCGTCAGTATTGTCGGACCCATCACTAATCGGTCACATGACTTTGTAAAAGAGCTACGCGCACCGACACAGTGTTTCGCTATATGAGCTCGACACAGTGCCAGTGTCAGTGTTGCCGGATCCATCACTAGATGTTATATATGTTATGTCTGTTCTAAATACTGTATGATACATATGTTGAGGTACTCACCTCCATCTGTCTCTCTATGCGATGTCTGAGGGCCATCACCCAGTGGGCCTGTCCTGCTAACTGGGGCAAATCGTCTGGGAAATGTTTTGTTCGTTGGTTGAGCTCATTGTTCACTAATTTGAGTTCAGTGTTGAAAATGGTGTAGATTTCTTCAACCTTTTCCTCCGTAGTACTTTTAAAGACCCGTGATTGAGATGACTGCATGGAGAACAAGTCAAAGGTAAATTCACAAATGAACCAATAGTGACTAATGACTATAAGTCATTTCTGAGATACCTCCTGGGTGGACATTGGTCTAAAAATGTCCAGAAGCCGAACTCCTTCCTCCACAGTCTTAACCATTTTGAAGACTGAATTGATCAGGTTCTGCATCCTCATTTCCAGTTCTTTTATCAAAGCATTAAACCTGGAATACACAAACAAATCACATTCAAGATTAAGTAAAATGCCAAAAAGACATACGCAAAGTATGTGTACATGAAATTACCTACAGTACCTGATAAATTCATTGCACCATCCTGTGTCCTGGACATCAAGAATGCCCGCATCGACTGAGCGCAGTTTCCCAAGGCCACAGCCAAAATTATTCTCAATCTCGAGCAGAGACCTGATGAATTCAGGTTCCTGACAACCCCCAAAACACGGCAGAGGCCTCTGTTTACCATCTTCCCAGCGAGCAAACTGACGCTGGCTGTCACACACCTAACAAAAGGCAAAGTAAGAAAGTCTACTGAGGAATAATTGCGATTGAAATGAAAGATGAAGAGGAAATAAAGACTGTAGCACACTGTGATGAAGCTGCTGATTAATGATAGAGCAGCTGCATCAATGCTTTGTTGTAAAAGTTGATAAAATGCACAACTTCAGAGGCAAACAATAGGTAAAACAGTCATGTTATGAAAACCATTAGACTTTCCTGGCAAAGACGGTTTGACTGATGAACCAGATATGTCTCATCCATTGAGGACCACCCAAATTAATAGCATTTCGACTTTCCAAAATGAGAAACTCCTTTTGTTCTTACTTGATGAGGTTTGACAAAAAATTAAAATACTTAAGAACCATATTCTCTTTACGACTTACTGAGGTATGACTTATTACCTTATGTAGAATTTCATGTGTTTGTTATTTTCACACTGTCACCCACTAAATGGCGCCCTTGGCCCCTTGGCTTGCGCACCAGCATCTGCTACCCCACTGACAATCTACATGTCCGTTACTATTTTGTGGTTCCATAGAGTTTCATGTCACGCCTGATTCATTACGAGTGAATCCTGGGTTCAATTCCCAGAGGAACCAAATGCTTGATGATGTTAACGCCCCCTCTGTGAGGCACTTTGGATACAAGTGTCTGTTAAATGTAAATGTAATTTTTCACACCGACACATGCTGGAGAGCATTCCTGCTGGTTGGTGCAACTCATAATCCGGAGATATTTATATGTCTTTTTATCTTCCTCATTAAGGATTTTTTTTTTGTTGATTATTGCGACCTATACTCCAGGGAGACATTTAAGATAAGGATAAAAAATGGTACAACTTTAGTACTCAAGTACCTAATAAATCTATTAAAAATCTATTAAATCCATTAAATACCAATAGGTTCCCCATATTTTGTATTTTATTGTGTTATTTTCCTTTTATTCTACATTTTCCAAAATGGAGAATCAATTTAGTATCGCAAAATTTTTCAAAATTTATGTTATTTTACACATTTGGTTGGACATAACAGTGAAACTTGAACCAAAAAGACAACAAGAAATGACTTCATCTACCTCCATGAGTTCTCTGAACCTCTGAATGAAAGCATCAATCATGGCAAAAAAGCTGGTGTGATCCAGGTCCCAGCATTTCACAGAAAACCTCCAAAGAGAAGCGTAAGAGTGTGAGAGCATATTAAAAAAAAGAAGAAAAGAATAACGCCATAGATAGACATCTAAAAATAACCATAAGGATGTGGAGGACTGAGATTTCACCAACTTGTTGTGAATCTGTGAAGTGTGTAAATACATGTCCTTCCAAGACTGACAGCACTGGATGCAGTCACTAAGGTTTTGTTTGCTGGATGTCACATAGCCCTCAAAGATCCTGTCCACAGAGATGCTCCGGCAACACAGGCGTATGATCTCATTACTCATCTAGCACAACAGAAAACAAAAAAGTTGTTAGACAGGAAATTGGGGAAAAAAGTTAGAGGGGGGATTAACCTTTGAGACACTAACATCTGAGATACATTGGAGACACTAAAATTAGAGACAATAACAATGACGACAAATTAGAGGCACTAACTCTTCGTATTGAAATCACGTTAAAGACACTAAAATTGGAGACATTGGTGACACTAATGTTAGAAACACGAACTTGAGACCCATTAAAGCCACTGACATTAGAAGACTAGCAATGGAAACACTAACAAAAGAGCCACAAACATTTAAGACACATTGAAGAGACACATTGAAAATTAAAGACAATAACATTGGGGACGCTAACATTAGAGACACTAACTTTGGAGACACATGGAAGACACTAAAATTAGAGACAATGGCAACATTATCGTTAGAGACACAAACTCTTGAAGCCCATTGAAGACAATAAAGACGTTTAAGACACAAGCATTAGAAACACTAACATTTTAGACACATTAAAGAAACTCAAATAAGAGACAATAATATTGGTTGACACAAAAATTAGAGACACTAACTCCTAAATCACATTAAAGACACAAACATTAGCAAGACACTAATATTTGAGACTCATTAAAGACACTAAACTAAGGGACATTGGCAACACCAACATTTGAGACACTTCTTCTTAAAACCCATTAAAGACACTAACATTTAAGACACAGTGAAGACCAGAGATAATAACATCTACACTAACATTGGAGACTCAAGGAGGACACTTAAATTAGAGACATTGGCGACACTAACGTTAGAGACACTACCTCTTGAGACCTATTGAAGACACTGACATTTGAGACACTAAAATTGGAAACACTAACATTTTAGACACTTTGAAAACATAAGATAAGAGACAATATTATTGGGGATACTAACATTAGAGACGCTAACAACAGAGACACTATATTTGGAGATACTTATGCTAAAGATACGACCAAAAGATACACTAATATTGTGAAAAATGGTAAAACATCATGAACACCAGTTATGGAAGAATCAGGACGAATGTCACATTCGTTTGACAGCATAATATACACAGTGACGCGAGACGTGTTTTCATTTGATCGTGAGAACCCTTGGACATGTTACAAACCTTGCTGAAGAGGCCAGTAATCTTCTCACTGGTGTTATAGAAGCCAGAGTTGGTCCAAACAATGCGGATGAGGTTGACTATGTGCTGCATCTTAGCAGCCACTTCGCTGGGTTGGAGATTGTTCAGCTCCTCACATGGCTCCTTCAGTATGGACAGAAAGGATAGATTTGACTGGGCCTGCACAGAGCAGTCCTGGAAAAAAAAGATAAAAACAACAGTAAATAATAATATTTGTTTGGTTTAATTGTGTATAATAATGTGTTGTGATAGAAGAGTGAAGGGGAAGGTTTACAGGACGGTTGTGAGACCAGCCACGATGTATGGATTAGAGACACTACGAGTAGACAGAAGACAGGGGGCAGAGCTGGAGGTGGCGGAGTTAAAGGATGGACAGGATCAGGACAGCAACAGTCAGGAAGGTTTGGAGAAAAAGCTGGAGAAGACAGATTGAGATGGTATTGATAGAAGAATGATAAAAGAGATGGAGTTAACAGGTAGGAGACAAAGAGCGAGGCCAAGAGGAGATTGATGGATGCAGTGAGGGAGGACATGGAGGTAGTTGGAGTTAAAGATGAAGATGCAGAGAACAGGATGAGAAGGGATTGTGATTCGCTGTGGCAAAATGAGAAGTAGAAGAAGTTTACAACAATGTGTTTCTTATGCTGCTCAAAGATCATAGATTAAATTATGACGTTTCTACCCACGCCAGTGTTCGTGTGATCACTAATTAATTGTTTGATTATCTTCCTGCCAAATAAATTTGTCATTTCATTTTACAAATAATTCACTCGAATATGGCAAAAAATGAATTAAGGCTGCAGAACGCTCTCACACACGCTCCTACATATTGCAACCTAACAAACTGTCCAACTGTTCCCACGTATCCGTGGCTTGTAGCTCCTAGTACCTGTATCTCCTTTGACAGTTTGCAGAAGCGTTGCACATACAAGGATCTGCAGTGCTCCAAGATTTTCTGGATGTGCTTGACACCCGGCTTCTGCAGCTGCTGCATGATGTCCCGCAGCTTGACACAACGGCTTTTCCAGAATTCTATCTCCTGCAGTGGACCACAGCTGTCCCACACCTTGATTATCTCCTGACCATGTAGAACATCCTTGATCTGGTCCGTCCAATAGATAACAACAGCTAAGACAGACAAACAAAGGGATCGCGTGAACGGATATAGGGTCTAGGGAAGGACAGAAGAAGGGGCAACTGGTAAAGGCTTACACTCCATTCTCTGGACCAGCTCTTTGTCCATGCTGGCTTCTTCAGGGCTGCACTGCAGAGCCTCCAGAGGGATGTAAAGAACCGTATTTCCAACTTTTTTATTCACATCATCTGTTTAAAAAAAAAAATAAAAAAAAATAAAAAAAACAGATATATATCGGAATATTTTTAATATATTTGGTGATAATTATATTTTTCTGTGAATAGGAATTTGATGACTCTGCCGTTTATATTTATTTTTCAAACCACAACAATGTAACTCCTCCAGAGTTGAACCCACCTGTCAGACTGGCGAGGTAGCTGTGCATGTTGTTGCTGTAGTTGTGCTTGATGCTCCTCTCTCTGTAATTGCTCAAGGCAACAGGGGGTGCATGCAAACAGGTCATGTCATGCAGCAGTCTCTGGGTGGGGTCGCCTCGCACTGTGCCAAACTGTACGGCTACATCAAACATCTCTGCTGTGATTATGGCTCCTGGGATGCGGCTAAAATAGGACAGCTGCTCCACCACCTGTCCCTGCAAAAATACATTTTTTTATGGAGGAAGGGACAAAAAAAGAGAAAGAATACAACAGAAATGTGAAGAAATAAGGACAGGAAAGCACCTTGGAGCAAAAACATAAGATTTGTAAGATATCTGGTAAATCAGATGTTTTATAAAATATCTCGTTTCAAAACATATGCATCTGGATATCACATAGAAACTGATGTAAAACATAAAGTGTGTTATACTGGTAAAGGCATGGAGTACTCCACATGGAGTCTGCCACAGGTGTCCTTGTAGACAACCATGGTTGTGATGGACGTGTCCAAGATAAATTGGTCCAAATCTCTCTCATTCTCCTTTGTCCACAATTCTTCTGTTACCCCAGAAATTGCCACACAACGAACAAATGACTTTTTGAGGATGATGGGAAGTGAAGGAGATAAGAAAGGAGAGAGAAAAAAAGAATTTTAGTGAGACGTCTACATATGCTGCAAATTCAGTGAGTGAGTACGCCTAACCAGGCGAGTAGTCTTTAAGTAGTCTTCGTCTACTTCTTCCATAACTCCCATCTTTCTTTATCTGAAAAAAGGACAAGCAAAGACAAATCGAAGACGAATGGTCACTGTGCAACTTCACCAACAATGTGACTTTTTGACCAATAATGTTTTTGTTGTCTCCCCCAGCAAGATGAACCAGCTTCATCCCCCTCACTCACTTTTCAACTATGTCAGCCTCATGTGGATTGGCTAATAATAATTTTAAAACATAACTTGAGAAAAGCTGCAATATTGTTAGAATCCCCTGTGTTCAAATACATTATTCTGAAATAAGTTTAAAGATGCTCCATCAATTCTGAAACCAGATGCATCCTATTTCACAGATGGTGTGATTATTTTTTTTTCCACATAATATTCATACTGCAGTGCTGTCGTAGACCACTATGCAACAAATTTATGTTTTTGTATTTAATACTGCTGCTTGGAGTTTTAAACTTTTGCTTTTATTAGTTTTTAAAACTTACTCAAAATAAAAAAAAAGGTAGGAATGCAAACTTGCAAAATGTGACTTCTGCATTTCAACCACCACAAAAGTGAACGTTGGAAGATTTGAGTACCTGGAACCAGTGGTTGGGTACCTCAGTGGTAGCCTGTTAGCCTGTAATGTTAAAGTTATATTCATCTTAACTTATCAATAAAGTTAACTTTGCTGTTCCCATTTGTCAATCCTCTATTGCTTCGAATTAATGTTTAAAACACAATTCGGCCACATCTGCATGGCTTATAATAAACACATCATCTCAGTATGTTTTGCAAATAGTTAGTTACCTATGTTAAGGTAAATTATTTAATTGCTTTAACTATTGAAAGTACAGAAAATATTACTGATATAAAATAGCTTTCCCCAAAGTCAAACTCAGGCACAGGACCCAAAACTGAACTGCAGTGTAATTATATTTGGCTCCCACTATATAGTGGCAGAATTTGTAGAATTAGCCAAATTTTGTTGTTAGCCTGTGAAAAGCTACAGACAAAATATTAGTTTAATAATATTAAGTTTGGCACGGTTTTCATAGTTTTTAACCTTTTAACCACTGTGAATTTGAGTTTGACAGCTCTACTGTAATATATTAAAGTAAAACAAAAGTCTACACTAACAAAGCTGGCCCGGGTCTTTAAACGACTTGAGAGAGATGTTCTGGTTTTGTTTGCATTCTGGTCAATTCTGACGTTCCCTAAGGCGCATGCGCGCTAATGTTGTTGTTTACGTCAGATTAATTTACGGATGAAAACATGTTTTTGGACCTTACAACAAGAGCTGTATGGTTTCCACTAACCTCTTATGCACCGTTTTCTTCCGTGAAGTCAAACCTCTGTTGAGCGTTGAGCGTCACCATGGAAACATAAGGTCGCGCAGGGTAACGCGAGCAGGAAGTCACGTGGTTGGGCTGGCACATACAGCGGGAAATCAGAATGAAAAGAAAAAAATAGAATGCAAATGTGGTCCAGACTGTTAAAACATTTGGGAAAATAATAGCAATAAAAAAAGTAATTAGAATATTAATGAATAAATTCACAAATTTATGATTTTAGTAATATAGAAAAAGATAAGTTGCAATTGCTTTTTGCATTGTACAGACAAGTAACTTTTATCAACTTATATCCAGTGACAGTAGAAAAGTAAATCCTCACACAATTCTTAAGTAAAACCAGTTGTCCTTCTAAACCATTGGTCCCAAACATGCGGCCTGCAGGCCATTTGTGGCACAAGGAATAATATTTCGTGGCCCCCACCTTCATTTCAAAGTTTAATGTTAAGACGGGAATAATAGAGGGGTTTCACTGTGAGTGAGACAATGACGAAAATGGGGAAGCACTGGATGTACTCTTGGATGATAAATAGTCCTCTGGATGAATGTGAGTATTGCAATGGAGATTTTAATTCGTTGTAATATTCACTTTCATCCAATGCCATTTTCTCATTCATGGAGACCAGTATTGATCCACAGCTGGGTTGATACCGTGCTGCTGATATTCTGCAGAAAATAATTTTACTGTATGATCTAAACTTTTGGACTATCACAGAATTTTTTTTTACTGCAGCATTGGGTGCTTAGTTATATGTTTCAGGTTTTTATATTTTATAGATTTGTGCTCCACTTTTTTTTTGGTAAATCCTTTAGATCTCAAAAATAGCTGGTCCACAGTCTCCTCTTGGTTCATTTTCTGCTATTTTTTTTTTGTTATTGCTACTCATCTGCAGTGTTGTATCGCACAGAACTGGTGGGGAAACTAACATTTTATATATTTTGTTTTTCTTTTGTAGTGAACATTGATAGCTGATGCAGCCCTTCCGAGAAATGACAGTGGGACGAGTGCCAACTCATTTCATTCTGAGAGCCCTGATCTACACTGTTTGGCACTGCTAAGGGGGAGACAGTTTACACAAGGCTCATCAAAATGTTGTACCAATCTGTGACCCACTTTCCTCTACTCAAGACTTAAAATTCTTGTCCCATATTCTATTTGATTCTTATTTTCATGTTATATCTTCTTTTCCTTAAATGGATTTTTGTCTAGGCTTTATCACAGGCAGGGGTGCCGCTTGAGGACAAGCAAACCAGGCAG
The DNA here is from genome assembly GCA_016785265.1 of Paraplagusia blochii. NCBI lineage: Eukaryota > Metazoa > Chordata > Actinopteri > Pleuronectiformes > Cynoglossidae > Paraplagusia > Paraplagusia blochii. Next base: position 30,544 of record JAFBJS010001604.1, read on the forward strand.
TTGCAAGGGGCCGTGACTACTAGGGGGCATAGGCGTAGCCACGGGTGGGCCCGGGTGGGCCTGGGTCCGCCCACTTGTCAGTCAGGCCATCCAATGAGAGGGCTGACCATGTCATAACGAGGGATGATGTTCATTATAAAACTTAGGCTATAATACTTTTTTATGGGTTCTGGCTACGCCCCTGCTAGGGCGCCCTAACTACAATATCTATATTTTTTTCTGGGTGGACTGATTGGGTGGGAGCTCTTGCAGTATCTTGAGAGACCCTCGCACCAAAAGTGATCACATGGTTAGGTACCTGGGTCACCACCCAGTGGCACAAACACTCAACTGCAGCACAGAATGACAGGCAGGGCATGTCAAACAGTATCACCAGTACAATTAAATTAAGAGACACATAATTGTCCTAATATTCCTGTGTTAAGTTACTAAGGGTGTATCTTACAGTTCTAACAGTCGCTAATAAAGAGCATGTCAACACAGAGGCCAGAGAGGACAAAACAATTAGTTTGTTGAGGAGTGAAAAAAAACTAAAAGTGAAAAAACAGATTATGCAATGGCAACAGATGGGATCTGTGCATTTTGTTTACCAACTGCAAAAACCAGATCTTATCCCAGACCGAGAAGGGTTGAAAAGTGGCTGATCCCACATTTCTGTGCAGCCTTGTTGTTTTTTTCCAAACAGTTGAGGACTATGTCTCTTCGTCCCTTCTGTTAAACAAGCATCTATTAAAACACAGGCCTTTGGCACACACCGTAAAACAGCAGCTGGAGGCGTGTTAACTGTGTTTTAGCACCGAAGAAGAATTGAAAGCTGGACCAGAACCAACAGTCCATAAAAACAGCATTTCTTGTTCTGTTGAAAGGCTGAGTCTTACGTTTGACCGTCTGGGAGAACGTTCTCAACACCATGGGTCATGAACCATTTTAAAAAAGAGACAGAGAAAAGTTACATACTTATTTTATTTATTTCTGTGAGAGCCATGCAGTATTTTTGCTCTGAATACTTTTTCAGCATACAGTCCCTGGGAAAGCATATACATTACCCAATGTTCCCATTAAGTAATGGCTGACCTTTGGTCAGTGACCATTTTTGGGACTCTACAACATCTATACGGAAGCTGAGAACAGTGTGAGATTGCTGTCGGAAAATGGTTATTTTCTAAAATATTCAGGTTCAACAGTTTGTAAATATCTGCTTGGAGTAACTAGAAAAAAACCTAAAAACGAAAAAAAAATCAATGGCTTCATTGAGCTTCAATTTTAGAATAGATCAAATTTTTATTTTTAGAAATTTTCAGCCAAATCTGAAAGGTGTCATGGCAATTTTTTTAATACTTTGGATTTCATAAGAACACACACTATAATAAGTATCCGAAATACTCAAAAGTTGATTAAATTTATAATGTTAATGATGGATGCTATACAATGCATAAAATACTTCTTACAATTTCTGGTGCTGCATGTTTTTGATGTGATTGGGAAAATAAATGTATTCAACAAATAATCTTGGGTTTTATACTGTATGGGCACCAGAGTTCCGTACAAAATTTCTTCTTCTCTTTATGGCTTGTCTGTATTTTCTACTTTAATTCCTACTACCTCCATGTCTTCCCTTGCTGCATCCATAAATCTCCTCTTTGGCCTTTGTCTCCCATATGGTAGCTTCATCTCTAGCATTATTTTATTAATATATCAGCGGTGCCTCCTCTAAGCATGTCCAAACCAGCTTAATCTAGCTTTTCCTCCAAACTTTCCTGTCTGTGTTGTCCCTCTAATTACCTCATTCCTGATCCTGTCCATCCTTGTTTCTCCTAAAGAGAATCTCAGCATCTCCTGTCTTCTGCCTATTCTTGACAACTGTCCCGTAAACCTTTCCCTTCACCTTAACTGACATTCCTCTCTCACAAATCAGAGTTCTATACAAAACAATGGAATCATAATGCGGTGAAAGAACATTTTTCAACATTAATTAAAGAACATTATTTTGTAATAACTTTATATATTACATCCCTTTAATTATTAATATAACAACTCCCCACAGTCGTTGTTTGTGCCACAGCTGTTGCCCCATGTTTATGATGATTGATGATGATGTTTTTTTTTTCAATGATCATTAATGAACGCTCATGTGTATATGTCTTCATGCCACAGGTGTATATACAGGGGGACAGATGCATGTCTTTTCTCAGCTCACATTAAATGACACAAAAGTACAAAATACCCAAAAGTTATGATGATGATGATGAGGATAATGATGAAAATGTTTAAATTTGTCAAGTAATGAAAGCAAACATCACCAAAGTAAAAAGGTGGACAGGAATCAGCGCCATGGGAGTAGTGAGTAGGGACGATGTCATGCTCAGTGGACCTCAGTAGTAAGCTGGTGGATTTGAACGTGGAACCCTTTCAACTCCGGATACAAGTATGGTTCTCTGACCATTAGGCCACCACTGCCCAACACTGTAATTATTACGTTGTGCCACTTTTTATTTCCCAGTGGGACAACAATACTCTCCTGTGCAAAAGAGAACGTAAGAAAAAAACAAAATGTAGATGTGTCAAAATACATAATAAATTCCGAGTAAAATCGTAATTTTTTAACGTAAAAAAATAATAATGCCGAACCAGCTTTCTTATAATAGGTGCACACATTAGGTTAAAAAAATATTGCATATACGTTATATACATAACACATACATGAAAAAAAAATTTAAAAGTCATATTTTTGGACTAAATGTGTGTTTTTTTTTATGCCAAACATAATAGAACAATAGATAATAGATCTGTGGTTGTGCATTTGGGGTAAACTATAAGTTAGTGCATTCTATATAAAGGCAAAAAATTGGTTTTCTTGCCCTAAATTACATTCATTATTTTACAACTGAATTTTTTTTCTGTTTTTTCCTTTGTCCAGGACAGCACAGTTCAGCTGCAGCTGCTGGCCCATTAGAATGCACAAAGTGCATCAGACTTCGAGCCCTGCCCGCCCCCACTGAACCACAGATCCACGGTGTATATGAACGCCCACAACTCACTGAGAGCTGGTTCTGATAAAGAATCTTCTAAACCCTGAGGAAGTCTGCGTGCAGGTTTTCTGGGGGACAATCCTTATGTCTAAACACAACCTTGAACCAAGACACCCCTCGCTCCCACTACTCCCTTTCTTTCTGTCGACCACCTCACTTTCTTCAGGCTCCGTCTCTTGTTTCATTCATCTCCTTCACTTTCAGTTTGGCTCAGTCCTTTCCGGTGGGGAAGTCCAGGCCGTCTCCCCCACAAAGCTGACCGACTCCAAACGTCTCGTCTGTGAAGCTTCATTAGAATTCATTTGTTTGAACACTTTACCTTCAGCTGCTCCCTCCCTCTGTCTTCTCCTATAGCTCGGGGAAATTCTTATTTGCATAAAAATATCCTTCAATTCACCTTGATGACATTCTCTGTTTGCATGCAGTGATTTTCTATAAAGCCACAAAGGACATACATGCTGTAACTAAAAAGATTTATGTGCAATTTTATGTTAAAAATCACTTAAAGTGTAAAGAATTGTCTTTAGAATCGGAAAAAAAAAACACTGAATTGGCTTTGGGATTGAAGGAGACCTTCTGTATCTCCCATCCACCCAAAAGAAATGGACAGAGAAAAAGAAAAAGGCAAGACAAAATTAAATTGTGAGTCTCCGAGCTCAGGAATAATGTCTGGCTGCCATGCCAATCAGGGGAACAGCATTCGGGTTGGAAGAATGGAGGGTGAAACAATAATAGGCTGTTGTTGTTGCTTGTACGAGATTAGGCCGGAGATATACGACGTTGCTTAGTACAATGAAAAAAACACGCAGGGATAGATGTGAGCCACAGAGGGAAATAAATTTTATAAGCGAGACAGAGAAAGGACCCGGTTTACAAGTGGTCAGTAAAAAGAAGGGGGCACTCAGCTGGAGGCTGTGGCCACAATGAACGGGCAACATAACAAACAGAAAGCGTTCTGAAAGCTGAACACACTGTTGTTAAAAAATGCTTGACCCCCTTAATGACTTGTCCTCTCCATCGGGATAGAGACGACAGTGTGAATAGATTTGTGTATTCCGCTGCTGGGACAAAAAGAAAAATCGAACCGCTGTCGGACAAAGCACGGAACGCATACGGTGAAACAAAGGGACGAGCGTGAATGCAGCAACACAATCTTTTATGACAAATAATTAAAACAAATGTGAAGTGGATTTTGGAGAGTTGCTTTTTTTATCATTTATGCAGAAAAAAAAATCTTGAAATTATAAATTGTAACATGTTTTATTCAATAATTATCTAACATTTGATCATATTGGTTTATTCAACTTTTTTTTTGCAAATTAGGTTTTTTTTTATTTTCCATTAATATTTCTTATTTCTGCTCTATCAGTCTAATGCAGTGTATTTTTGACCTTGGGTCTCAACCTATCGTATGGAAAAGCTGGAGACTCTAGCAATAGGCAGAAGACAGGAGGCAGAGCTGAAGGTGGAGGAGTTAAAGATGCTGAGATTCTCTTTAGGAGAGACAAGGATGGACAGGATCGAGAACGAGGTGATTAGAGGGACAACACAGGCAGGAAGGTTTGGAGAAAAAGCTGGAGAAGACAGATTGAGATGGTTTGGACATGTTCAGAGGAGGGACAGTGGATACATTGGTAGAAGAATGATCCTAGAGATGGAGCTACCAGGTAGGAGACAAAGAGGAGATTGATGGACTCAGTGAGGGAGGACATGGAGGTAGTTGGAGTCAGAGTAGAAATTATAGAGAACTGGGGAAGATGGAAAATGTTGACTTCGCCGTGTCAACCCCTGAAAAAGGGACAAAGCAAAAGAAAATCACGGAGGTTGTTTTAGGAAATCAGATGTGGTTGTCTCATAAATGATTTTAAAATAACACAAAAAAGGGATTATTCTTTACATCTTGACTACTTTGATCATGTGACTTGTTCATCAGAAATTCATGATGTCAGTAAAAAAAAAAGGTTAGAAAATACTGATTTATCCATCGACGGGCAAATGTGACAGACTTTTGTCATCTAAGTTGTTTTGGTCAATGTCGGCTTTGATAGACCAATGAAAACAACACAGAATCACACATTAACAGGACAAACAGGATATGCCCTGACTACCTCCTGCTGGACACACAACATGCACACACAATGGTAGTCGGAATCTTTTCTAAACCCTTGACCCGGGCTGACAGGAGCCTGTGTTCTCTCACTGTTGTAAAAGGGAGGTGCACTAATAATGAAGGCAGAATAAAGCCTTTGGACAAAATTACAGTTGGAACTCTGCCAAATCCCCATCATTATTTGTGTGTGTGTGTGTGTGTGTGTGTCCATATGTGTGTAAAAAAGGCCACAAATTGAAATAACAGCAGAAAATGCTTTCCCAACCACGGCCAAATAATTCTACCTATTATTTGGGCGATATACATATACATCAGTTGTCCAAACTCTAAAACTGTAAAAATGGAGAGTTTAATTTTTAAGGAACACTAACACACTTTAATTTTTTCTGCTGATGCAAAAAAAAAGCAACAAACCCCACAAAAAAAAGGAACAGCTGAAGCTGTTTAACAGCTGGTGCAATGGCAGGAAGAAGCAAAAGATGAGAGCTGATCGATGCGGCGTATTTGTCTTGCTGTTCCTTTTTAGAAGAGCTATTCCTGACTCAGCGTACTCCTTCTGTCTGGTTTTATTCAGGTCTAGTCATTCTTCACACAGCCCTTGTCTCAGTGTTATTGATCCAAGCAGCCCTTCTGTATTTTAGTCCGTCTCCTCACTTTATGAAGAGAGGCAAAAAAAAAGCAGGCGTCGAGTAAAGAAGTGCATTAGAGCAAGCAGTAAGAGCCTAGGCTCATACGCCGTGATTCAGGAAAAGAATGGATGGTAATAGACTCTAAAGCACCTAAGGTTGGTCAGCGAGCTGAAAACTTCACATCTAAGTACAGCCGGCTGTCATTACTGTCCATTTAAGGGCAGTACTTTAAGGACAATGACAAACCATGGACAATTCATGTGCTTGACCATTTAACTGGACGTTCAAATGGACTGAGACGGACGGCAGCAACACTAATCCTCCTGCTGCTCAATCAGGGACAAATGAAGACAGAAACAGTTAGCAGTGTTCAGTCACTTAGTCTGCACAGGGCTTAGAATTCACTTAACATCGTAACCTCATCTGGGCTTCACGGAATAGTAAAGAGGTCATTCATTCATTTCAAGGGAAATAAAATGGAGCAAGGGTTGGGCACAGAATAATACATCAGTTTGTACATGTGATTTCTATTTAACATACATTTATAAATTTATAATGTTTATGACTATTATTTTTGTCTTTCTTCTAGTATCACACACACAAAAACAGAACATAAATCAGGTCTCAGGGGCAGCAGTCTCCACCACTGTCACCCAAATCACACTGATCCATTCCTTCCTATAAGCGGAGAGTAGATTGTGTTGGTGGCGCTATTGTTCAGACAATATTATAGAGTAGTGTGGTGGAGAATTGTGTATTATGAACAGACAAGTGTTGGACGACATTCATGTGCAGGGTCACTGTAGAATTGCAGAAAGTTCAGTGTCCGCAGTATGTGAGACAACAGATTGGCAACTGGGCAACAGATACAAGACGCCTTCTCAAGACCGATTAAGACACAACATAAACTGGCGCCTAGATAACAGCAACAAAATGTACCTTTTTCAATGTCACAACATTCTACATTTCAGAGGTCTGACGCATGTCTTGAATGTCTCGTAATATGACTGTCTGATAATGTCCAAAAAACTGTATGGGAAGAACACGCCTGTATCAGTATTTGGGATTTGTTGGTGAGACTGCTGATGAGTTGATTCGTGTTGGACCTGCCATGGTCAGAAACCTTTTGATACAATAAATCCCCCGAGACGGAGAAGTGTGTCCTGGCCTGCTTATTTGTAGACAAGAAAGTAAATGGAATACACAG
>JAFBJS010001604.1:37550-65231 GCA_016785265.1 Paraplagusia blochii
GATGTGTATAAGAGACAGTTCATGTGCAGGGTCACTGTAGAATTGCAGAAAGTTCAGTGTCCGCAGTATGTGAGACAACAGATTGGCAACTGGGCAACAGAGACAAGACGCCTTCTCAAGACCGATTAAGACACAACATAAACTGGCGCCTAGATAACAGCAACAAAATGTACCTTTTTCAGTGTCACAACATTCTACATTTCAGAGGTCTGACGCATGTCTTGAATGTCTCGTAATATGACTGTCTGATAATGTCCAAAAAAACTGTATAGGAAGAACACGTCTGTATCAGTATTTGGGATTTGTTGGTGAGACTGCTGATGAGTTGATTCGTGTTGGACCTGCCGAGAACAGGAACCTTTTCGATACAATAAATCCCCCGAGACGGAGAAGTGTGTCCTGGCCTGCTTATTTGTAGACAACACTTTCTACAATAGTAGCTGGATCACTTTTGTGTGGACATTTGAAAAAGTACTCCTAAGCCCATTTTTCATTCATTCATCTCCATCTGCTACCAAATCTCAGGGACATCAGTCTCCATAACTGTCGCCCAAATCACACTGCACCATACTGACGGTATCGTTATGAGGGTCGGAGCACTTCAGTGGCAACCTGGCAGCTGGTGGATTCAAACCGCAAACCCAAGTCTGCTTCTTTAACCACCACTGCCACTTTGCCTGCATATCTTTGGCCCAACTCCCTTAGCACCCTACTGTCTCTGATCTGGACCCAGGAATTCACCTTATGGAGCATATGAGCTTCATTAGACCATGAATGGACGTTATATTGCGCTATATATGAATTGTAGACGTAAAGAAATTTTGCTTTTGTACTTTCTACTGTTTAGTTCGCCCGCCTGTGCAACCTGGGTGAGGATCCTCTCCACTGTTGATCACCCTGAGGTTTCTTCCTTTTTTCCCTGTCTGGGTTTTTGGGAGTCGTTCCTCAGCTGGCGTGAGGGTCTATAAAAAAGAAAGAATTCTATTTTTTTTGTCATTGTGATGTTGTGATTCACACCACAGCACACAACAAAATTTGGCCTCTGCATTTAACCCATCGTCAAAGTAAGGAGTGGGAAGCTAATAAGCGCCCGGGAGCAGTGTGTAGGGACGATAGCATGGGCATCTCAGTGGTAACTGCGACCTTGCGGGGACCTTGCGGACCCAAATCCGCTTCCTTAACCACTAGGCCACTGCCTAATGTCTACCCTATGCCCTCTTTATATATTGTTTCTCATTCTTGTTTCATGCATGTTTGTTTGTAAAGTGCCTTGAGATAACAGTCGTTATGATCTGGTACTATATACAAATAAAAGTTGAAGTTGCAACATATGCACTATTTTCCTTTTAAACCGAATCTGGACTTATTCTGCAGCATGACAGTGTCGAAAAAAATATATAAAAACAAACAAGATTCTTTGAGTAAGCAAAAGTCTACATCATGCCGTATCACCAGAAGACATTTATCTTGTGTCCCTCTGCAGAACTGAACTGTCGTCTTCTCACTCCTCCGCCCGCTCAAATCTTGTGAGAGGCTTTGGTTAGAAATGATGTTTGTGGATGAATGTGTCTGAGCGAATCTGTGTCGGAAATTAAATTGAAAAAAAAAAAAAAGAGAGGAAGAAGTAAGAACTTAGTGTTCCTGTCAGTGTTCATCACATTGCTACTGTGTCTGCATTTTCCTGACTAATCTGATCTGAGTGTCCACGTGGTGGTGCTAGCGCTCCGTAACCTTCATCAGTGATTTTCAGCAACGAGCTGAAGTGGCCTCTGTCATTTATGTGCAGCCGCAGTGCGCTTTTTTTTTCTAGACAGCACTGAGTGTTTGTGTCACAAGAAGGTTTACATCTCAACTGAAATTCATGTGTGATTGACACGAGAATTACTTTTCCTATATATTTATATTCAGTATGAATAAGGCGACGTGTTGTAAAGGGTCTGTAATGGAATATTTAATGTCTGTGCCGTGTCTGTCTCGGCGTCTGCTCTCTCACTTGCAAAAAAAATAAAAAATAAATGCCTGCTTTGGCGAAGCAGGCCTTGATGTATGTGATTAGAGAACATCCCTGCAAGCCATGGTGCCCCCCCCCCAGGTTGAAGCCCCCCTACAATGGAGTGCAGGAGTGCATCCTATGAATTCTCTTCAAGCTTTAGCGAGCACAGACTCAGCAGTTTCCTGCTCACCTGCGGGAGGAGGATGAAGATGATTTTAGCAGACTAGCTTTGAAGTACAAGTCAACACTCGGAGGGCAAGTGTAATTGGACATAAATAAAAAAAAAAAAAAGAAGGAGTCAATGGATAGGCGGACGTTTCAACAAAGTCTATAAGTACTGTTCAGTCTTGGGCACTTGTTAGATTGTCATTACCCATTAGTCTAATTGGCCTTTAGTCCCACACGCTGTATAATGGCCTGGGTGATGCTCTACACCGACCTGGATACATTACAAGTGTCTTGGTTTCGACCACTCGCTGCCACAGGGATCGCACCTGGACGACGGGTCTCCACAGTATCGTTCACTCTGTTATAACTGCAATATCACAGGCCCTGACTTTAAGGTTAGAGTCGTTAGAGCAGCAGACAGTAGTTCATCACATCTGTAGCAGAGTCCGGCAGGATGCTGTGAGAAGAGGCACTGTGAAAAGGTCATGTTCACCCATGATGGATTTAACAACTTGAGGACAATAGGGGGCAGTGTGACCATTAGAAGTGAACTATGATGCTGGGTTTTATTGTTGTCAACCTTAAATGTTTTTTTTGTTGTTTTTTTTCTAGGTTTCAGATGTTTTTCTCTCTCTGTAAAAGCTCTGTCTGATTGGATATGTTGTGGTTTATCTTAATGAAGTTCTTACTTTGACTTCATCTATGTCTGATGAGTTAGAAACAAGAAGAAGCCATGCTGGCTTTGTAGGATTTTTCACTCATAAAAACCAATGTAATTTATGTAAAGAATTATAGTGCTTTTGTATATTTGCTGCCTGTACACAAAAAAAAAAAAAAAACTGTGAGCATCGCATCTAATAAACGTGAGAAAGACACGGAAGGCTGAATATGAATCACAGGAAAGACAATTAAAATCGACTTTTCCAAACAAACTAAATGTTTGATGTATAACAGTGGCATTTCCCTAGTTACACAGAGGTGTGTCTGAGAGGCAGCAAACCGTAAAAACTCAGAGTGGGGCCTCTGTGGGCATAAGAACCCGACTGCAAATCATACTGATGAGCATGAAGGAGCCGGTGAACAGAGGGTCGATACAGGATGCAAAAATTTTTTATCTGAGAACGACGAATCAATCAAATATTCTTTTTCTATTACCTGCACTTTGTCAACACTAAATGACACTGGAGCAACAGAGACACCTGGAGAATAAGAAGTCAAACACACAGCTTGCCAACACTAGAGGTTATTTTGGTACCAAAATTCAGTCATCGACCATTATTGAATCGCACAGTCCTGACCCACATATTTTCCAGTGGGCCCACCACCACCACCACCCACAGGAAGGCTCGCGGTATGGAGCAGTGTAATTTGGGTGGAAGTCATGGAGACTGCCAGACCTTTATATGTAAAAATATGCATTTTGCATATAAAAATGAGAAATGCACTTGTCTCTGCAAGGCTTCTGGTTCAAACCCACCAGCTGCCACGTTCCCTCTGAGCATAGCACTGACCCGGCCCACATAACTTCCCGTGTGCTCACCACCAACAGATAGGCTCACAGTACGTCGCAGTGTGATTTTGTGGGGCAGTTATGGAGACTGCTGCCCCCGAGACCAGGCAACAGGATGAAGGTGAAGAAATAAATACATACATACCAAGGTGGTCAAATGGTCACTCTACCATGTGTGTCCACTTAGGGCTGAACAAAACAGAGGTGTGATTGTAAGAGACAAAGCACGTGTGGGAAAAAACCTTGTAAGAAGAGCCGAAAAACACTGATCGTGTTAGTGTTTTCCTTTTCTGTCTGCATTCCATTTGCACTTTTGTAGCTGGATCTGGAAGGAATGTGTCAGCAACATTCTGCGAGCAACCATCAAGACACATCGTAATCACTGAAATCCACCAACTCCACAGTAAGTTACCGTCACACTTTCACATATTTTTCTTGACAACCCCAATCCATCACTTGGATTAGTCAAATAAAAGCAGGTGGGAACCATACATGCCCACCTGCTAGTATCTGTCATTGTGTTCCAGCAGTACACAGGAACAAAACCCCCTACGTATTTAATGCATTTTGATATATCTTCATTGATTAATGTCGATTTATCACGATTAGTCTTGAATAATAATAATAATGATTGATCCAACCAGCAACACTGCAATGTGTCTAATGAAGCCTGTTTAGACTCTGCAAAAATTCAGAAAAACCTGTCTGCTCCCAAATGAAGCTAATAAAAACACTGGGTACAAAACATTATAATAAAATGAAAGGGAATCCAAAGAACTCAAAGGTTTAATTCCAGTGATTGTTATAAATTGTCATGGAGAGAATAGAGAAAAGAGGATAGTTTTCTTTTTTTTTTGTATGTTGTTCAGTTGTCCTTAATAAAAAGACATAGCCCAACGAAAGAATGTGAGGAGCTGCGACCACTCCACTAGATGGCAGTCAAGACAACTGCCTATATCAATGCCAATAAATTGTCACCTGTGGTTCTGTTGCTGGTGGTCCTTGATGGTTATGGTGGTTATGCCAGACATGGGGACTCGAGTCCGAGACTCGGACTTGAGTCGCATGTAAGTCGCACAAAGACTTGTGACTTGCCGTGTAAGACTTGAGACTTCACTCGGACTTCGACTCGCGAGTCGTGAATAAAGTATTCAAGGAATTATCTACAGTCATGGAAAAAAAATATTAGATGACTCTTTCTTTAATTTCTTGTCCATTTAAAAGTCCGCTTTGACTTAATCTACATTAATCTGGACAAATATAATAACAACAAAAAAGGCTCATCATTAATTTTAATTTCAGAGCTGATTTCTGGCCATTTTGCATTGTTTTATTGACAGTGACAAAAATCAATTCCGTTCCTACATCACTAGCAATAACATTGTACTGACAAATACAGTGCTTTTAGTCATTGCATGGATTTTGTTCATTGTTTCCCCCAGGTGATAAACCTTTAGTGGAACAAGGCATTAAGATGAACAAGGAATTGAAGACAGTGGTCTTTCCATGACTGTATTTAATCATTAAACTGGAAAAATGGATGGAAAAATCGCAGGCAGAAGTAGTTTACTCCCTTATGGCGCGCTAAGGTTTGTAACGCATGCGTGCTGCCTCAAGTTTAGGTTTCATATCACAGTGACCATGGCGGCGGTAAGAAAGACTGGAGCGATTCCTTTTATCATTGCATTTGCTTAAAAAGACTTTGCGCAGACATCCAGCAGGCGGACGGCCACTTGTAAGGAGTGTGGCGTTAAGATAAATGATGCTGGATCAACAATGTCGAACTTTCTCGGGCACCTCAGAACACACAAGGATAGGTCAGTGGACAAAGGGAAACTGGGCTTGTGTGGGAAGATAACGTTACCGTTAGCAAACTAATTCAGCCATAGTCTGTTGGCTAGTTTTATGGTTCCCGTTCCCTGAAGTTACTGTTTTATTTCATACTTCAGGCCACTACGTTTAGTGGCAAGTAGCAGCCTGCGTGTATTTAACCTAAAGTTAATTCTATGCATGAATGGCTGTTTTAGTTTACACCAGACATGGGGACTCGAGTCGCACTTAAGTTGCACAAACAAAGACTTGTGACTTGACTTGGACTTGCGCATCAAGACTCGAGACTTGACTTGGACTTGGAAAAAGTGACCATCTCTGCGTTATTCTTAACAAACAGAACTGAACAATAACATTTACCAGTCAGTTATTGTCACTGACCTGTCAGTTGTCTGGAGGGTTGTCCTCCAGTGACTAAACAGACTAAACAGATAACCAAAGTCATCCATAGCGGAGGCGAACAAGAAAGAAGGTAAAAGCTTTTTATTCCAACACCTTGCTGAAAATGCCGTAGGCGATGGGGGCCAAGAAGGAAGAATCAAAGTGCATCTCAAAGCTTGAGGCCAAAGGCGAGCGAAGCAGCGCCCCAGTGTGGTCCCAATAAGGCAGAACAAAGATCAGAGGAGTCCTGCAGGTACAGACCTCCACAACCCGAGACGCATACAGAAAAAGACGGGTGCGTAGGTGGAGGAGAAAATCAGAATGGATGAGCCAACTGGGTGTAACTCACTTGACACCTGAGAGCAATAGATTATAAAAAATCTTTAAGGTTTCAAGTAAAAATTCATTTAAATACATTAACACAAATGAGTTGGACAGACATTCAATCAAGAGTCTGGTCTCAACCTTAGCTGCTGGAAGCTTACAGCAGCGCTTCGGCATTGTCTCAATCCAGGTGTCCATCTCAGCCATTAGAGTCAATCAAATATGAGCCTACGGTGGACAGTGAGTGGGCGGTGAGACTCAGACACTAAAGTTAGAGAGGGACGGCGAGCAAGCCGGAGAAGGAGAAGGAGAGAGAGAGAGAGTAGGCACAAGCAGAAGGAGAACAACAGCTTGATGGAGTAACAGCAGACACTTGTAGAGCGGCAGAGAGCCACCACTCCACAAAGCGAGTACTGAGGCTGTTAACAATGAAGGCGGCGAGGCACAAGAAGATGAGGTTCTGACACGGAGGACGCCATCAACAGCTTCTGCAGCTCATTACAGCCAGTCTTCTGATTATCTAAAAAGGGGCTGCTATCGAAGGAGAGACTAAGCAGGAGTCTCAGAGGAGCTGGCACAAAAGAAGGACGAAAGGATATGAAAGAATGAATAGATGAAGAAGAATGAAGAGAAATCCAGCAGAGTGATCAATGAACACTGGCGGGGAAAGTAAATGAGGGATATGGGTTCGCGCCTGCGCAATTGCGCAATGCTCCCATGTCCTCCGTGCATAGCAAATCTATGCAGCGCATAAGTTAAAATCCAAGCTGAAGTGTAAATAAAATAAACTAATAACAATTTGCTTTTTACCATTTTGTAATGCAACTCACTGACTGGCATGTGACAACAAGCGGTACTTTAATAAAACAATAACACCGTCCAGCCAATGATATGATGCGGTTTACACGTATTTACTTACGCAGCCAATCAATGACGTTAACAGCACTCAATGCCGCTGTTTTGCAGGTTAGCATGTAGCTAACGGTGCGGCTGAGTGTTGAGCATAGACTGTGGAGAAGGATAAACGCGGATAAATGCCTTGCCAACCCCTTATTATGGCGAACGGGCAGTGGCACATCCACTCACAAAGCCAAAGTAAAAAAGGAATTCTTTTAAGATGGAATGGCTGTCCGAGTATGTGTGGACAGAAGAACAAGGGGCGTTACTGGGTGATATATTTTAGTTTCGAGTGAGAAAGGGCTGCTCTGCAAAACATGCTGCGAAGCTAAAGTAACAAGCAAGTTTCCAGAGGGAAAAGTGTGGACTGATTGGACGTTGGACTACTTCAAGCGTCACATTCAGCAGAAAAGTCATTTGAATGCTGGTGGAATTGTACGAAGATGCAAGATGGGAGTGCGGATTGGTTGCTGTTGTCATTTGATTCATTGGAAGCCAATAAATTTGCTATGATCCCAGGTTTGATACTGATGTGTGTGGTCACAGCGTGCACATCTAATGTTGCTCACAGTGGTCCTTAGTTTGCTCAGGGAGGTTGCCTGTCTGCGCAGACATATGCAAAATTAGATTGAACATTGGTCGTAATGTACGTTTTCATTAAGTTTGTCAAAGTTTCGTCAAACTCTGCGAGTTCTGTGTTAACTCACCATGAATCATGGCACCACATCACTAAGTGAGCTGGATAAACACAAGGCTCTTCTCTAAGCTGAAGGGAAGGAAATCTTGCCCGCAGCAAAATCCTCCTGTGATCACGTTAATACCGAGCTCAACTTTGTCAATTCTAATTCCGAAGGCTGGAATAAAGGGAGTGAAGTGAGTGACACATTTCCAAAAACCCACACACTTTCCTGCTCCCTGCTCTTTTTCTCCACCAGTCTGCCATGAATAGATTTGGGGGTTGTCAGAAGAAGCGGGGGAGACGATGCATATTCTCATCACCCAGGTGTAATATAAACAGAGAGAGAGAGACAGAGACAGAGACAGAAAGGCATACAGTTGTTCTCAGATGTCACAAACTGAAGCAGGATCTTGAAATGTTTCACTATGTGGCAGAAAGAAACTGATGAAACACCAACTGACACACACACACACACACACACTCACAACCACTCCGTATCCTCACACACACCAGCCCTCACACTTGACTTCACTTAAACTTTATCGTCACCAGTGGGAAGAATATTCTCAGTGCTTCCGTAAATCAATAAAAAACCACGCTGCAGGAATAGATACAACACTACGGGCAAAAGCAAAGGCTTTAAGCCAGTGTGGAACTCGGTGGATATTGACCGGAGATATTGACCTTGTTAATTGTTGCGACACTGACTTAATGTGAAAAGGACAGTGTGAATGACTGGACTGCAGTCAGAGAAGGTGAATGAAAGAGACAGGGAGAATAAAGAGATCAGCGTTGAAAAGCACAGTGTGATATGTTCCTAAAGCATCAAGTGGGAAAATAAAAAAACCTGTTGGTGTGGAGTTAAAAGTTGACGTGTTGTCCTTGAAATGAAGCTTTAATATCTGCCTTTCTGCAGGTAAAATCACAGAAGCTGTTTTTTTTTTAACCTCCAAGGCTTGGGTGACCAGTCACACACAGCTACTACCTCGACAATTTACAATTTACAGCATTTATTTATGATATAAATGCTGTCTTAACATACAGCGCCATATTATTAGGCAGAGGGTCGATTATTATGCATAATAATCGACTCTCTGCCTAATAACATGGCGTTATGTATATAACATAACATGTGTTATATGTTATAATATATAATGTATTATAACATAATACTATATTGTATTATGTATTGTATTGTATAATGCATTATACATAATACTATAAGTATTGTATTGTATAATACTATACTGTA
Organism: Paraplagusia blochii; assembly: GCA_016785265.1. Classification (NCBI taxonomy): domain Eukaryota; kingdom Metazoa; phylum Chordata; class Actinopteri; order Pleuronectiformes; family Cynoglossidae; genus Paraplagusia; species Paraplagusia blochii. The sequence continues at coordinate 46,585 of JAFBJS010001604.1, forward strand.
TTACAACATATAACATATATTATAATGTTATAATATATAATGTTATATATGTTATAACATATAACATAAATATCATAAAATAAATATATATATATATATATATATATATATATATATAATGTTATTATGTAATAGCATGTCGTTTAATAGAGTATGATGGAAGAGACACCCATGGTTTGGGTGTCTCTTCCATCATACTCTATTAAAACCCCCTTGAATTTATTCTCAGCAGATTTATGATATTAATAGAATGATATTTTTTTTTCTTTTGGCTTGTCCCTTATTTAGGGGTTGACAGTTTGAATCAACATTTTCCATCTCACCCCGGTCCTCTGTATCTTCTACTCTGAATCCAACTACCTCCACGTCCTACCCTACTGCATCCATCAATCTCCTCTTTGTCTCCTAGATGGTAGATCCATCTCTAGGATCATTCTTCTACCAATGTATCCACTGTCCCTCCTCTGAACATGTCCAAACCGTCTTGGCTTCCCAAGCGTTGTCTCCAAACCTTCCTGTCTGTGTTCCATCCATCAAATCACAGGCCTGATTCTGTCCATTTTTGTCTCTCCTAAAAATAATAAGGATACAGAATTATTAGCAAATTATTAAATACTAGTAAAATGTTTCTAATTGACTTTTTAAAAGACCTAATTGACATTTTCATTTTCTTTTGTGTATCTGTTCAGCAAGGACAGTAGTGCTGCTTATCATGTTAACTGCCTAAAGAATAAGTTAAGTAAGGTATTATTTTTCTTGTATTTATTACGCACTAATTTCACATCATTTATATTTTTATATTTTCCACCGCTATTAAGATATATAAAAAGATGTTCTAAAATAGTTAATGTGATTTTTATGCGCTCTACAGAAAGAATAATTGTGTCATAAACACTTATTTTGACTTGCACAGATCCATTTAGTTATGGTACTTTTATTGCAATAATGAAATGAAAAGAAATTACTTCTAAAGTTTGATTAAAGTGGTGACTGAAAGAAGTTCAATTAAAAAAGGAATGAGAGAGCATAAAGTTCAGGTGAGTTGGAGAACAAAAGAGAACACAGTTAGAACCTTGGAGGATCGAGTGACAAAAACAGTCATGATCAAAATTGTAAGACCCGTTGAAAAATTGCCAGAATTAACATTTTGTACTTTTGGTTCCTAAAAATGTTCTAAGTAGTGCTTCAAATGCAAAAAGAAGAAATTGGAGTGAGACAAAGTAAATTGAGTAAATCGATAAACGGAAGTTTAACGCCACATCTAAAAAAAAAAAAGTGGTACAGTATATAAAAATGCAATTTTCAAAATTTGACTCAATTATGAGTTGCTACTCCATTCTTGGTTATCAACTCAAAAATTTGTTTCGGAATGCTTAATGCTAGTGTGAGGAGCAATGTTCCCTCTAATTTTTCATATGTCTGCGCAGACAGGCAACCTGCCTGAGCAAACTAAGGACCACTGAGAGCAACATTAGATATACACGCTGTGACCACACACACGAACCAGTATCAAACCACGGATCGTAGCAAGTTTAATGGCTTTAAAAGAATCAAATGACAACAGCAACTAATCCACACTCCCATCTTGCGTCTTTTCTGCTGATTGTGACGCTTGAAGTAGTCCAACGTGCAATCAGTGCACACTTTTCCCTCTGAAAACTTGCTTGTTACTTTAGCTTCGCAGCATGTTTTGTAGAGCAACCCTTTCTCAGTCGAAATGAAAAAAATCTCACCCAGTAACACCTCTTGTTCTTCTGTTCGCACATACTCAGACAGCACAATTCCATCTTAAAAGAACCGCAATTCTTTTTTACTTTGGCTTTGTGAGTGGATGTGCCACTGCCTGTTCCTTTCACCAATAAGGGGTTAGTGCAACGTTGATCCGCGTTTATCTCCACCGTCTATTTACATTCAGCCGCACCATTAGCTACATGCTAACCTACAAAACAGCGGCACTTAGGCATAGAGCGCTGTTAATGACATTGATTGGCTGCGTATGTAAACACGTGTAAACCGCATCATATCATTGGCTGGACAGTGTGAGTTATTGTTTTACTAAAGTACCGCCTGTTGTCACACGCCAGTCAGTGAGTTGCATTACAAAAAAAACTAATTCTTATTTGTTTATTTTATAGCGCGGAGGACATGGGAGCAGTGCACAATTGCGCAGGCGCGCAGCTTATAGGGAAACGTTGCTGAGGAGGTTAGTGGGATGTTTAACTTGATTTAGATCAGGGAAACATGCAGGATCCCTCAAAAATGTATTGTTACTTATGTAGAAAAAGTCCTTTTTTTCAGGACGCCATGAACTGCAGCGTTGTTGAAAAACCCAGTCATTACCACACACACAATTTCCCAACGTCTTAAAATTTTGTCCACAGTTTTATTTCTAATGTAATGTTTTTCTCTTTTGTCAGTATTGTTGATAAAGTCCATTATGTCTCACATCCATTTTTTTAATGAAAAAAAAAATCATCAACCCTTTGTTATTATTTAGTTCCTTGTTTCAAAGTCTACAGAATGAGAACGTGATAAAAACCGAGAACAAAGCATACTTCTGTGACAAAGATTTACAACTTTGACTTCAGAAATTCATCGGCAAACATTTTTAAAATCCTCCATCTGCTCCCTTCTTCCTGCGTCTTCATCTTTAAGCTGTTTTTACACTGACCTCGTCACTCCCCGTCCTTCTACAGTAAATCAGAGCTTATTTTCTTTAACGTCATCACTCTTCCTTCTGCCTCCCTCACCTTCCAACCTTTGCTCTGTCTCCAACCAAGATTCATGGTCTCTCCTCTATGTTTGTAAAAACAATCGTCCAAAATGTATTAAATCAGCGCAGAGTTCCCGTTCCAGCCACAGGAGGGAGGGATTGCTGGTACGGTATCTTGTCAGCAATCTGAGGACAGCCTGCGGCCAAGTGGATAAAGACCTGTAAATCAGGGGATTGCTGGTTCAAATTCCAGCCCTGGCAGGATTGTGGCTCGTTGAGAAAGCTCCAAAACTCCTCCTGATACATGAGTGCACTCAAATTTTTCATTTCAGAAACTAATCTCCTCTCAGGGCAGAGGTTGCCAAACTTTTTCTGCAGCACCCTCTCTTCATAGATAAAACTATTCTGGAGCTTCCCTTACCTCCCCAAGGCCCTACCTCCACTATTCACAGGTTAGAAAAAAATTGGTGTTTTTTTGTAAAAAAGATTGAATCTATCTTGAATGTTCTCGCTAAACCGGAAGTGAAACTTATGCAGCATTTTGTAAACAGAGCTGTGATTGGCTACTAAATATAGAACTTTGTCGGAGTAATTATTTTTTGGGATCTGCTTTTGCGAAATTGTCATCTGCAAGTTTTGCTAACACGGTTGACACGACCCACTGGGGAACTTTAGCAGGTCCAACTAGACATAGCACTTTACGAAGCCTGCAGTCGCAACCACTCACCCCTGTAGCTGACAGACAGGTTCATTCAGAGGTAGGTCTACTTACTTTAAACTTTCAATTTATTTATTTTCGCCGATGTTTGTTTATCAAATAGGATATGCAAGGCCAACGCATCTGAGTAGGGTATAAGTAGTAAATTGATGTTGACATTTTCAACTCGAGTTGGTAAAATTAAAGCTTCATATGAACTACAAATACGTCATAAATTTTTTGTGAGTATTCAATAAAGTTGATTGTTTCATTGAATGTTTTTGAATTTTATTGATATTTTTGTAACATTAATTTCAGGATAATACTGCCTTAATTGCTTTAAAAATGGTTGTAAAAATACATAAAAACCTTCAGCTTCAGCTTCCCCCACCAGGCTTTCGCCCTAGACCCGACTTGGCGCCGCTGGCCCCCAAAACACCCAAACATTTAGACTTAGACTTAGACTTACTTTATTGATCCACATGGGAAATTGTTTTGGCACAGCAGCACGTTGAATCATTGCAGATACAATGAAATAAATAAGATTAAATTAAATAAAGTATAATTTGAATAAGTAGAAATACAAAAGGAGAGTTAAAAAGAAAATTTGAAAATTCTAACAGAAGATAAAAGATTAAGAACAATACAATCAAACTCAATAAGAGGAATAAAATTCCTAAATATATATACAATTTCAGCTGAAATCAAAATATATGAAATCAATATATATAATATATAAACAATTGTAAAACTAATCTGCCTGGTCTCCATCAATATGGTCCCTGGGGGGTTCCACCCCCTACATTGAGAACCAAGGCCTTAAGGGATTAATGAAATACTAAGCATTTAAGTGAATTTAAGTGAAGGTGGTAGAAGTTGTTTAAAGAAAAAAAAAAAGAACCAGTGAAGACCCAGTGAACTGACTTTTTATTCAATAATAGTGATGGACGCCACATACTTACTGGTCACTAAGTACACCTTGCTGGTACAAGATTTGACCCCGGCCAGAACAGACCTAATTCCTTGTAGCATAGATTCAACAAGGTGCTGGAAACTCACTAGGGTTCAAGAAACCTGTCTGAGATGCTTCAAGCTTTATGACATGGAGTGTTATCCTGCTGGAAGTAGCCATCAGATAATGGGTTCTGTGGTCATAAAGAGATGGACATGGTCAGCTTACAATACTCAGGTAGGATGTGATGTTGCAACGATGCTCAGGTGGTACTAAGATGCCCTAGGTGTGCCAAGAAAATATCCCCCACACCATTAGCCCCCACGCCCCCACCGCTAGCCTGAATCGTTGATACAAGGCGGGATGGATCCATCTTTTTACGTTGTTGGCGGAAAATTCTGACCCTACCATCCGAGTGTTGCAGCAATATAAAAAATATCAGACCAGGCAAGGTTGTAAAATTTCAGTCTCCTGTGGGATAGACATGCCAGTAACAGTACTCAGGTAGGATGTGGTGTTGCAACGATGCTCAGTTGGTACTAAGATGCCCCAAGTGTGCCAAGAAGTGGCCAAAGTTTGCCAAAAAATTCCCCCACACCATTACACTACTTTCACCAGTGCAGGATGGGTCCATCTTTTTATGCTATTGGCGCCAAATTCTGACGCTACCCTCCGAGTGTTGCAGCTGAAATCAAGACTCATCAGACTAGAAGATGTTGTCCAACTTTAGTGAGTGTGTGTAAATTGTACCTTGAGTTTCTTCAGCTGACAGGAGTGCCACCTGGTGTCGTCTTCGGCTGCTGTAGCCCATCTGCCCCAAAGTTCAACGTGCTGTGTGTTAAGAGATGCTCTTCTGCATACCTCGGTTGTAATGAGTGCTTAATTGAGTTACTGAAATACTCAGACCAGCCCGTCTGGCACCAACAAACATGCCATGTTCAAACCCTCTTAATACATCTTTCTCCCCTATTCTGATGCTTGGCTTGACCTGCAACAGAATGTCTTGATCATGTCTCCAATATGCATTAAATTGCCGCCATATGATTGGCTGCTTAGAAATTTGCATGCACAAGCAATTGGACAGGTTTGCCTAATAAAGTGGCATTACTGACTCGATAAATGTATGTGGGTGCCCATAGTGCGCTACAATTTTTTTTTCTTACGCCCTTCCTAGCAAGAAGAAAACAATTTGCGCCACCACCCCACCACCCACTTTGCCGCAACTATAAATGATAGCATATGTCTATAAAATAGTTATAAGTACACCTCTGCATAACATTGTATCCTTGTTAACATAAAGAAAACAAAAATAAAGAGATATAGTTCAACTGGCTGCGCACAATGGCCAATGAAGCGTTACTGCCAACTACTGGAGTGGATGTGCAATTACACTTTATTGTACTATGGCGGAAATAAAAAAGCATTATCCACAGGGTCACACGCACTCATTACAACTTCAGCATTGCAATGCACCGCCCCAGGGGGGCCCGCCCCACTATTTGAGAAGCACTGCCATAGTGAGTGAGAGGCTCACATCTTATTGGCAGAAGTCAGAGGGAGTAAGTGACCAAACTATAACACAAGTATGTCAGTTTCAAACACCGCTGTGGCAATCTATAAGTGATATAACGCAATTGTCCTTAAATGTCAAGCAGTGGTCACATTCAGTACTGGCAGCGTGGAGTCAAAGCGACGAGGCACAGCAAAAGACAAAGCTTTAGTACGAGAGAGAAAGAAAGGTCAGAGAAGCCGAAAGAGAGAAAGAAAGAAAAGGTCTAAATAGCACGCTCAGTGGGAAGACATTGGCCACGGAAAAGAAAAGCAATAGTGCAGCAGAGAGCTCCTGTGGAGACGAAGGGTGTTTTGAAAAGAGGGTGAAGGGAATGATTGAGACGTGAAGATCGGGGCTTAATCATTCCCCACTCAATGTCCACCTCAATCTCAGGTCTTGATAGTATAGAAATCCCTCTGGTCATCCATGTCTGATGACAAATGCTGGACTTAGAAGAGAACACACTGTCAAACACACTTTATCTCTTGTGCCTTACAAGCAGTAAAGTCAGGCCAAAAAACCCAGCAACATGATGGATATCCCCATTGTTAATATTCTGGAAAGTAAAAACAGACACAACACATTTGTTTGGATGCACCTGGGAATCTTAAACCCAATGTTGTAACTCACGCTTCTGAGTCATTTCTGTGATTTCTGTGTCAACCGTGAGACGAAGCTGAGGGCACAGGAATCCACACAAATACGTTCAGAAAAGCGTGAGGTTCAAAAAGAGTTCAGGCGCCAGGTAAAACAGAAGTCACACTAGTTTTAACAAGCAGGTAGGATATGTTACTTCCTCTGCAGTCTTGCCTGACTTTCCACTATGCTCTTGCTTATCTTTTGATTCCCAGTCAAAAGTAAATCCAACCCATTCCTGAGGACTTCCTCAGAGATGACCATGACATAGGGGCGTTGCATTGGATCTGCATTGGAGCAATCTGGTCTGTATTATTGTACAAAGGCATGCACTGACATTTGAACGGACATGTTTTCAATGCTATGGTCTACTTTCTGGTACTTCCTTTAGCTTTCTTATCTGCACACAAAGCAGCGATGTGCACCAGTAGCAATATAAGGATTTAGATTCAAGGATGTTGCTGCGTATTTGACTGTGGGAAGTCCCCTGATTTTCTTCCCATGGAAGCGTATAAATTGCAGTAGTTCTGCTGAAAGGACACCCACATTGTTAATGGATGCATGATTTTGGCATTTCTATTTCTTTGAGTGCAGACATTGAGTGCAGGCCAGCACTGATGCACAAATACCGCTTAAACACATTCATTCATTCTTGTCCGTAAATGAATAAAAGATGTCAGAGAAACAAAATCATGAGGTAATGTTGACAATACATATCAACTGAAAAGGGATGGAGATTTTAACTGAGCCAAGATAGAACTAAACCTGTACATTATTTGTTTGGTGTCTAATTTCAAGTTCGCAGTTCAGCTTGCGCCACCCAAATCACATTGGACTATATTGTGAGGCTTCCTAATACCGTTTTCTTATTAAATTTGGAATTGAATACTGAAGTAGTTAATTCAGGATTTGATCCCATATTAGCTAACCTGCATTCAATTCACTTTGCATTCACATTCAGTTTAATTTGGTATTCGCTGCGCATTCAATAACCGCTTTGCATTCACACACAATAAGAAAGCGGGTATCGAATGTGCAGCGAATACCAAATTAAACTGAATGTGAATGCAAAGTGAATCAAATGCGGGTTAGTTAATACGGGATCGAATCCCGAATTACCTACATCGGGATTCGATCCCGAATTGAATGAGAAAACGGCAATAGATGGCTTCCTTTACCCCTCTCTCAATCCCTCTGTCTTCTCTGGCCAGGATATAGACATTCTAAGCCACAAAACGGTGTGAATGATGAACAGTGGATTCCTATCCTGATGAGCTGGATCCTCTGTTGCATATGTTTTTACAGTGGTTGTTTGATTTCATCAATGCAGAGGTCAAAGCAGTCCTCTTTGCACTGTCTATGTACAAAATGTTTCTGGTGAGGTGAGGAACAGTTTTTGTGTCAGAGTGAAAGTGGGTTCAATAAAGATTGGGAGTTGTTGGTTTGAGATTCTTTTTTAAGAGGTCCTCTGCAACATAGGGAATGACAATGTTATGTTGGCTTTGGAAGGCCCAAGGTTCTGGTTTTAAGTTTTTAAGCCCCTCTGATGTGGGCCTGTTTTTTTTTCATTAATACCATTCCAATAGCATCTGTAATGTGAAAATGTATCTTCACTCCTAATATGCTAATAGAAAAATTGAGGACTTTAGACATTTGTAAAGGAAAGTATAAAAGCTTCATCTCCCGTCGACTGGCTTAAATTCCAGCTTGAGGAGAAGTCCTACCTCCTGCAGTGTTCAGGGACTGAGGGATGTTTGACAGCATGTAATCTGTCCTCTTACAGATGTAAAAAAGAAAAAAAAAATCATAGGACATGACAACTTGAGCTTTGGCTCACAAAAGCTTCATGATTTAATTTTAAGAATATTAAAACAAGTCTTTTCACTGCTCAAAAGTAGAATTGATCGTTGATCACTGAGAGAAAGACAACAATGTATCTCTCATAATTAGTTTGAACAGCATTCAAAACAATGTTTTTTTGGGGGGTTTTTTTGGGTTCCATTTGTCAATTATGGCTTGTTTCCTGATTTGTTGATGCGACAATGTCAAACAATGACTGTTATTTTTCTTCATTTTATTACTACTGCCAAACACAACAGCTTTGAGAAAAGATCTAAATTAAAACAACGCTTGACAGGTTCTACGTTAAAACTTTACGTATTTTATGATCACATTTCCAAACCATCTGTCTAAGAATGTTTTGGCTCACCATGGCATCATCTCCTTTTCTATTCAGAAATGACATTGTCATTGGGCCTAGTTTTTATCATGAATAGCAGTTATTAATTCAATCCTTTTCTTTTGGTTTGTCCCTTATTTAGGGGGTGCCAGAGTGAATCGAGGTTTTCCATCTCCCCCTGTTCTCTCTGTCTTCTACTCTGACCCCAGCTACTCTCATCTCCTCCCTCCATGCCAAGGCCAGAACAGGATGGGCTAAAGGGGCTGCAGCCCTTGGTCTTGGTCTACCTGGGGGACCTCAGGTATCAAATGAAGTGACTAAAATTAATGCAAGTCTACTTATACTGACTTTACTCTATTTCAAGTAGAATACAAACTAGCAAAAATGTTGAGTCAGAGGAAACAGAAGAGCATGGCCACAAAGCAAGCAACAAAATGTGAAAAAGTGCCAGAATTATTAGAGAAGACGCCTAAGCTAATATTTGCAGAGCTAGTCGGCCTGCTGCGGCGGCTACAAGCGATGATGCGATTACTAGCGATGCACGGCAACCGATGGCCCCATTAGCAGGTCTGTAATCTCTTCTGAAGAAGCAAAGTGATGGTGATGGAGAAGAACCAGCAGCGGCAATGCAATATTACAAGTGTGCAATAAATAAACCTTAGGAGCTTGTTGATTGCAAAGCAGGGGCAGCAACTCATATATCAACCGTTGTTGCATGTTGGGGAGGTGTTAACGGAAATGTGTGCCCACTTGGTGAGAAAGGTAATAATGGTACCCACACTTTGTCGACATAAAGATGCCAATTTTTGGCATCTGAAGGGACTTATAAGGACATATTGCCAATTTGTCCATTTTTAGTGCAGGTGTCAGTCCACCTACTGTGATCGCGCCCAATATGAAGTCATTCATCCTGGTAATCGAACCCCAGGCCTCAGAAAGTGTTAATCTGGCCCTGTTCACTGAATCTATCAATCTCCTCTTTGTCTCCTACCTGGTAGCTCCATCTCTAGGATCATTCTTCTACCAATGTATGCACTGTCCGTCTTCAGAACATGTCCAAACATTCTCAATCTGTCTTCCCTAGCTTTTTCTCCAAACCTTCCTGTCTGTGTTGTCTGTATAGGTTATTACGGTATACATAATTACCTTGGCCTGGAGATCGGGGCAAAAAGTAATAATTTTTACACGTGGCTACGATAAGTGATTATCACCGAAACCAAACATGTTTCAAATCCTGCCGATTTACCCCCAATTTCCCCTTGCACCACCATACCGTACTGCATATGCACAAACAGGTAAACAACAGGAAGCAGCGTGGCAGAACTAACAGACCAGACTGACCACATCTTTCAAGACTTTTCATGGTCCAAGCACATCGTCGTCGTCACCTTTTATTTCACGTGTCATAGAATGGCAAGACTTGCCAGGGAAATGAGTTTTTTTTTGAAAGAATTTGCTTCTGTGACTATAAAAAAAATTCATACAGCATACACTTGGCTTTAAGGTTATACGCCCACATGCATTTACTTTGAAAATAGATTTATTTTACAGACTATGATAAAATATAATTTTCTCAGGAGTTCACTATTGCAAAGGTCAATGGACCCCAACCACTGGGCCGGGGACTGGTACCGGTCCATGGGTGAATTGGTGCTGATCTGCAGAGAAATAATGTTTCATTTTGGCCCCATCTGACTATTACTTCCACTTGATCCATACCCATATCAACAAAAGAACTGAACAATAAAATGGCTAGGATTCCATCATCAATAATGCAACTATATTGGATTAGGAAATATTTTCTCAGTGAAGACAGCAACAATAATGAACTCAATTATGAACTTATTGTGCCCAAGGACAGTCAATTCGAGTAGGAAGATTTTATAGGTAGGAAAATATTTCAGAACACCGGTCAGTGAAAATATTATGAGACATTAAACTGGTTGGTGGCGCAAAAAGGGTTGGTGAACACTGGCAAAAGTGAAAGATAGTTGTGTTCTTAAAACAGCTAACCTCTCATCAAAGAGCCCTCTTCAGTTCGGAAACTAAAGAGTCCCTAGAACTGAAGAACCCTCTTGGATGAGAGGTGAGCAGCCTTCAAGAAACCTACTATGTCCAGCAGCCATCAAATATTTTTAGATTTACTAGGTTACTTGTTCAACTGTTTTCTCATTGGTCAGTTGACTTTGGTCAGTGCCTACTCAGAAAGGTGGAAATATTAAAGCCACAGCCGCATATTTGCCAATGGGTTATTACTGGCCACTAGATAATTTCAGCCAAAGAACCCTGAATCATATTAGTGCCAGTGACTCAGCAATGAGTGTTTCTGTACACAGGACTTTGTTGGTTTCACCTCTCACTGCTTAGGTTGGACAGTGTGTGATAGCAACAAAAGAAAGAGAGAGAGACCGGAAGCAAGAGAGACAGGGAGGGGGGGAGAGAGATAAATGGGTGTGAGTTTATGATATGGTTTCATTGTATGACCCAGAAAAACTAAAAAAAAAAGTCTTTCTCACGTCCTTGACCAAGTTTACTTGGACACTGTGATGAAGTTACCAAAAACCCTCAAGGACACGGGAAAGACAGGAACAGGAAGTATCTGGGACTTTCCACCTGATTCATTTACTTCTCTAAGTTGCACTCATGAGGACATAATTTTTATTTTTTTTTGTTTTGTTTTGTGACCTTCTATGTGATCTGCTGGAATGACTCCATACTTTTGTGTTTTATGTGTTTTTATGTGTTTCACTTTTTTCCCTCCAGCAACTCTACGGTCACAGTACTCAGATCATTAAGATGAATATTTAGCTCAGTGAGTCAGAGGGGAGACCATTTTACCTGCAGAGCACTTGAGAAAATTATTTTCCACAAATCACATCATCTTTGCAAGCAGCATCTAATTACAAAGGCAAAAAATGACCCATTTGGTTCCACAATACAAGACATACAGTTTATATACATATATATATATATACACATATATGTGTGTGTGTGTGTATATATTTGTATACATGTACGTATATATATATATCTATATTTTTACACATAAAAATATAAATAATGACTCTGTGAACATGTAACATGCAAAGCTCACAGTTTACTCCCGAACCTTTTAAAAGCTCTTCTTTCTTGGGTTAGGACAAACTTTCCACAAAATGAGTATTTTGTAAATATACAAAAAATTTAAATATGTATGGGTTTGGGCTAGCATGTGTGTGTATTTCCTTATATATGGATAACAAATATGGACATGCTAAATATGCCTATATCTGTCTTTGTGTATTTGTATATCGATGTACCTATGTTTATGGGTGTGTTTGTATGGCTCAGTGTATATTTATGTATATATATATATATAAATATATATATGCAGTATATATATATGTATGTATATACATATGTATGCATATGTGGTACACAAGTGTGTATACTTATACATAGTGTATACACTAGGATAGATAATAATGAGAAAACAATACAAACTAAAGCCAGCAGCAATATTGAAAAGTTAAATATATTATCAATAATAACTATCATTGCAATTACTCAACAACACCACGCATTAGTCTGTCAAATCTACTACTCACCTATTGACCAACTAACATCCACTGTGCACTGTTCAGTTCTCATATATTAAAATTTTACTCATAACTGTACCTGTCAATGCAGGTTGTCAGTCATCCAGGTCATGGTCAAGGTAAAAGAGTTTAGTTAGGCAACTGTATATACGAATATATATGTGAGGAAAATATTCATTCATATTCATATATATATATATATATACATACATACATATATTTACATATATATATATATATATATAAATAGAAATAAAAATTGTGAAATACTGGTAATACAGCTCCCGGTATGATTTGTGAGAAAATTCAATGCTGTCTTCTCCTCTTTGGAGGAAACCTATGCAATCTCTGCTTGTCAGGTAGGCATCCACTCATTTCAGGTCTTTCCATTTCTCTGTGTTTCTTTGCCACACCAATCTCCTTTCTGTCGAGCCCTAAATGGCTCAGTCCTCTTGCATCTCTCCTTTCAATTTCCTTCCCTCCTTCTTTTTCCTGTCTTCCTCTGCCTCTCTCCCAGCTGGCACTTGGCCTCTGCCCAGGTCGGCGCTTTGCCCCAGAGGATCGTGACAGTCTGCATCACCGTTTGTACTAGTATTGATGGACAGCCATGGGTTTAATCTTTGTAATGTTCTTTTTATTTAGAAAATAGGGAAGCATGGAAATATGAGTGCATGGACAAAGCCAGGGCAAAAACACAACAGCAAACACTTTGACCAAACCGTTTTACATTTTTGAACAGGCAAAAACATTCGCTATCTGAAATGCTGTAAGAAAAAAAAAAATGTTTGGTACTCATGATTGTCCTCGGAGGACACAACATTGTGAATACTAAAAATATATATATATTTTTGAGATGAGACAAAGATATAGAGAATTGACGAAGGCCTTAAAACACTCAGGAGAAACAGTTTTTAAGGCTCATAACCTAGATGGACTAAGTAAATGCATTGAAGACATTGGAACTTCCATCCATTCATCTTTGTCCACTTATTGCTTACCTGGTCAAGGGGGCAGCAGGTTCTATGAATGTAATGTAAATCACAGGACACCATAACGGCCCTTGCTAACCCTCCACCAAATGGTGAGACCATTTTAAGAAGCCAACCAACATAAGTGGGATTCAAACTTGTCCAGGAAGTAAATCCTTGACTGCCACTGACAGCTTTCTTCTAATATTTGCATGGGTGAAACAACGAGCCCATGCATGAACTGCAGCTTTGATAGTTCAATAAAATCAGGAAATTATATTGACATCAACAGCGTATACTGAAATTACAATAAAAGCCAACATCTACAGTACGTCCTCCAAATGGTTGAGATGATTAAAGCGAGATGTGGGACACAAATATATGCTCCATCACCTACAGAGTAAATATAATAGCTAATATGTTCGCGAATCGCTGATGTATGTATCACAGAGAAGTAATGAGGACTAATGTGGACAACTTCCCACAACAATATTGTGACTACGAGGCTGACTTTCAACACTGCAGAGAACAATTGCGACTACATTGGAGAGGTTTTGACACAGCAGATAAACATTACAATTGCAAAGTGAGTGAATTACTTAAATGTTTCTACGACAACACTGATGATAAAGGATTAATCTACTGCATTATACACCCATGACTAGTGATGGGTCCAGCAACACTGATCCATCTCATCATTGAATTATGGCGCAGCCTCCAGGAAAAAGAAAGTTTGCGCCATTTTGATCTTATATCAAATAAAAAAACTAACTTCAAGATGTATTTTTGAGTAATGATAAAAAAAAAACAGTCCACGAGTATCCTTATTCACAACACATTCACTTTCATTTACATGTTATATGTTCACATTATTCATTGATTGTATGTGAAAATATTATAGAAGTATAAGTAGTAGTATTATAAATGTGAATGTCATGTACATTATTGTATATAGTAGGTCGTCATAGGAGTGTCAGAGTCTGTCAACAAGGTTGCCTGTAGGGATTTATATGGTCCAGCAGGTGTCAGTATTCAGTGACACAGTTCCGACACAGTATCGATACAGTTTTGCAATGTGTCGAATCGATTCACGAAGCCGAATCGACCCATCACTACCCATATATGTCCTCAATGCAAACATGTTTCTGAGTACAAACACCAGTTGGGACTTTATGTAGTATATATTTCTAATATAAACTCATATATATTTCTCTAGTTTCTAACACTACTTATATTAACCTATATATATGTATATGTATATATATATATATATATATATGTATATGCACACACACATCATATAGGGGTGTAACAGTACATTTACTCACACACACACACACACACACACACACACACACACAAGTATGTATTACCTCCTGCATAAGTTCAAATCCTGGGGTTAGGTGGTTGACTTCCAGTGGCCTTGCCACCTGCTTGTACGGTTTAGTGCAATCTCATTTGGGTGGCAGTTGTGGAGACTGCTGTGCGGCAACTTGGTAACAAATGACTGGATGAAGACAGAGGATGGATAGATTGGTGCAGTGGAAATTGGTTGGTGTTCATAGAGACTGATGCCCTTGCAACAGATATGTTGATTTAATAACCATCAGTGCAATTCAATCATCTTCATTTCTGGTGCCAGGTCACAGGGGCAGCAGTCTCAATGTTCTCCATCCAAATCACACTGCTCCATAAGTTATGTGGGTAAGGACGGTGCTGTGATGAGAGGAGCTCAGTGGCAACCTGGCCCAAATGTGTGTCACTTTTCATAATATGTATTTTTTGTGACAAAAGGTCATGAGCTAAACTAAATGTCACCTTAGTGTGGCAGGTTTTTAGCTATAGCACCAAGAAAAGAGGAAGGAAAAAGATTTAATGTCAGCGCTAATGTGGCAGAGTGCCCCACGAGGCTTACCTTCTGCTGCTGGTCATCCTCCATCTTCTGATGGTACAATGAGTCACGCGATCTGGAAGACGGCCACCTGCGTTTTGGCCTTTGCTTCCTCCATCATGTCACCGTCTCCACTTTCCCCTTGGATTAAAGACTGTCGTTAACCTACAAATTATGATAAAAATAGCAACAGGATCCAGACGGTTTTTACAGTGTTTAAAACCCAAAGTAAATCACAGTAAAAAAAAAATGTCCTTATTAAAGAATAAGGGCCGGGTTATTAGCCTTTACATTTGGTGGTAAAACATCCAGACAAGGCTGTGCTGGTGCTTTGACAAGTGAAATTAAAGGACAAGAAAGAACAATGGTCGTAGTATAGTAGATGATTATATGGGAAACCCTGATAGATTATAATAACACTGCTTGTAAAGCCTACAGAGCCCAGTCCTCTACAAAATGACAAATTTACCTTTTTGCAAAGCGGCTTATTTAATGGGGAGGCCAATAAAGAAGAAAGCTATCAAACTTTGAAATTACAAAACAGTCACAACTAAATCAGGCATTGTGAAAAAGAGCTACAAAAACCCGATGTGAAATGAGGTCTGGTCGAGAGCCTTGCAAATGTAATTAAAGTCAGGTCATGTTTAATGGGCAAGAAAATGAAAGGCTTGTGGTGTGGAAAGCTGAAAACACGTCCTGTTGCTCTGGAGCCACGTTCAGGCTCCTGCATTTGTTCCCTTTACTCTTATTTAGAATCCGCCATACCAGAGAATGTTCACAAGTCACTTTTTCCAAGTCCAAGTCAAGTCTCAAGTCTTTATGCGCGAGTCCAAGTTAAGTCACAAGTCTTTGTTTGTGAGACTTGAGTGCGACTCGAGTCCGAGTCTCAGACTTGAGTCCCCATGTCTGGTGTAAACTAAAACAGCCATTCATGCATGGAATTAACGCTAGGCTCAATACATGCAGGCTGCTACTTGCCACTAAACGTAGTGGCCTGACGTATAAAATAAAACGGTAACGTCAGGGGAGGGGAACTATAAAACTAGCCAACAGACTATAACTGTGGTTGAATTAGGTTGCTAACGGTAACGTTATCTTCCCACACAAGCTCACTTTCCCTTTGCCCACTGACCTATCCTCGTGTGTTCTGAGGTGCCTGAGAAAGTTGTTGATTCATTGATCCATTTATCTTAACACCACACTTCTTGCAAGTAGCCGTCCGCTTACTGGACGTCTGCGCAATGCAATGACAAAAGAAATCACTCCAGTCTGGCTTACCGCCGCCTGTGATATGAAACCTAAACTTGAGGCAGCACGCATGCGTTACAAACGTTAGTGCGCCATAAGGGAGTAAATTACTTCTGCCTGCAATTTTTCCATAGTGCATAGTTAAATGATAAAATAGATAATTCCTTGATTATGGACATAATTCACAACTCACGAATCATAACACCGAAGTCCGCGTCAAGTCTCGAATCTTGCACGGCAAGTCAAGTCACAAGTCTTTGTTTGTGCAATTTAAGTGCGACTTGAGTCCGAGTCTCAGACACAAGTCCCCATGTCTGCACCACACTCACAAACCCAGTCAGTCACGAACGCAGCAATCTTTTAGTGTTATTCTAATGGCAATACGAGAAACTGGTGGTCCTCGTTCAGTAGGACGTCTGTGTGGTTTCACACGTGAGGTGTCGGTGTTTGCCCTCAGCAGCATGACTCCGAGGCAGGAATAGAAAAGCATGCAAAGTCTGAATGGGAGTGACTGGGTGAGTCAGTGAGTTTAGATGCTTAATTGGTGTAGCAGCAGCTCCCTGGGCTGCCGCAGTGATAAGGGTCCTGGTAGCAGCTTTTGGTCAGAGGGTCAGAGCTCCCTGTCACCCAGAGAATAGTGATTAGCTCTGGGTAATGGTGCCTGCCAGCCCAATTAGTGGCTTTACATGTGACCACTACCGCTCACCCACTAATTACAGACACGCTGTGAGTGTGTGTGAGCGGATATCATGACGTTGAGGTGTTTTGTGACCGACAACACAGGAGTGTGTATGCATGTGAGTGTGTGAGCTGGTCTTTCAAGTCCGAATGAAGAAATAATAACAATAATAAATAGAAACCTGCACGCACATGTTCATGTGTGTCTGTTCACACCTTCCATAACCCCAACATCCACCCCGTCACTTCTAATTAGAGCCAGCCTTAGCTCACGGTTACTGCATCACCTACCATACCAGACTTCATTTGCTCGACACCAAGCGTCAATCAGCCATTAATGCCCTCATTCATGGCTGGACATGACCCACCGTCCTCTGTTTAATACTGAGGAGCTGCTGAGAGCCACAGAGGGAGAATAATC
This sequence comes from Paraplagusia blochii, assembly GCA_016785265.1. Taxonomy (NCBI): domain Eukaryota; kingdom Metazoa; phylum Chordata; class Actinopteri; order Pleuronectiformes; family Cynoglossidae; genus Paraplagusia; species Paraplagusia blochii. Next base: position 64,098 of record JAFBJS010001604.1, read on the forward strand.
TCTGAAGGATCTGACAGTTGCCGTATTTCAATTTGCTCACATTTGCCTCAATGAGGTGAAACCAAATGTCCAAATAGCACGTGCATCCGTCTTCTTCTGCTCGTTCATTACCAGATGAACAGCGGCAGCCGGCGTCACCCAAATCACACTGCACCATAGTGTGAGCCTTCCTGTGGATGCTTAGCCCACTGAAGGTTACACTATATTACCAAAAATATTTGCTCACCTGCCTTGCCTTGAACTCTACTACTATGAAGTGCCATCCCATTGTTAACCCATAGAGTTCATTACGATGCCCGTCCACCTTCTTGGTAAGGCTGTCCACAAGGTTGAGGAGTGTGTCAATATGAATTTTTGACCATTCTTCAAAAAGTGCAAAGTGGTGAGGTCACATATATTGATGGGTTGATGAGGCGTCGTAAAGCGTTTTGACACATTGCATAACTGTATCGATACTGTGTTGAAACTGTGTCACTGAATAGTGACACCTGCTGGACCTTATAAATCCCTACAGGCAACCTTGTTGACAGACTCAACTGACACGCCTATGACGACCTAGTATATACAATAATACAATTTCAGCCATTGTACTTTTTTGAAATACTTTCATATTTTCAGATACAGTCCATAAATATTGTGAACATACATCATTACATGAAAATGAAAGTGTTGTGAATAACGTGTTGTGATGCGTTTGTTTTTTTTTTTCTATTCAACATCTTGTCGTTAAGTTCGATTTTTTAACTACTTCGCCAGCAGCAGAAAACACCCACTCAAAGGGCACAGATGGGGCTAGGATTCAGAGAAATTGGAAGGACAATTGGTAGAGGTTGACAAGGATATAAATTAATTTTCCAAAATAAAAATGGGCTGAAACCTTGCTTTTTCCTGGAGGATGCGCTACAATTTAATGATGAGATAGGATAAGATCACAACGGAGATGCTTTGTTGGAAGCACATCCTACTGACAAATGCGCTTCCTTATAAACACGGTTTGCCGTGTCGTGTCACGTGACTATCTAAAAGCGATACGCGCATTGACACAGTGTTTCACTCTATGAGCTAGCTCAGTGGTGTCAAACTCGTTCGTCAAGGGCTGCAGTAGCTGCAGGTTTTTGTTCCAACCTATCCAGA
>JAFBJS010001604.1:65241-81853 GCA_016785265.1 Paraplagusia blochii
CCAATCAGCTGTCTGGAGACTCAGATCAGTTGATTGAAAATTCAAGTCAGGTGTGCTGCTGGTTGGTTAGAACAAAAACCTGCAGCCGCACTGGCCCTTTGTGGCTCCGGTTTGACACCCCTAGACGCATGTGTCAAACCATCAGTGTTGCCGGACCCATCACTAGTCACACACTGATGTTTGTCGAGAAGGCCTGGCTCTAAAGCTCAGCTCTAATTCATCCTAAAGTTGTTCTATTTGGTTCAGCTCAGGACTCTGTGCAGGCCAGTCAAGTTCATCCACACCAGACTCTGTCATCCGTGTCTTATTGACCTTGCTTTGTGCACTGGTGCACAGTCATATTTGAAGAGGGAAGGGGACGCTTCAAACTGTTCCCACAAGGTTGGGCATGGAATTGTGCAAAATGTTTTGGTATCCAAAGTTTCTTTCACTGGAACTAAGAGGCCAAGGCCAACTCCTGGAAAACTACCCTACACCAATAATTCCTCCTTCACCAAATTTCACACTTGGCACAATGCAGTCCAAAATGTACCGTTCTCCTAGCAACCCCCACATCCAGACTTGTCCATCATATTCAGATGTCCATCAGCCAAATGGAAAAGCATGATTCATCATTCCAGAAAGCTCTAGAGCAGGGATTCTGAACCATTGGGCCCCAGCCCAAAGTTGGGCCGCAAGCGCCCCCTAGGGGGCCGTGAAAATGTTTCAGTTTTGCACCAATGGGCCGCGAGGGCTGTGGGACCAGTTAGCTTGTTTGCTTTACTGAGACACCAAAAATATTTTATAATCTAGAATTGAATTTTTTTGGTAGCGAAAAAAAAATTCACACTACTTTACATTTATATTGTAATAATTATTATTCTAATGTGATTAAAATGCATTGTAATAAAATGTTCATGTTGTGACGTATGACACTTTTGCAAACCGTAACTAATATGTTATTATTGATTAAAATATACTCATGTTTTAGCTTGTTAAATAAAATTCCCTCACAGTTATCAAGTTATTACAAAACACAAATGTGTGAGAACAATTAAATCTAAACTGCATTTATACAAAAAGGTTAAGAATTCCTGCTATAGAGGCCAGTGGCCGTGTGCTTTTCACCACTGCATCCAACGCTTTGCATTGCAATTGGCGATGTGTAGCTTTGATGCAGCTGCTCGGCCATGGAAACCCATTCCTCGAAGCTCTCGGCGTACCGTACCTTGGGCTAATCTGAAGGTCACATGAAGTTTGAAGCTCTGTAGCAATTGTGCTGAAGTTGGGACAATGAATCTTTGTGCCCTTCAGTTAACATGGCCTACCACTTCGTGGCTGAGTTGCTGTTGTTCCCAAACTCTTGCATTTTGTTATGATAGAGCTGACAGTTGACTGTGAATATTTGGGAGTGAGGGAATCTCACGACTGGATTTGCTGCACAGGTGGCACCCTATGACAATTCCACACAGGAATTCGCTGAGCTCCTGAGAGTGTCCCATTCTTTCAAAAATGTAATGTAAAAACAGTCTGCATGCCTGAGTTCTTGAGTTATTTTATGCACCTGTGGTCAAGTTATTAGGACACCTGATTCTGATCATTTGAATGAGTAGCCAAAAACTTATTAAGTAATATGGTGTATGTAGGTCAGGGCAAAGCTATGCTCTGAGCACTTGCACAGTGGCAACCTATGGATTTGAACCTAAAGCTTTGTGGACAAGTCCACTTCCTTCACTGGTAGGCCGCCACTGACGACCCCAAAGTGCACGCAGGAGGTTCTGTTGTTACAAACTTAGATATCAAGAGGAAGTAAGAGGTAGGGTTAGATGGAAATTGTTGACTTGCCGTGGCAACCCCTGAAAAAATGGACAAGCCGAAAGGAAAAGACAATGCACTTCCATCTTCTGATTTTCTTAGGCACAGTACCAGCCCCCGTGACCCTTTCTGTGGGTGGTGAGCCCACTGGAAACCAACAACCCTAACTGGGACTCAATCTTGCCCTTGGACGTGAATCCTGGAGACATGGACTCAGGGTCAAAAGCACAAGGCATCGAAGAAATAATAAAAAATATCCCCTCTCACTCCTGCTTTTTTTCTTAATTATATTATCTACCTGAAAAGTTCAAAGGTGAAAAAAAAAATGACAGCTCTCATGCAGAACTATGGCTGTATTCATTTTATTTTCTATACAACATAATATAATAACAGGGCTGCGTAACTGAATATAACGTGTGACATTAATTAAAAATGTTTTTTTTTTTTTCTGTTTACATGTGTATTAGTCTGGAGAGTGGCCATCCTGTCGACAGGCTTTTCTATTGAAAAAAAAGAAAAGAAACATAAATCGTCTTCCTGATCAATGCACCATGGTATTTTGAAATACACCCAAACAGAATGGTCCACGCCGCATAAAAGAGGTTTTTGTGGTATCATAAAAAGTGCCCTGCAACACATTACACACACGCATCACATAAATATCACACATTATTGACACAGAACTGCTGGAAAGAAGCGTGAGTGCAATTAAGTAGCGTAGTGTGAATCACACCGCAGCATTTTCCTTTTCACAAAAGCTGCGCGTCGACGACTCAGATGTCGGCGTGTGTGCACACAGAGTACCATCACCAAACACATTAGCAGATGAAATTTTCTGCTCTGATTATGGTCGCACAAGCGTCGCTATTCATCTGTGTTAATGTACTTAGTGAGGACTGCGGGTCAGAACAGTGTGGAACAGGGTTGTCAAAGAGAGGAGAAGATGAGAGAGAAGATGAAGGGTAGCCAGGAATCTGTTGTGTACCAGCTGATATAGGACACAGTGTGCTACACCAAAAAAAACCCCCACAATGTCCGTACCTACCTGAAGGGCTCTCTCACTGGCCTGATAAACAACTTCATCAGGCATCTGAACAAGAAGGCAGCAGCACACTGATGCCACCCCTGTCAGCTACAGACAAAGTAATATGAATTAATGTGAATGAATCAGGAAATAAATTAATTCCCAGTCTAGCATAAATGAAAGAGATCCGAACTAACAGTACCGGAACTATGTGCTAATGAGAGGAAGATACAGCATCTGCTGCGTAGAATCCTAACCATTTCGACTAGTGATGAGTCAATTGCCACATTAAGATGAGTCACACCTGTCGCTGACTGTTAACTTTTATCACGTTGCACGGTTTACTGCCTTTAATTGCGGAAAGGCAGTAAAATAGATGAGAGGAAGTAGATCACAGCCGACTGTAACTCAGAATCTACTGTCTTGTATGACAGGCTGTCTGAAAAGCGAATGCACTCATAAAAAAAAAAGCGTGTGATGTGTTACACCTGCATGTATCACCTTCACATGATAATAGAGCCGCTGCTTGCATAATATTCGTCTTGTTGACGTGGCTGAAAAACTGGAAGTAATGGTTGCACTTTTTGGAAAAGAAGACGTTCTGATAAAATGAGTGGAAATCACACGCTGTGGATAAAGTTTGCACACAGAAAAAGGCACAAAACAAATCGACTTTTCCAGTGGTGAAGGTTAAAGAGTTTTGTTAGGCAACTGGGCAGTAAGTTATTTGGAAAACTATTCCGACTGACCCAAGAAGCTTGTTCACTTCTAATAGTTAGTGGGGAGAAATGGAAGCATTTTCCTACGAGTAGTGATGGGTCCGGCAACACTGACGCGTCGGCACATGCGTCGAGCTCATATAGCGAAACACTGTGTCGGTGCGCGTATCGCTTTTAGAAAGTCACGTGACCGATTAGCGATGGTCTGGCAACACTGATGCGTCGGCACATTCGTCGAGCTCATAGAGCCAAACCCTTTTGGAAAGTCACGTGATTGATACAGGAACTGTTTCGAACTGACGTGAACGCGCCAAACTGTGTCTGTAAGGACGCACATTTTTCAATAGAACGTACCAGCCACAACAAAGAATCTCCGTTGTGATCTTATTCCAGCTCACCGTTGAATTATGGCGCAACCTCCAGGAAAAAGAAAGTTTCCGCCATTTTGATCTCATATCGGAAAATAAATGTACATTCTTGTTGTTTGTCCAACTTTACCAGTTGTTCTTCCAATTTCTCTATCTGTGCCTTGTGTGAGCGGGTGTTTTTTGCAGTTGCCGAAGTAATAATTATAAAAAAATAACAAGACGTATGAGAAACGTCTTTTTCATTCAATAATAATTTATAAAAAACAGTCCACAAGCATCCTTATTCACAACACGTTCACTTTCATTTTCACGTTATGATATATGTTCACATTATTCATTGATTGTATGAATATACAAAATATTAAAGTGAAGTAAAAATGTGAATGTCAAAAAATGACAAAATACATTATTGTACTAGGACATCATAGGAGTGTCAGTTAAGTCTGTCATCATGGTGGCCTGTAAGGATTTATATGGTCCAGCAGGTGTCAGTATTCAGTGACACAGTTTCGACACAGTATCGATACAGTTTTGCAATGTGTCGAAACGCTTCATGAAGCCTCATCGACCCATCACTACCTACTAGAGAGGAACCTTCCTGTTGGGCGGACATGGGGTACCCTATGAGGTCATTATATTGGTACTGATTGGTCGTTATAATCATCGTCAGAGTAGAGTTTTGGTCACACACTTATTTTGATTGTGGAAACTGGTTGCTGAGGCGGGAATATTTGGGCTATTTTTTTTTCTAGGAGGGCTATATAAGTGGGTGACAAGATTTGTCTTGACCCACCTTTTCCGTTGAGGAGCTGTTTTTTTTTCCAGGTTGACAAAAATGGCTTTCACACCTCTCTCAAACCGTAATCTTGACTGGACAAAATACATCTTGGTGATTTGCAGCCTTCAAGTGTAGATAGAGTTTATATTTTGGGCCATGTGCCTGTGTAGCGACTGCTTGGTCTTCAATGTAGAGTTCTGCACGCTCACTATGGCATAAAACCCATTGTCCAGCTTGTGTCACGGAATCCTGTCTTTGGGATGAACCAGTTTTTGTCACAGGGTGTTGCCTGGTTTGAAATGTGGATCTGGTGCTGATTGAAGATGGGACAGTGGTGGCCTATTGGTTAAGGCAGTGGTTTTCAACCTTTTTTGAGCCACGGCACATTTTTTATATTTACAAAATCCTTACTTCCTTATTATTTCTCCTTATTATTTATATTTTTGTAAATCCTTATTCACAAAAATTTTGGGGCACCAACCAAAATTACTTTTTGACAAAATTATTTTATTCATTATTTATTTTATTATTTATAATACATATAGCTAATAATTTAATTTGAAAAAAATGTATTTATAATCACTTGTACCAGCTTGTACCAACACCAACTCCAATATAAACAATTGTAAATATATTACCACCTCCACACATATATTGCTGTATTACTTACTGCAGATGCAGATGAGCTAAATTATGTGAATTAATGGTGCAATTTGGCCAACAGTAATCCCAAAATTACAACGGCTCACTGTTTACAAACAAGAAGTCTGTGGAATTGGTTTCTCTTTTGTCGACCACTCATACTAGGGCCTTCATCTGGGTCAGAATTTTGTCCAGAGCCTTGTTCCCTTCTCAAAAACTTCTGTATCGCAGTCACTTGCTGTTAGGGTCACTGTCGCATAGCAATAGCGCTATTTTTTCCGCAGACATTTATAGCCACTGCTGCCACCCGCTGGAAAAGAAGAGTATTACATTAACAGCCACACTTTATTACTGCGCAAACACCCAACAATGGTAAATTAGGTGATATTAGATAATTTTCCATGGCACGCTTGACAATCTCTCATGGCACACTGGTTGAAGAGCTATACTTGACTCCAGAGGGTTTTCGGTTGGAATCCACCAGCTGCCAGGTTATCACCGAGGTGACCACTGTTGACTTCAGTGATGGGCTGAGGTCACATTTAGTTGTGCCGTGGTGCGAATCCCAATGACAAGGAGTTTGCTTTCCTTCGTCCCCTAGCGAGCTAGTTATCTATTAAAACTTTCAATTTTCTGAAGTAATAAACCCGGCACCCGGCAAAGTTTATAACTGGAGATACAAATTATTACAAATAGGTAATAAATGTTTCCAGTGGGCTCACCACCTGCAGGAAGCCTCACAGTCTGGTTGACTGTGATTGTGGAGACTGCTGTCCCATCAACGGATAAAGATGAATGAATGAAAATGGTAATAAATGTGAGGCGTTCTGGTCTCTGTTATTGCCGTGGAACTCCAAGGGTCACTTCCTGTGCAAGCTCAAATCCCACCTAGGGCAGTTGGTACCTTCCAATGGGTTCACCCCCTTCAGGTGGGGCTGGTATGGTGCAGTGAGATTTAGGTGGCATTCATGAAGACTGTTGCGCCCACTACCTGGTAAAGGACAAGTGACCAAAGATGGATGTATGGAAGTTAATCCACTTTTTATCGTCCCTTTTTATTGAGGCCTACACAAATGTCCATTCTGGTCAGCTAACACTGAGTTTGCTGACCTTTATTTAAACAATGAGTGTTGAAGAAACACACAGATCCCAAAATAAACAGATTAATAACTGAAAATTACTTTTACCTTCACATTTTAAATGTCAATTTGTTAATATTAGGAGCGCCAAACAAAGACACAGAAAGAGGGGAGCTATTTTTAACAGGGGAACCAATAGGAGATGACAGCGAGTAAGTGTGACGAATGGAGACTCTGTAAAGTGTCCCATTTAGAGGAGACCGCCAACATAAGGGCCTCAATCTGAGCCCATTAATATTTAATGTTCAGACAGTCAAAGTAATATAATTCACTGCAATTAGGTTCAAACCGAACTTTTCCAACAGCATGTGCACACATCTTTAACATGACAGTTTTTTTGGTAATTTAAATCTTTTTTTTTTTTTCGGAGGCCGCTACTGCAGTTAATTATGCGATGAAAAATGGAGAGTCTGTGGGCTGAGCCATGGTGTGTATCATCAGAAGATGGATGGATATGGCTTCATGAGGCAAAGATTTATTCTTGAATTATTTGATTCAACAACTATTATTTTTCTAGGAATGAGTCAGATGTGGCCACATTGTTTCCCAAAAAATATTTATTCACCTTCAATAAAACAATACTGAAAACTGTCACCAAGTGTGAGTTCTTTCTCCTACTTTGTGGCGACATCCTACTGTGTGAAGATGCTTCCACTATGATTAGACTGAACAGCAACAAAGCATCAAAGCCTCTGCGCTTATTCACATCTTCAACGCAACAAATAAATGTGGTATTTTTAGGCCAAAAATGCTGCTTGCACAACTCTGAAAGGGGTTCTTGATAACATCATGAGGACAAAAAGACAATGCCTGTCATTCTGCCACACATTTTAAAGCTTATTGCACAAGTCAACTTGCTGGGGGAGAGAGAGCATTGGCATGTGCTGCACGAATGTGTTGCATTAGAAAACACACGGAAGACGGACAAAGACAGCGTTTAGGTGGATGTGTGTGAGAGAGAAAGAGACACAGCAATATATATATATATATATATATATATATATATATATATATATATATATATATTTATTTGCACACCCCTATATATATATATATATATATAGGCAAATTAATTGTTTTAGGCCGGTTATTCGTCTGTGACCTACATGATTCGAGTGCAGCGGCCAAAAAGCCCTGACCGATTGATAATGCAATAAAACGGTTCGATGGTTCGTTGATCGGTTTCCTGCTCCATGGCCCCGTCAACAAATTGATGTTAGACATAAGCACGGCATTGGTCGCTTCCGCCCACTAGAGCAGCGACTCACTGTATATATAGACACATATATACATCTATTCACACATGTCTGATTGGAGGTCGTGTTTCTTGAGGTGTGTGAACTGTGATGTAGGCTGATTTGATTGGAGTTCAGGTTGTGGGTTTTACTCTGCTCTGAGCAACATGGCAGACAACACATACGAAACTTACAGTGTTTCTCATTTCAAATCGAAGGTTTGGACATTCTTTGGTTTTTTTGAGAAAAGAAAGAAAGAAATAATGCAATTCACCGACTCTGTAGGGCGACAATCTACTACACTGGAAGTCCAACAAACCTTACCCAGAGAGACGGCAGAGTGGGACTGATGACTGGGTGACAATGACGGTGATGCTGGCAAGGCAGGAACCACCAGTAGTCAGAGAAGAGACAGAATAAAATACAAAAGTTTTTCCAACCGCAGTTCGGCAATAACTCGGCAAAGTCCAAGGCAATAATTGAATCTATCGCTTGTTATATTACAAAACAATGTCCTGTGAGATAATCTGGTTACAGGAGTGCTGTCTACAGCTAAACTTAAAACTCTAAAACTGTAGGCATGGATTTCACTAAAATAAGTAAAGAGTCACCTGATCCTGATATACTTGTTAATGGAGATAAAATACAAATTGTCAAACAGTATAAATATCTTTGGTTAATATTACATTCTCAGCTCTTTTTTAAAGACTATAATGACAAATTGCGTAAAAAAAAAAAATCATGTTAAATTCTGCAAATGCTCATGCAATTCGAGGAGAATAGCAGTTGGGTGAAAGGTTATGTCTCAGAGCCCTTTTGGGAACAATACCCAAAAGGTTCCACTCTCAACAACCTGTTTCGCATAATAACGAACCGTGTGACCAAAACCACTCTGACAATGATGGTAACAACCCATCAAGTTGCCCAACTAAACTTTTTAACCTTGACCATGACCTGGATGACTGAGAACCTTCATCGATATATTATATTATTGTAATAACAATGGTTGGTTTAACCAGTGTGTCAGGACGGCCAACAGTGATGGAGCGAGGGCAAAAGAAAAAAAAGTGAAAAAGAGAAAAAAAGGCTATATTATATTATTATTATTTTTTAGATTGGAACACTAACAGACAAATACAATATATTGATATATTTAAATTCAGTCCAACAGCAGTCATTGTTGCTGTGGATTACAAACAGGGAATTGGAACACTGATCAGAATAAGACGTTGTTGCCATGTTTGCCAGAGACAAAACAAGGAATGTGATTTGTTGTTATTGGTGCTAGTGAAATAAGGTAGAGATAAAATAAAGGTAAAAAAAAAAGGTTTTACAAAAAAAACAATTAACATTAATATAGAAATATGTTTTACATATGGCATAGCAATGCTCTGCATTAATGCAATGCATAATGAGAAATGTCCTTGAAGTGGAGGAGTCTGTCTTTGTGATGAGGGTGACTGTTGGAGCGGGGGGGGCTTTGTTTTGTTCAGGAGATAGCAACATATGTCCCCTTTACTTGATCTTCAGTGTCAGCACGTCAGTGTATTTGTACTACAGTATGTTGAGCATGGTGTCACACCTGAGATTTAACTGTTTTCCAAAGACTTGGAGCTCCATCAGAACCTACGCTCTGATGATTCAGTAATCATTGATTCAGTTTTGCCGCTGCAGCAGCAGTCTACATCTGCATCAAGAAGACATGCTGTGCCTGTTGGCGCTACAATACCGTTGATATTAAATGTGTTCAAAAACATTTCTGTGAGGAGTTTGAAGAGATCACAACACATTTAACTGTAAATCTCTCATTTGTGAATCCCATTCTTCTTTCAATACGAGCAAATTCTAGTTCTTGTTCAATTCCCAGTCGCTCTTGTGCTAAACAGGGAGACAGCGCCACCCAGAGACTGTCTCAGGGTTGTTGCGTCTCCCCAATGTTTGCCTGATGCTGCCATTGCTCCAGGTTTTATGATGATTTAGACATGTAACACTTATGTGGGACTCAGTGGGAGTATTTATTTGAAGACGGATGCTGAGAGAATGAGACAGTGGGCGGAGCTGGTGGATGAACTCGGATCATGCGGAGAGGCGGAGCTCAATGGAGCGCTCGTTATTCAATATCTGCATGCAGGTTGGTGAAAATGGCGAAAAGTTTATTTTTCTTTGTATGTCAGAAAATCTTCAACTAGCAAAAGTTGTTTACGTCTAAAAAGTCTTATTTTGGGTTGCTAAGATAATGATGACCACATGATAATTTGTCTTTGATGCATCCAAGTTTCAAATTCATTACCAGGCCGGTGGGCCACAAATAGATATATAAATAATCCAAGTGACTTTGACCTTCAACCTGAAAGGTTTGCATTTTTACTGTTGGTAGATGGTAATAATTCACGTGATGGAATGTGTCCATTCAAGTACTTTTGGACAGTTGTGATTAACTGCCAAAAAAAAAGAAATCCTCCATTTTTCCCCATCAGTGGAGCGTCCGATTGGGACCGCTACTAAGCACTCACTTTTGTCTCCATATAACATTTAGATTTACAATTTCATAGATTTCGATGTTAATGGAAATCCATTCAAACATGATTGACATGCAAGTCAAAAAAAACACAACGTACCGTATACACTGTGAGCTGTGCTTTTCTATAGTAATGCACTGCTATCGATTTGCATGGGTGTGTGGTAAAGTGGCACATTGACAGTAGAGTGCAGCAAGAACAGCCTGGTGCTGGGAGGCCTTCTCTCTGACAGCTCCAGGGCAGCTTTTAGTCTCACCTCAAGCTGTGTTTTTCACTGAAGTTTCAAACTGGGCCCTGAATGGTAAAAGTGACAAACATCCAATGCAGCGAAGAGCCGTCAGGTCTCAGATCGACGGCGGTAATGTACTGGATTGACTGGACAAATGGAACAAGTGGAGCCGACCTGCGGGTTCATCCATCAAGGGAATTTTACCAGTGTGTTTCCAAGGTTTCCAAGGGTTTTTGTCAATCCTTGTTGTACTGATGCCATGAAAGAAACTGACAAACTTGAGAGCACAGTGAAGTCTGATTTTGACAAAAAATATTCCATCATCTATTTTGTAGGGTACACAACTTCAGAAAATTCAATCTATAGATCATAGGCGTAGCCACTGGTGGGCCTGGACCCACCCACTTGTCAGTCAGGCCCACCCAATCCAATGACAGGACTGACCAAACTTGGCGATAATACTTTGGGGTTGGCCCAACCAAAATTTTTCAGGGCCCATCCATTTTAAGGGGTCTGGCTACGCCCCTGCTATAGATATAAATGCAATGCAAACAAACAGACAAACAAAAAAACATTTATAGAACAACAAAATGGGCTAAGGGGGTAGCAGCCCCGGGCCGCACCAGGGGGAGCCTCAAGTTGCTGATAATTAGTCTACGTAGACTATGTAGAAATTTTACTCTACTTCAAGCAGAATAAAACTCTTTATTTTTATTATTATTATTATAGGTTAATATATTTTGTTTCAATTATAAGCACTTTTTCAGCCAAAGATAATAGAAAAAATAAATTAAAATACATTTTGTAATATGTACAGTACGTACATATAGTGATTTGAAAATAATGACCTAGCATCGGAAAATTAGATTTGAGTCACTGCTTCGCATTTTTTGCCTGGTGAGCAATCTTTGAACATAACTCCACAAAAGTGGGGGATCTCTGTATAAAATTATGTTGTTCAACCCAAGATTTTTTTTTGCTAGCTAGCTAGGCCCGCTTAACATATATTATGTTTGATATTGTAATTGAAAAATTGTTTAAATGATTGTTAAAAATACATTATGGAATCATCATCAAACACAAAAACATACTTAAACCCACTTCCAACCTGTATGTATTTCACCGTCATTAAATGTTTGCAGAAAAAAAAAAAAATAACAAAACATATTTTGGATGTGAAGGTACCACTTACACTGCTGAGACCCAAGGTCCAGTGCTGTACAAATTTAGGAATGCATTATATGTAGAAAATAATAATCGAAAAAATCTCCAGCACCAAATTCAACCTTGTTATTTTACTTGGCTAAATATTAATGTCTATTGAACAGATGGAGCTCTGTATTTATACAATATTAAAGAAACAACTCTTTGAAACCCATCATGCTGCACTCAATAACAACAAATCCACAGAGGTCGGCCTTGGAGTCAACAAGTAAGGCAATTAAATTTTGCTATTTAAAATAGTAATAAAAGGTTAATAAAATCATAAAACATCAAGAGCCTGTCAACGGCAGACAAACATCGATCTGTGTAAGAAAGTATGTTTTATCCAGTGTTTAACTTTACAAACCAAAATCCACCCACGTGAGGATACACACCTCATAGTAAAAATTCATTTTAGCGTTCGGCACAAAAACAGGACATTTCATTCAGCGAATAAAAACAGGTCCCTCTCTGCTGCTCAGCTTTCAACCTGAGCTGCAAAAACAGGTTTATTTTGCATTAAGATCTCTCTTGTGCTGCACCAACATTACTGATTAAAAATGTGACAATGAAAATGGATGACAGATGCAATCAAAAAATACACCACAAAAATAAAAACTCCTGAGAGGCCTGAAAAAAAAAAAAAAAAAAAAAAAAGAAAAAAACAAATAAAGTTTAAATGTTAAATAATAATAAAAGGTTAATAAAATCATAAAACATCAAGAGCCTGTCAACGGCAGACAAACATCGATCTGTGTAAGAAAGTATGTTTTATCCAGTGTTTAACTTTACAAACCAAAATCCACCCACGTGAGGATACACACCTCATAGTAAAAATTCATTTTAGCGTTCGGCACAAAAACAGGACATTTCATTCAGCGAATAAAAACAGGTCCCTCTCTGCTGCTTAGCTTTCAACCTGAGCTGCAAAAACAGGTTTATTTTGCATTAAGATCTCTCTTGTGCTGCACCAACATTACTGATTAAAAATGTGACAATGAAAATGGATGACAGATGCAATCAAAAAATACACCACAAAAATAAAAACTCCTGAGAGGCTTGAAAAAAAAAAACAACAAATAAAGTTTAAAATGTTAAATTGCTACATTGGAAAAGCCATATAAAGAGAATTATAGTTGCTTTTAATAGAAACATAATTTACAAAGACATTTAATTCCGGCGTAATAAAAATAAAGTGTTCATTTGTTTATCATTAAAACAAACAAATAAAAAAAAACATACACGACACATAAGAAGTTTAAGATGAAGAAGCACTCATCACTCGAGAGAACCTTTTAGCTGCTTTCAGAAGAGCAGGCTAAATTGGTCGGTTTGATGGTTTGGGATATTAATAAATCCAGAATAGCACATTGAAAATGGAAGAAAACATTCATAATCCTTCTCGAAAAGAAAAGGAAAAAATAAATAAAAAACAAGCTGACATTTTCAAAAGTGGATAATCATCTTTCTGGTTGATAACAGCAATCTATTCTCAGGCAAGTTATTGTTCCTGCTACAATAACACTCCACGCAGAATCTAATGCCAAAGACACGCTGTTGATTGAACTGTTTCTACAGTACACTGTGTTCAACTGAGAAAAAAAGAAAAAAAATGTAATATTTGATTTATTTTTTTGTATACACTACTCTCATTTCACAGCAGCTAATTCAAGTTTTGCATAATTATCTTACATTGTTGCTTTTAATGTGATATCTTGTTAGTGGTATTGTTCAGCAATCAATTAACTGTTGTAAATTCTGCCTTTTGCTTGAAATGCGCTGTAATGTCATCAGATGTCAACCAATTATGTTACAATGGATTAATTAATTCATTCTTTTACCATTACCTTGTGTCCATGATCAGGTCTCGGGGGCAGCAGTCTCCACAACTGCCACCCAAATCACACTGCACTACACTGTGAGCTTTCCTGTGGGTGATGAGGCCACTGGGATGGACACAAGTTCAATCATCATAATATATAAGTGGAATACTTACATAAAACAGGGTGGATTGAGATGGATTGGAATTCCTACTCAAGGGATGGAAACAAAAACATTTGGTATTTAGTTTGGAACAGAAAAAACTTACGCTGCGTTCCAAATTATTATGCAAATAGTGTTCAACGGTGGTACGGTAAGATTTTTTTGTTTGTCAGTTTAAACTCATGGATGGCAACGTGTATCATGGCTCTGTATTTCGCTGAGACCAATTGAAGACACCTGTGCTAATTACTTTGCCAGGTGAGTCCAATTAAAGGGGAGACGACTAAAGAAGGTTGTTCCACATTATTATGCAGGCTACCATTTTCAACCAAGATGGGCAAGAACAAGAAGAGCTTTCGGCTGCTGAAAAGCAACCAGTATTTGAATGTTTGAGTCAAAGAATGACGACAATCAAACTTGCCAAGAAAATTCATTGCGATCATCGCACTTTCGAGAAGTGTGTAGCTGATTCAGAGCACACACATGTGCGTGCTGATAAAGGAAAATCCAGGACCCTTTCTAACAGGCAAATATGTCTGATCAAAAGAGCAGCTGTAAAAATGCCCCATCACAGCAGCAGATGAGTTTTTGAAGCTGCTGGTGCCTCCAACGTGCCCCGGACAACCAGGCAATACCTAAAGACTGACTTCAAAACTGTTCTGTTCACCGATGAATGTCATCCAACCCTCGATGGTCCTGATGGATGGAGTAGTGGATGGTCCACTCATGCAAACAAGGCTACGGCGCCAACAAGGAGGTGGTGAAGTGATGTTTTGGGCTGGTATCATGGGGAGAGAGATTGTCGGCCCTTTCAGGATCCCTGATGGTGTGAAGATGACATCCACAAGGAAGAATCAAGCATTTCGTAACAAGATAATTTTCATGCATGACAATGCACCATGCCATGCTGCAAATAATACATCTGCATCTCCGGCTGCAATGGGCATCAAAGGAGACAAACTTATGGTGTGTCCCCCACCGTCCCCTGACCTCAACCCGATTGAGAACCTTTGGAGCATCATCAAGAGAAGTGTTTATGATGGTGGGAGGCAGTTCATATTTCAACAACAGCTCTGGGAGGCTATTCTGTCCTCGTACAAGGCTGTTCCAGCAGATACTGTCCAAAAACTGACAAATTCAATGTATGGAAGACTTGAGAAGGTCCTTTTCAACAACGGGTCGTATGTTCAGATGTGACTTCACTTGTGATAATGTTTTGATTTAAAAAGTGCTTGATTTCAGTTACATTTCAGTCAGGCATGACCTGCTAATGTTTATAATTTTACAGATAACCAGTTTTTGTTTTTGTGGAAACCCAAACATGCTTTTTGGGTACAGTTGTGTTTTTTTATGTACTATTATCATTGGGAGGTTCATTCAAAAACATTTTAATTATACTATAATGGTTGGTGACTGGAAAATCATGAGGACTGGCATTCATATAGATGATTTTGGAAAATCTGAGAGATTTTCTTTGAATCTCAGGGATTTCCATAAAAATTTGGAACACAGTGCATATAAAATCATGTTTGTTTGTTTTTTTTTGTTTACATTAGTCTACAATCAAAGTCATTGGTCTCCTAGTCTAGTCTATGGTAGCCTACAATGACCTGATGAGGTTGATTTCCTGTGATGTTCACTGACTGAATGGAATGGAGTGGGTGGAGTGGGTGGACCATCAGACTATATGGGGAGGACTGACTACCAACTACTGTCACATCTCAAAGACAACAATAAGAGGTCAATATTGTAGTCTGTCAAAATGGAAAATGTTAGTTTCAGACACAATATGAATATATTTGTCCATGTGAATGATGGACTGGTCAACATTAAATATGGTAAATGAGTAGCAATGACTTACCAACAACCTGTCAAGTTAGACCATAGTATTCCTTTGGTAACGCGAATAGAAACCTAATCTTGTGTAGCTGTGAAAACGTTCTGTAAGTCCCATGCTACACATACGTTTTCATTTGACACGGCAACAAACAAGTCGGACGCAGATGATGGCTATTGTAACAGTCAGACCTCTTTCTATATCAGTAGGTACCAGAGGAGGATGAACCAGAGACAGTGTGTCCACTCTGGTATAACGAACCATTGACACACATTTTAATAAAAGAGCACTAAAACCAAACCGTTGCCAGGGTATTGTGTCTGGAGAAGTCACAAGACTGTTACACAAAATATTCTTTTTTTTTTCTTGCTGATGTAGTAGAACTGTGTCTTAGCAAAGTCAGGGGTTCTTCAAGCAAAACAAATTCCTTACTCATTGTTGACACACAACTGCACACAACGAAATGTGACCTCAGCATTTCACCCATCACCAAGGAGAACAGTGGGCAGCTTTGAGCAACTGGGGAGCAGTGGGTAGGGACGGTGCCATGCTCAGTGGACCGGGGAGGTAATCTGACATTTGGGCAGCTGGTGGCGTAGTGGTTAAGGGAGCGGACTTGGTTTCGCAAGGCCCCCGGTTCGAATCCCCATACCCTGAGAATGGTATTGTCCCCACTCACTGCTCCCTGGGCGCAGGCTCAGCCAACGGCCCCCTGCTCACTGCGGTGATGGGTTAAATGCCTGAAGGATACTCTCTAGGGATTAATAGAGTGTTAATTAATATTATTATTGTTATTGTTATTTGGTGGATTTGAACCTGGAACCTCCCAGACACTAGTCCTGTCCCTGACCGTCCCCTTCCCACATAACTTCCAGTGAAGGCCGACAATATAATGCAATGTGACTTGAGGGGCAGTAAACGGAACAGGAGGATGAACAGACCCAGAAGAAACATTGAGTTGATTTCATGATTAAATTCAAAACAGATGGAATTGGAAAGTGAAGCTTTCGTGAAGATGGAGAGAAGACACAAAGTTTCTTCTTCTTCTTTTCCTTTCGGCTTATCCCATTTTTCAGGGGTTGCCACAGCGAGTCAACAATTTCCATCTCACCCTGTCCTCCGCATCCTCAACTCCAACTCCA